>CM076461.1:7500-125000 GCA_038419695.1 Scomberomorus guttatus
TTTTATACTCATAAATGTACATACTCTGACAAACCATTGATTCTGAATGATTGATTGGATTCTTACTAATGAAATTAAAAACTGTATTTCTATTATTGCTTACAGAATATTCATAAAGACTAAAAACATGATAAAGTACTTTTAACTCAGTATTTAGCGTTTAAAAATACTTATGGTTCCATTTTATCTGGTTGCTTCTATAACTGTACATTTTTTTTGTATTTTATGTTCTTAACTTGATACCATATATACACACGTTTATGTACATGCTCTGGATACATGAATAAAGCTTGTTAAGCGATAAACGTGAAACTCATCACTGCCCTCTGCTGATGTAAAACATGTTCAAGTACAATGAGGAGAAATATGGATAACACTTATTTTGTCATTCAATTGGATCAAGCAGACAGGAAGGTATGGGACATTTTCTTTAAGGAGAGGGTCCCTTACAGTTAACTGTAACCCACCAATGACACTAGTGTCATTAACATTGGGACAAAATGCAGTACAACACAGAACTTTGAATTTTCAAAGTTTGCTAAACATTTCAAAGTTTGAATGGGATTAGGGTTATCTTGTCCTAGGAACATGCCACCTATACCAATCGATCTGGCACCCCCGCCCCCCACCCCCAAACCCCTCCTAGAACCAGGTTCCAAGTCTCTGCGACCTTCACAAAAAAGGTTACTTGCCCATAACTCACCTTGAAGTGGTTCTCATCCCCTATCCCTACGAACAACTGACTCTCCATTTCCATCAACACTGAGACCAGCAGCAAGTAGGAGGCATCACACCTGAAGCTGCAGTGATAAACTATCATTCAATTAAAAGACAAGAGCAGACTTTACATTTTGTTTTTATTCATTTCTACATCAACCCAAAATAGTTCATAGTTTATCAAAACTGCCTTAAAAAGAAAACTGGTAAACACTGTACAAACACAAGATGGAGAACAGGTGTGCTGATCAACAACAGGTTAACAAACCAAACATGAAGAGTTTATTTTCATCATCAGGACATCTTCTGAAAGACAAACACCAAGTAGATACCTGGAGAGAAAAAAAGGACAGGTGAAGGTTTATCATGTACATCAAAACTGACAGTGTCTACACAGGAGGCGTAGCGTGAATGCTACATTAGCAGAGCAGCAACATTTGGATGCCTGCCAGTATAGTGTTGACTGTAGGTCATCTGTGTTTTGAAAACTCCCAGCCCAGCACACACTGTGATTGCACATGTAAAGCTGTAAAATACATTTCAATACACTTAGTTGTGATGAAAACAGTTAACTTAAGTGATAAACAACCTGTGTAGACAGAAGCAGATCTGTTCTGTCAAGCTGTGAGTCTGACTGTAAACAGACTGTTTGTTTATCAAGACTGCAAGGCCATTCTAACCATTAAACTGTAACTGTGACGCTAACAGTGAAACTTACTTGTTGCTTCCCACTCAGATCTGCTTAGAGTGCCCTGCAACAAAGACACAAACAAACAAAAAAAAGAACAAACACGGTTAGACAAAACAGAGCCCAACCAGCCGGAACCAATCTGAACTAGGCTGAACCAGACTGAAGTTGTGTGCTGTCAGCAGACCCACCACTGGTGCTTTGACTCCTGCTCTGCTGCAGTGCTCTTTAGCATGGCTGTACTCTCCTCTGCTGTCTGTAGCCTGTCGACCACCGTTCTCACAGGGAAACGGCTGAAAAGACAACAGATACAAATGGTACAACACTTTAACTACATGTTAAGTAAGATTTTACTACATGTTAACGACACATGAATCTCATACACACTACATGTGTTCTACATGTGAACAACAAAAACACTGTATGGCATGTATTTCTTTAGTCACATGAACAAGAATACAACAACAACAAATTTCAGATTTCAATTATTTCTCTACAAACCATTTTAGTTTTATTGCAGTTTGTTAAATATCACAAATAAAAATAATACCCAATAACTACTAGATATGAATACAGGTGTACCAGAGTCTCACTGACTCTAGAACGAGGTTTCATCAATTGCTGATTAATAATTTACCTCTAGAGCCATCATCTTCATCATGAGACTGCGATGTTGCTCCTTCTTCACTTTCTCCTCAAAAAACTCTGAGAATCTCTGCTTCAACACCAGACGCATGTTGTAACGCTTTGCCATGCTGCCACAAACATAGACATGTCACTGCAGGGGAGTCACAATACAGTCTATACAGTAGAGTCACAGTACAGTGACAGAAGAGTCTTTAGAGTAAAGTGACAGTTTAGTCTTTACAGTTGTGTGACAGAAGAGTCTGTACAGGACAATGACAGTAAAATCTATAGTAGTCTACTGCACAGCATGTACAGTAGAGTCTTTACATTAGAGTCTGTACAGTAGAATCTTTACAGTAGTTTTGGGCTACTGAGGGCTGTTGAGACTTTGGTCATCAGTTATTTAATCAATGATCTTTGTGTCATTAACAACATGAACACGTTCCTGAAAAAGCACTGAGTTTACATTTCATACCAACACAAACATTTACATCATTACGGTTTCTTACAGTTCATAAGACTAAAACTTACTGTTCAAACAGAGGAAAGTAGACAAGGAACTCTGGAACATCGACAACTTCCTCCAGGCTGAAGTGGTACTGACAGCCAAACAGAGGATACACACCTCTGGACTGAAAGGACACTTTAAAAACCTCATTACCAAATGACAGAGAGTCCGATGCCTCCAAACGTTTACTGCAGAGAAGAATTGACAGTTACTCAAAACTAATTGTAAAACAAACTTAGTAAAAGATGAAGCAGCTGTCAGGTGGTTCAGAGTACTGATTCGAACTGGATCATCACAGACTGAAGAAGGCTCTACATTTGAACTTCCTGTCAGTACACAGCAGGAAACAGAGCGGTATTAAAAATAAAACTTCTTACACAAGTTCGAAGGAGTCTGGCGTTGTTCCCACAAAGAAACCTCCGGGTTTCAGACGCTCGCAGGCATTCCTCAGCATCATGTCGGCCTTCTGCTCGCTCTCGAATGAATAGTGATACACAAACTGACAGCTGCAGATGTCAAACATCATCTCAGGATCATCCAGCTTCTCTGACAAAACCTCCTGCACACAGAGGTCAAAGGTCACTCAGTTTTACATTGTTGTACACAAGCTAAGGACACTGGATCATTACCAACAGAAAAATATTGACTCTGTCCCAAACTGCAACTGTATATTGAACCCAGTATGAACTGATGTAGGTGCTGTAGTTTGTGTACCTTCACACACTGATGATATAAGTGCTGTAATTACTTTTGTTATCCAAATCTTTATTATTGTTATTCTTCCGTATGTTTTTTGCAAGCTTTCTACTCCTCCATACTTTGAGCAACAGAAACCATTCAAATATCAAAATGTTCAGCTCTTTAAAGGACATTTATGCTATTACTTTTCACCTTTCTAGCACATTCCAGTGATTTTATAGAATTTTTTAAAAATATTAAAATTTATAATAGAAAGTCTATGGGAGGAATGTTTGAAAGCTAATATCTCAAAAACTAGAAAGTGCTAGAAAGTATTCAAACTTCAATTACAGGTGTCTCATGTGGAAACACTTAACATATTGAAAAATGGGCCCAACAGCGCCACCATGTGGTCAGTTATTATGTTTTATGTTTTGGCCAATAACTCCTGAAGTGTGAAGCCTATCCAAATAATATTTGCAGTGTATTTCTTGGGTGATGTCAAGTAGACTGATATGGACCACACCCATTTGTGCCTAAAAAAAATTTCCGCCATTTTGGATTTTTTATTAAACACATTTTTTGCTTGTGTTGGCATATATTTCATCCAATCTTAACCAAACTTGGTACATACCATATTTAGATGACCCCCGAACAAGCCGCATTAGCTCGCTTTTGGATATCACTTACTGTTTGTCTGTCATTGATTTCCAAAGTTTTGGGGGCGTGGCCTGATGCACTTAATTGGCCATAACTCTTCAATACTGAACTGGATTGTAAACAAATTTGGGAATGTTGTACATAACGGCACATTGCACAAGTTTGCAAAATTTCATACAATTGTACCAAAAGGGGACACTAAAGTAACATTACAACTTGGTATTTCTGCAGTTCTGTTGTCTTTAATAAAATGAAACTTGATACACAAGTTCTACATGAGAATCTGCATGACATACTGAAACATAGTACCAATAGCCCCACCTTGTGGTTATTAATAAAACACCACCATACTACTTATGTGCCATCTCTCTTAAATGTAACATGCCATGTTAACTAAATTCTATAAAATTGTACAGATGGGGATGCTGAACAAGTCTGTAGTATTTTCAGCAATGCTTTGCGATTTATTTCAGCTTTCACACACATTTTCTGCAGGAAATGCATTTCTAGTTCTACCTTGGTGCAGTCCGCAGTGATAAATTGAGCACTGAAGATTTTCTCGTGAACGTGACTTTTCTTTATCATGTCTTCGTATCGACTCTCACACTGCTCCACCGACACTCCAGCTATATCTGAAAATAAAAACATTATTGATTGGTGTGAATGCTGGAAAGCATTCACAACGCATGTTAGTCTACATTCTTTATTATTACGCCCACTTTTTTGGCTCCTTCCACATTATTTAACAGAGACTTCATTCAAACATCACAACATTCAGCTCAATTAGGACATTATTGCTATTACTTTTCTCATTCATACCCTTTATACTTTCCAAAATATTCAACATTTTCTGGCAATTTTACTCCATTCAAATGAATGAATGGAATGTTCAAAATGTACACTTTCTCATGCATTTGCAACTCTTATCTACTCATTCATACTTTAAGGTACAAACTCCATTCCAAGTGTGAAATGTTCCACATCTTTCATACATTCAAGGTATTATTCAACTTTCAAATCTCATTAAAACTTTTCAAAATATTCAACTTTATTTATAATGGAAGTCTATTAGAAAAACATTCAAACCCACTCATCTTCCAAATCATTCATACATTCACGTAGAAACTTCATTCCAACTTTAAACTGGTCACAAGACTGGGGACTTCCTCATGTTAATTCAACATTTTCATATCATTGATACTTTTTACACAATTGCAGTTCAAGTATCATGACATTTTCAGCCCTTCTCAGTCTTCCACATTAGTATGTATTGCACAGAATGTTCAGACTGTAGGTCCAGGCCTTCAATTTTTATCAAAAATCTTCAGCACATTATCACCTTACTCCTACAGCTTCCACTCTACAAACACAATTTCTATATCAAAATGTAGACAAATTTCTCCTCTCTTATCCAATGTTGCTTCCATTGAACTAGGACTCATGGTTTTTGAATAAGTTGCCCAAAAGGGTAGAGAATTCTGTCTAACACTCCGACTGACTCCAATGTTATCTGGGCTCTGAAGCTCCTTGTTAAAAACAGAGATGATGGTGACTTCTAACCTGGCACAGCTCCTTTATTTTAAATCTTACACATATCATACATCAGTTTCACCAGTGAACTCTCAGGTCACTCAAACTGAGAAGTTGTTAGTTATATAGAAGTACTTAGTTATAAAGAAGTTGTTCAGTGACTATTTTGGCTTCTTGGCTGAATTTTTCCAATGGATATGAATGTGGGTGCTTGTCTCCCCCCTGCCACAGGGCTGCACTGTCACCATAGCAACCTGTGACTCAGTCTCTATTTGGATTGGTGAATTGATATTAAGCTATTTTTGACAGTTGGACCTTTTTAACTGTTAATAGCCTTCAGCTGTTTAATTCACAATTAAAACCTACCTCTTTCTCACACACAAAACAAACACACACAGTCATTTTCCAATTTTCAAAATAAAAGCCCAAGATGGTAACTTTATCATAACAGGGAACTAGGGATGCATCTAGTTTTTCATAATAAAAGTGCGTATAGTTCCAACTCTTGTCAGGGCTTCGACCTCAGCTGATGTTTTCTCTTTATTCCGACACAGACAATTAAAGAAAACCTCAACTTCACCTCAGTACACTTAAGCTCATTTAAGTCCTTGCTCTAAAACTCTTTCATTTCATTGTCTATATTTTGCATCCACAAGGAAATGGGAAAAAGGGCATTTATGTATTCTGCACCCACGGCATGGAATACGTTGCAGAATGACTTGAAACTTAACGCATTAATCTCTAAATGAAATCATTAGAAGCAGATTCCCTAGCATGTAAATGTTTTAATTTAGCTGGTGACGCAACCGATTCCTAGAAATCTCTTTTGAAATGCGAGTTTCCTCATGCTTGTTTTTATTTTCTTTTTAAATTTGTCTCCTTTTGTGTTTTCTGTCTGTAACCATGTGTTTTTATTTGTGCTGCTGCCTGTCTTGGCCAGGTCTCCCTTGAAAAGGAGATTCTTAATCTCATTGGGAGTCTCCTCGTTAGGAGTTTTATTCTTTTAAATCCCGTTCATACTAATAAGACCCTTGCCAACTTTCCCAAATCATTCATACTTCATCAGGTGCTTCTTCGTCCAAATTGAAGCCAGCAATCTAGTTTAGCGTCAGCCTTTCAACAGCCAGCATTCACACCACAATTCCTTCCTTCCTCGCCGTTTGTCCATCAAATCAATAAATACACGCCGTAGAGAAACACGTCGTACACAAACACAGACGTGTCACTGAGAGACATATCCCTTACAGGGGTGTTAAAAACCTGGAGAGTCGTGATGTCACAGTGACATCAGGAAGCAGAAGAGGAGTCGAAGAAACAGAAGAAGGACAAATAGGTGAGAGAACATCTGATAGCATATGAGCAGAGGACCAGCTGTCAATCAATAATAACTGATTACCTGCACAGACTAGGTGATTGATCCCTCCTCTCCTCCACTTGAGCAGGTCTCCTCCTTTCCCACAACCGAGGTCCAACACAGACACCTGCTGAGGCCCAGCCCCCCGCACCTGCTCCAGGACCTCACCTGTCAAACAAACAGCCAATCCGCATCGAGCATCGTCATTTTTGTTCCTCACATTTTTCTTCCTTGAAGTGTCTATTATTGATAAGTGATCAGTTACCGATCAGGACACTCTTAAGCCAGTTGTTGAAGTTCCTCATGAAGAAAATCCGGCTTCGACTTCGAGCAGCCAGACCGACTTCCTGAAGTCGGTTGTAGTGACTCGCCACCTTCACACTGTGATCAGTCACCTGATGGATCAATCACAAAACCATCATCAATAACTTCAAACTATCAACAATCTGTCAGAAAATGATTGATAAATTCTCATAGCAAATAAAATGAGTCTGTCAGTACAGTTTCTGTACCAGCTTCTTGGTGGGAGATGCCTCCTCGTCCTCTTTCTCATGTGTCCTCTTCATCCCTGACTTTTGTCCTCCTCCTCCTCCTGCTCCTCCTCTTCCTGGAGTCACTCCTTCCTCCCTCTCTCCTCCCTCCTTCACTGTTTCTGTCCTGAGAGACTGCAGCTCCATGTTTCAGACTGAAGACAGAGAGAGAGACAGAGATGCACTTCCTCCTCCACTGTGAGAAGTTCTCTTCACTAAGAGACTTCCACTACGGGGAAATAGCCAAGAAAATACCAAACTTCCTAATATTAAGCCCAGTGGAGAAACTGGCAGCTCTCCTGGGTGAAGGGACAGCAGCTCCTTTGGCAGCTAAATATGTATCTGCCACAGCCTGAGGGACTCACATCACTGTAAGAGCCCAGAAATTATGGATCTGTATGGTATTACGATATAGTGAAAAGCAGTGGTGCGCACAGCTCCAAGTCTTGAACAAAGTATCTGGTGCATGATTGTGGCAAGGATAAATCAAAACACCGGCATTCACAGATCTCACAGATGGTTACGCTGATGGCTTTTAGCTGAAATGCATCCATTCTTGTCCACAATAAATAATAAGACAATAGATCTGTGAGTGCTGGTGTTTTGTTCTTTTTCGCATGGTATTAAATCGTATAATTTAATCAACTAATGGACTGCATCAGTATAATATAAAACCTACACAAGTGATATCTGTATATTTAATATGTATATGCAATATATGTGAATCTTCTGTAAACTGCTTTGGCAACAACATGTTTTTGTTCATGCCAATAAAGCGAGAGAGAGAGGTGGAGACAAAGAGAGAGAGACAGACAGATGGAGACAGAGATAATTCTAACTGACCAGTCATGCTTAAATATAGCTCTTGAATAATGTTTTCTGTTAAAAAAGATAGACTGAAAAATAGTAAAGAACTTGAATAAAGGAGATAACAAGCCAGAGGAGAGAAAGAGGAAATACAGCTTGAACATGACTCTGGAGACAAAGATTGCTAACCTAAGCAGCCAAAACAACTAGAAGAAAAGAAAAGAATAGAACAACAAGATAGGGGAGGACTCAACCAAGCAAACTTCAAACAAGTAGAATGAACTGAAAACTGATAGTAAGGTTTAACACTTGGAATTACAAAGAAAATCCCAAGTGAAATATTAAATCTTTAAAAAAAAAAAGGAACTTTTTTTTTTTTTTTTTTTTTTAAGGGTGACTAACATCTGTCAAGGGACTACAAATGAGAAATAGCCTCTTGTCTAACTCTGGCACATTTACAGCAATGTTTATTAATGTGCACTGTCCCTGTTAAATAAACAGGTTTGGCTGTGTTGTGAATGAAAGCAGTAACATTGCAGGGAAGGGCACATAAAGGCTTACGTCAGTCTGACGAAAGACACTTTTACATGGAGCGAGCAGACCAATCACAAGACTTGATGTGTGGGTGATGTACTGCGAGTTGGGCAGTGCTTGGTTTTGGCTCGTCTGTTTCCAGCATGGCAGCCGTGTCACAAACTTTCTCATATTACGGCTAAAATATGTTTCTGGAATGAGGCGAAAAATAGGCAATGCAGTAACAAGCTTGATTCATATTTGATCAGGACTGCCTAGTTTGACAGTTTGATCTGAGTTTCCTGAGTTCCACCCTCTTCTTCTGTTGAGTTTTATGGTGGTTGGCATCCATAAGTGTTGCATGACCGCCGTCTGCTGGACTGTCCCTTGCCCATATATTCCGGTATTGCCATGTTATGTGTGAAAAGGCACAAGATGGAAATGTTCCTGAATGTAGCTGCATGTTTGAATAGTGAACATCACTAGTGGAGAGCTAGAGACAGCTCTCTGCTACCAGAGCTACCAAAAGGCATTTGAAAATCCCAAAATCCAATATTCAATTGATTTGTTTCTAAAATGTGTCTCCATAATAATGATGGTGTAAACTCTGCTGCGGACAAAATTAACGCAATTGTTTGATAAATTGGCTTGGTATCCAATTTTAAAATCTCTAATCAAAAATCAAAACAAATTAATAATAAATGATTTGACAATGAATGCAAAAATATAAGGAAAACTTTAAGAAATTTATCAAAGGAAAAACAGAGACCCAAATAACCGAAACATATGCCTTCATTCCTACAACACATTAAAACAATACAAACACACTAAGAGCAAAGAAAGCACCACACAGCAGTAAGCAACTCTCTGAAACACAAGAATCTTTAGAGTCAAACCAATTTCTAGTTAGGGTTAGGGTTTTTTGGCCTGTACTGTATTTTAGTGAGAAATGCAATTCTTTAAACAGTTCTCCTCTCATTCCCACCATCTTCTCCCACTAAAATAGTGCAACTAACCAACGCAGGCTGGGAGCGAGTTGAGGCGACAAAATCCAAAACGTATAGTTTGTACAGAAATATGGTTCATCTTTATGGATTATACTGATGCCGAATTGACAAGAAGGCTGTCAACATATGACGCCTTTTAGAGTTATGTGTTTTTGTGGACACGTGAGGAATTGTTAATGTCATATTTCTTAAAGGGAGTTTGGTGTAATATTTTCCTCAGAGAGCGCAGGGAGCTTCAGTTTAATTCAAACTGCTAATATGTATATTTTTAATGTTGTATCACCACTACAGAAACACCAGGTAACTGCTAAAGTACGATGAGGTTGTCTGATGTTGACTGCTGTTAGGTATTGGTTTGACAGCCTAATAATGCGTGTTTGTATCGATTACTGACGGTGGCTGATTGTACTCAGTTTCCAACAGCATTATGCAGTAAATGGTCACCCTTTGTGCGCATGCTTTTAAACTACTTTCCTAACATGATGTGCTTGATGGTTTTATTAATGACTACTGATGAAACTTAAACTCAGCATTCTCGTTGCTCTAGCTTCCTTTTTTATGATAACATTACGTTTATAAGTCACACCCAAAAAAAAAAAAAAAAAAGAGTATTTCTCTATATAATTTGACCTCCTCTTTCTGTCAGCTGCTGTGTGTCTGCAGTGTATTTACTGGTATTTCAAACATGATTTCAGGTCAGTTGGAGATAAACCTGTGACTTTCTGCCTTTGTATAATTATCCAGGCTGCTGCTGTTTCTACTGTATTTCATAGTTAATGATTGAAGGTGGTTTCTGTGGGCAGCTGTATAAACTGTGTAGCTGTTTTAAACTTGTAAAAATACAAGTACAGGACGACACCTTTTGAAATGTGATTGTCTTAGCTGATATGATCTAAGAAACGTTAAACCAAATATATTGTTATTTGAAAAAAAAAGTTGTTAAACAAAAATTAGTTAACAGAAACAATCAGCATGCCATGTGTTGTTTCTCGTCACAGTTGTTATTCAGTTATAACTAATTAATTAACATTTATTTTCTTTTGGCTGTTTTTTCATAACAAACCACTGCACACACAAGGGCAGCTTCTGTTTCTGCTCCATTGTTCAACAGTTTTTCTTCTTGAGAATTTCCACCAGGAGCAGGATGGGAAATAATCTCAAGGAATCTAGTTGTAGTCTCGCAAATAGTGACCCTGCAAGATCCCCAGTGTTTGCAAAATCTTAGTCTGTGACTTACTTTAGTATTTTAAAAGTATTAAGTAAGTCTTCTAGTGTATGGTAGACATAAAACTGACACTAAAACTGAGATCAAAACTGACACTGAAACTGAGATTAAAACTGACACTGAAACTGAGATTAAAACTGACACTGAAACTGAGATTAAAACTGACACTGAAACTGAGATTAAAACTGACACTAAAACTGAGATTAAAACTACAGATGAACCTTTCTAAGACACAGACCAGGATATAGCTTCAGTAGAAACATAATAAACTAAAACTGATGTAGAAATAAATCAGTTAACTGTTCAGCAAGGCGTTTGTTCTGATTTCTGACTGAACACAAAGTGGATCCACTCATTTCCTAAAATGAAACCTCCTTACAACACTCTGTTCATTATTTGATCATTTTTATGATGAGCAGACTCTCAGACACCTCAAGCTGTTAGATATTAACTGGTAGTTGTTAGCTGCTGGCTGTTAGCTGGTAGTTGTTAGCTGCTGGCTGTTAGCTGGTAGTTGTTAGCTGCTGGCTGTTAGCTGGTAGTTGTTAGCTGCTGGCTGTTAGCTGGTAGTTGTTAGCTGCTGGCTGTTAACTGGTAGTTGTTAGCTGCTGGCTGTTAACTGGTAGTTGTTAGCTGCTGGCTGTTAACTGGTAGTTGTTAGCTGCTGGCTGTTAACTGGTAGTTGTTAGCTGCTGGCTGTTAACTGGTAATTGTTAGCTGCTGGCTGTTAGCTGTTAACTGGTAGCTGTTAGCTGTTAGTTGCTGGCTGTTGGCTGTTAACTGGTAGCTGTTAGCTGATAGCTGTTAACTGTTAGTTGTTAGCTGCTGGCTGGTAGCTGTTAGCTGTTAGTTGTTAGCTGTTAGCTGCTGGCTGTTGGCTGTTGGCTGTTACCTGTTAGTTGTTAGCTGCTGGCTGTTAACTGTTACCTGTTAGCTGCTGGCTGTTAGCTGTTACCTGTTAGTTGTTAGCTGATAGCTGTTAACTGTTACCTGTTAGCTGCTGGCTGTTAGCTGTTACCTGTTAGTTGTTATCTGTTGGCTAACAGCCATAAGCACCCTGGAACGGGCTGGATTTAAATCTGACAAAGACCTTAAAACATAAAAACTCTAAAGTTAAAAAAGAAACATGAAACTCACGGTGTTCTGCAAACACAACGCGTGCGCACTTGGCAGCATCCGGCTGCGCATGCGGTAGCTTGCAGCGTTCCTCTCTTCTTCTTCTTCTTCTTCTTCTTCTCCTTTTTCCGTTCTTCTTCTTCTCCTTCTTAAGTTTTATGGCGGTTGGCAGACAACGTTATCGTGCATTACCGCCACCAACTGGAATGGAGTGTGGATTGAGAATCTATACGTTCACTAGTTCTGATAATAAATAAAAAAAGAGAAAATGAGAAAAACTAAAATGAAGAAAGTAAAGTTATATTCTCTCTATCAAGTTTGTTCTACTAAGATATTGAACCAAAAATAGATAACACTTCTCCCAGAACTTCTTTGTAAAAGATCACATAAATCAAAGCTTAACTTTATTTCTTTAAGGTTCAGTATCACTTCCCTTTTCTCAGCATCATATTTTGGACAGTAAAGCATAACATGTTCTAAAGTTTCTTGTTGATTGTAAAATTCACACCTTCCTGTATTATGTTTTCCTATTTAAAAATGTACTGTTTGATCCTGTATGGCCAAAACATAGCCTGGATATTATTGTTTCCTCTCTCCGGGTTCTCCCAATGCTTCTCATCACACCAATTTTTATTTGAATTTTGTACAACAACCTTCCTGTTCTTACTGTCTTTGCCGCCTTTCTTTCAAATTATGCTTAATTGTGGTCTTCATTTCTGTTTTACTAAAGGGTACTATGTCAGTGTGATCAATTTTTGTGGCTTCCTTTGCACATTTGTCAGCTGGCTAGCTGTGCTTGGCCGTAAACACCTCAGAAACACATTATCTGATGATATAGCTACTCTGGATGGCATTACCCTGGCCTCTAGCACCACCGTAAGGAATCTGGGAGTTATCTTTGATCAGGATATGTCAATTAACAATTAACAATTAACAAATTTCAAGGACTGCCTTTTTTCATCTATGTAATATTGCAAAAATCAGGCACATCCTTTCTCAAAAAGATGCAGAAAAACTAGCCCATGCGGGGCTCAACATTAACTTTTTGAGGCACTTGTCCTTTGGACAAGTAAATTTCACTTGTATTAGTATTTCACTTTCACTTGCCCAGGCACAAAAGTCACTTGTCTGGGTAAAAATTACTGTAATTTATATTTTTAATTTTGTTTGCGAATGCAGAATTTAGACAAACAAACAGTTGAAAGCATCCAAACAGTGTCAACGTATAAATGGTTCAATTAATGAATTTTATTAAAGACATTACTTCCCTGTTAATGAGCTTTGATCCTGAATTGTGAAGCACTTTGTAAAGTGTGTTTCAATATGAGTTCAATAGATTAATCACTGATCGTCCTTCTGTTGTTTAATAATAATGATTGACAATGTTTCCCCTACGATTTTTTTCAGGGGGTATGTTAGGCCCCACTGAAACTACTAGTTTTGTTGCAGGGTGGGCGTATCATGCATACGTGGTGTTGACAGTGTCGTCATAGACGTGTGCAGTAAGGTGGTTGTCCATATGGGTGTATTTCTCTACACTAAGCTGAAAACAAGGAATTAATTTGATCAAACTTAAAGGCAAATCAAGACAACAGTTTGACTTATAGATTAATCAGTCAGATGACTGATGAATCAACATTTTATTTCCTAATAACAGAAACTATCTCTCAGTTTTAGAGCTGTGTTTACAACAGTTACTGAAGTCAAAAATCTTTTAACAGCTGAAGAAAACATCATGTTAATAGTTGTGTAGTGTTAGTGCCTGTATTAAAAGATCTGTAAGTCCTTTCATAGCAGGTTTTAATCTTGTGCTTTGACTTTTGTTTGTTGGGATGTCCTTTAGTTTACATTTAGATTGTGCCTTTAAAAATATTTACAACACAGTAATGAATCTAGCTGTAAGTCAGACCTTACCAGTTCGTTCTGCTTCCTGCTTTGAATGTATTAATGTCTCTCCATCACCTGACGCCTGGGCTGCCTCTATGTGTTTCTCTTTCCTCCTTAAACTTTTTCTTTAAATCTTGAATCAGTTACACCTTCTTTCTTCTTGAATCAGTTCTTTACTTTCTCCCTGTTTTTTCTGTCAACACCATTAATGTTACATCAACAGAAAACAAAACAAGCACTCCTAGAAACTATAACAAACTGTAGTAGGAGGCCAGCCTGACCTAGCAGCTGTAAAGTGATGAAAGTTTGTGTAAACGCTATTTCTGAATTTGAAAGGTGGCTAAATGGTGCTTACGTGTGTTTAGCACTTCTATGATTCTGCTAGTATACATTTATTTTTATTTGTTTCTTTCGGGAGGGGTTGGGGGTTAGGCAATGATAGGGGAAACACTGCACATAATGAGAAGACACAGGTTTTTTAAATGACTTTTAACTTGTCCGGTGGGGCAAGTAAATTTCTCTTCCACTTGCCCTATCAAAAGAAAAAACCAAAAAACCCACTTGTCCTGGACAAGTGGCCAGGCTTGCCTTGGACCAGCCCCTAGTTATACTGCAATAGGCCTAGACTGCCGGAGGACTTCCCATGATGCACTGAGCTCCTCTCTCCTCCTCCCTCTTTCCACCTACACATTAATGTACCATTAAGGCATGTTACTAACCTGGCTTCTTCCCCAGAGTTTTTGTACTTTCTCGTCTTGCAGGTTCCTTTGGATTGTGGTTGCAGACCACCTGCTGCTGTAGTCCTGCTTGACACCCAAACCTGCTATTATTACTATTGTTATTATTAGTCATATTTCTATTATTATTATTGTTGTTATAGTTATTTTTGTTGCTGTGCTTCTCTGTGTCTCTCTATCCCCTCCTTCTTTCTCTCTTAACCCAACTGGTCAGGGCAGATGACCGCCCACCTAGAGCCGATTCTGCCTGAGCTTTCTTTCCGTTAAAGGGGAGTTTCTCCTTGCTGCTGTCACAAAGTGCTGCTCATGGGGGAATGTTGGATCTCTGTAAATTAAAGAGTACAGTCTAGACCTGCTCTATGTGAAAAGTGCCCTGAGATAACTTAATAAAACTGAATAGATAATCTAATGCTGATTTTATTAATCCTGTGTAAATGGTTTTCAATGCTGTTCTAATCAGGAGCTGTTGGGTGCACCTGTGATGTTCTCCTTCAGCTGATGCAATTAACCTGACTGAGAGGCTATATAAGGAGGGTGGTGCTTCTCTGCTCAGTTGGTTGTGTTTCTCCAGAGAGTCAACACCTCTAGTTGACTGTGTTTCTTGTTTGAGTGTTAGGGTTAGAGTATGTGAGTTGAGTGTGTGTTAAAAGTGTTATTTTACTTTTTGAGCGGGTTGCTGATGCTTTAAAAAATGGCCAGAGGATTTCAGGCCACTGCTATTTCAAAGTGTGTTGGTAGGAAAACCTCAGTGTTTATGCATCCTTATCTCTTGCTCAGAGCTCTGATTACAAGACTGTGAAAGAGTTCATTCTCCATTCTTATGACTTGGTGCCAGAAGCATATCAGCAGCAGTTCTGAAAATTGAAAAAAAAAAGATTCTCAGACTCGCATGGAGTTTGCAAGAGAGCAACAGGGTTTGTTTGAGTATTGGTGTAAATCACAGGAAGTTAAAGATCTGGATGACTTGAAAAATCTCATCCTGTTGGAGCAGTTCAAGTGTTGTGTTCATGAGAGAGTTGCTACATACTTGAATGAGCACAGAGAACTAACTCTGGAAAAAGCTGCTGTTCTGGCCAACAAGTTTACACTCACTCACAAGTCAAGCTTTTCATTAAAGTCACCAAGCACCAATGTCAGAAACATCTCATCAGAACCCTCAATTGCCTTTAAACCAGGGTTTTCCCGAACTCGGAAAACAGCCACTGCAAATCAAGTAGAATGTTACTATTGCTACACAAAAGGTCACATTATTTGTGAATGCCCCGTTCTACTGAAGGAAAATGAGAAGTCTAAAACTGTCATTCCCTCCATTATCTCCTTTCTTTCTGAGGTATATTTCCTGCAGTAAACAAGTAGATGTTCTACTGTTTCTGGTACCTTGCAATGTTCACAAAGTCCAGTTGGATGCATCCCTATAACGTGGAGAGTCCCATTCAGGTTACTGTGTCCTATTCTTAGTCTGGTCATTACTACCTCATCTTTTCTATTTCCTCCCCTTTTTCTCTCAATACAGACTTTATTTTGTATTGCATGTAGTTGTGTTCCTTTTATCTCCTGATCCCAGTGCTCCCCTTTCCCCCTGATTTTGAAAGTTTAATAATAAATTAAAAAAAAAAAATATATATATATATATATATATATATATATATATATATATATATATATATATATATATATATATATATATATATATATATATATATATATATATATATATATATATATATAACTTTATTAACAACACAGTAATATTGCATACAAACAACAGCAAAGGGAGTATTGGAGAAAAAAATAGAATAATCACAAAAACAGAAATAAAATTGTACATTGTAAAAAGATACATAATACAGAAATTAAGAGTGAAAAATAAATTAATATAAATTAAAAAGTGAATAAGCAATATTGCAGACCAACTTAAATCATCTGGCAATGTTGTCCACAATGTTTCTCAAGAGATGAGATGTCTAAAGTTTTTTAGTTTTTAGAGACTCTACAGACAGGTGAGCGTCTGCTTGACTCTCTCAGCTGACTGTGGATCAGTGTCTCTTGCTGATCCTTTCTGGTATTTCTGTAATTCTTGCTGCTGATGGAGATCTGACAGCTGAGACTTATTACTCTGCTGGCAGCAGAGCATCAGATCAGTTCTCCTTGCAGGAATCCAGGACAGCAAGCTAATAACAGTCTGAAGTCTTCAGATTAATGAAGCATCCTGATGTCCTCATGTGGTAATCCTGTCTGATCATGTGACTCATCTAGAAGAATAAGACCAGCTGGACCTTGAAGCAGGTTGACCTTTGACCTCAGAACACAGATGAGCAGAGAGACAAGGAATGTTTCAGTCATCTGAAGGAGATGAGATTATTTTGTAAAACTTTAAAGTAAAATTAAAACTCACATTAATTTAAATAATTTAAAGGTGTTTGATATGATTCTTTCCATATGAATTTAAATACTTGAAGATGTTTCTTCATTCTTCCGCTGGCTGTAACCTTTCTGTTTTTTAATTTGTCTCAATGTTTTGTCAGGTCATGAAAGGCTCTGTGAAGTCATGAGCTGAATGGTTGAGCCAAAGAAATACATCATATGATCTCAAATTTGAACTGTCACTGAGCCAGTCGGTACCAAAGTACGTCACTGCAGCCGGTTTGTTGGGACTTTTTTTTTTCTTGTGTTGTTGTTGGTTTTGTTTGTTTAGTGTAAAGTTGTCAGATGACTTTCTCGACAGAGAGCTAACATTTCACTGCAGACTACACTGAAAGTAAGGACGCAACAAACTTGGAATATTCATAAATGTGCACTCAAAGATGTGGTCTTCCATATCTTCGAGTGCACAACTCCCCAACAGCTTGAAAGAAGTCTGAACAGATATTTTTGCAGCGTGGTGAGCAGTAACGTTAGCTGTCAGTCTGGAGCAGCACGAGTCACCAGCTGATCAGTAAGTGTCTTCAACATTAAAACACTCGGTCTGGACGAACACCATACATTAGAGCAGGTGTGTTGTGCTAATGTAACAGACAGATTTCTGCTCTTGTTGTTCTGCGTTGTGTTGTATAGCTAGTAAGTGAGACACACACCAGAGTTGAGGATCTGTGAGATTTATTCTTCACAAGAAAAAGAAAACACAGGCATCACACATCACAAGTCATCTGCATCTCTCCATCACTTAGCTCTAAGCATAAGCACTCACTCAACGTATGCCATATAATATTTAGCGCATAGCTTATATTATACATACAGACGACAGTGTGAAGATATGAATGTACAGTGCAAGACAGTATTCAAAAGTTATATTAACATGTTGCATATATATTTGCACAATACAATACAATGACAGATCATTTTGTGAGAAAACAAAGGTTAATTAAAAAGGAATCATTCTCAGTAAAAATAATGTTCTTAAAAGTAGTGCACGTACCTTAATCCTGATGCCTTCTGATCCTGATAACCCCTATCATTAATCAACACAGATATTAAAATCATTAGTAAAATATTAGCAA
The DNA here is from genome assembly GCA_038419695.1 of Scomberomorus guttatus. Taxonomy (NCBI): domain Eukaryota; kingdom Metazoa; phylum Chordata; class Actinopteri; order Scombriformes; family Scombridae; genus Scomberomorus; species Scomberomorus guttatus. The sequence continues at coordinate 25,582 of CM076461.1, forward strand.
TTTGAATCTAATCAATCATTTCATCTCTCATCCAACCAGATGGTAAATAGGATTTATTAGAGGCAGACATTCCTCAAATAATACATGCCTCTTCAATCTGATGAACATATCCCATCGAAACAAAACAAATGCAGTTATCCTGTCATTAGATGCATTCGATAGAGTAAACTAGACATTCCTCTTCAAAGCTCTAGAAAAGTTTGGCTTTGGAAAATCATCCATTCAATGGATCAAAATTCTCAATTCAACCATTCTCCTTGTTAACCACTTTCTCTTGTCTTCCTCCCAGGCCTTCACCAGCAGAATGTTTTTTTCAGAATGTTATCACCAACATTTTGACTGTTGTAAGCATTTTAAGTTTAAACAGACAAAAATATCCCAGTTTTGCACGTGATGTCAATGCCTCAAATTGTGAGGTGTGTGGAAACTGCATGTCCTCAGTGGTGCAGTCAGTAAGTCACCTTCTCTTATATACAAAGGTCCAGGGTTCAAGTCCTTACAACCGTGTAGCAAGTCATGCAAGTGATATGTTTTCAAGTGCTTATTGAGGTCAAAGATCACCTATTGTGACCCTGTGAAAATGTATCTGTATTATTTTTCTCATGTGTTCATGCAGCAAAAACTAAGACCAAAAGTCACCAACATTGGCAGGTGGGTTGCAAATTCCACCCACTACTCGGGCACATATAATGACACTCATTGACCTTAAGATGATGCTGTAATAATCAAGTTTTTCTTGAAAATGGCTTCAAGAAATTGGCTTCTTTTATTAGTAGTTCAAGTAGTTCTTTGAAAATCCATATACAAAGCCACCTTAGTGAGCTCATGTGGCAGTTGTGCTTGTTTTACTACATGCCTTTAGTAATTTTACATTTAGTTTGGCTTAACCACAAACACCTCAGCAGTCATCTGCTTAGATCTGTTCTCTTGTATTAACTCACACAACTCCCACACTTGTCTCTGTGGTGTGAGTTTCTTAGTTTAGTTTCTTAGAGACAGGACTTCAGAGCTATTTTCAGTTCAGTGTTTGATTGTTACTCATCAGGCGAACCTGAACCTGAACCTGTGTGCAACGAAATTGATGCCATTGATGGAGACCTGACTTCACCACCACCTCTTCACATGTTACTATTTGTTCACCTTTGAATATTAGGAGGAAACAATGAAATAGCTTGAGTCTGTTCAGAGGTATTACTCTACTCATCAACATCTTTACGTCACATCCCTTTACAGTCTTTGTCTTTGCTTTTTCCTGATGATCTCCTCACATGCATGTTCTGTAATACTCTAGCTTTCTCTAAGACTTTTATGTTCTCCAACACTAACATTCTCTAACACTAACACTAATGTTCTATAATACTCTAACATTCTCTGACACTCTAATGTTCTCTACTGGTCTCCTCCTCTGTTATTTTGTTTTACATTAATCTATTATAGTTGTTGGCTGTAGTTTACAATGTTCTCTGCTGGTCTTTACCAGTCTGTGGCAGGGTGCAGAAGTCCTCAGAAGGTTCTAGAGGTTTTGGTGTAATAAACACTTCAGGTATAAAACAGCTGATGTTCTGTGTGCAGGTGTGTCCATTCTCTGGTGGGACGCCCTCAGACAGACGGAGGATTAACGTCTGGAGGCTCTATAAACATGTAAATCTGACCTTACAGGGTTTCAAAGCAGTGCTGCTTTAAAAAGCTTCTTCAGCCGTTCAGTCGACTCTCCGTTTACACAGAAAGACGTTTTCAGACAGAAGAGGCTTTGATACTGAAATACCAGCCAACCCCCCCACTGCCATTATCACTGTGTGTGTGTGTGTGTGTGTGTGAGGGGGATCTCCAGGGACAGAAGCCATTCTACCTTTCCATTAAAACACACACACACACACACACTTACACCTACCTGCATCTTTCCGCACTGACCAACCTTTCTGTATGTTTCTGTGTGCGTGTGTGTTTGTATGTATGTGTGCATGCAAGTGTGCGTGTACATGATGTGTGTGTGGAGTGAACAACAGTAGAATCTGCTGCATGTGTCGTCTTTTATTGTTTCCACTGTTTTATTGTGTGTGTTTGACTATTACAGTTTTTCTCAATTGGTTGAGCACAATTCCTGAAACATAGTTCAAATTTTCAAAACAGTTAACACAAACCACACAACACTATTTCAGTTTGCAAAATAATATATATCACGAGAAAAATTCTGTGAGATGCTCAAAACACTGACATTTGCAAACTGAAAAAACTGCACTAAACCGGATTGCCATTCCGTCAAGACTTTCTTTATCATTCCTTGAACATTGGCAATCAAAATTGTAAATACACCCATCAAAATGAAATGGTCAATTCAAAGATTATTTTGTTCAATGATCCATTTGATGCTTGGTGATACATTATTTTGAAATTACCTGGTTATACATAATCCTATTTAGATCTATATTAGTCTTCAATGATGTGTAACTGTATTTCCCATTGACATATAGCATTGTTTGCAATCACCAAATCAATATGAGATCAACCAAACAATAGCCGTTTCCTGTTCTTCAGTGAAGAGTATTCTTCTGCCACCCGTTGGAGGTCTTCACTCCACTCTGTAGATGAATGCATGGACAACATTCATGCTATACAGTAATTGCTTTCATGATGGACACAACATTGAAATTAATGAAATGAGTGATTGCTAAGGAAAATGTGATTTATAGCTTACCTATTTTCATTCCTGTAAGTCCTTATGACTGACGCAACAGAGGATCTACTGAGGTTGGGTTGTACCCTCTGACCTGCCTCTCTCATTGTGAGGCCATGGTTTATCACATGGTCCACCAGTGTTGCACGGATCTCATTTGAAATAAATGCAGCCTAGGTCTCCCACCTCTACCACCACGCATACAGACACCTCTTCCTCTTGCTCTTGCTTGCCTTCCTCTCACTCTTTCTTGCTTCATGTTCACTACACCAAATAATTGTATGTGAACAAAGTCTCAGAAATTTTGCTCAACCAATTGAGAAAAACTGTAATATAACAACATCTGTGATCAAAATAATATAAATAGTTTTATAATATTATTGTACATGTTATTTTATTATTTGCTGAGAGCAAAATAGTTAATTGAGTATGAAGTCTGAGTAGTGACAGTGGACGAATGGTGGATCTGGACAATGCTTCAGGAAGGATACAGAGACAGTTAGTGACCATTGAACAGATGTTTAAACCAGAGACCATGCATGGTTGGAGGACATGACTCTGAAGTGATGTGGGACTCTTTGGCTGGCGGTTAATTTGGTGGTGTGGATACAGAAGCAGTGATGGGAGAATAATCAGAGACTCTGAACACAGAGTAACCACAACTGGAGGCTGAGAGGCTGGACTCTGTTTAAATGGAGGACTGAGGTGTGAATTAAGTTTGAAATGAAACTGGGAAGTAGATTGCTTTTTTGGTCAACAGGCTTTTTTTTTTAGCAAGAAAACAAGATGCTTTTCTGAAATGAGGTACAGGTCTAAAATGCAGGGGTGACCAGATGGATGGAATTGATGGATGTTGAGGTAAACTTCACAGTAACCAAATAAAGCAGACAGACACTGATTCCAGCATGCAGGTAAAGGAGCTTGCTAACAGAGAGTCAGTAATGAAGTTAAAATGATCAAAGCATCTTAAGGCTAATATGGTCATAAAATCCATCTTTCAAACCTTCTTAAGCTTAAGATGTGTTTTCCAAAAGCTTCGTAACTGAAGACTTAGGAATTATTGTAGATTACTGAGTGACCACTGAACACTTGTAAGGTTAGGGTTGTATCTGCTTAAGGAAGTCTTACCCTTAGTTACTAGATATGATCAATCTGTCTTTAGTAACAGGCTATGTACCACAGTCCTTTAAAGTAGCTGTAATTAAACCTCTGATTAAAAAGCCTACTCTTGATACAGACATTGTAGCCAACTATAGACCTATATTTAACCTTCCCTTTCTCTCTAAGATCATTGAGAAAGCAGTCGCCAATTAGTTGTATGATTTTCTACATAACAATAGTTTGAGGATTTTCAGTCAGGATTTAGAGTGCATCATAGCACAGAGACAGCACTGGTGAAAGTTACAAATGATCTCCTTACTTGACACCATTGACCATCAAATCCTATTACAGAGACTGTAATTGACATTAAAGGAACTGCATTAAGCTGGTTTAAATCCTATTTATCAGACCAATTTCAGTTTGTACACGTTAATGATAAATCCTCCATGCACGCAAAATGTAAACACAGAGTTCCACAAGGTTCTGTGCTTGGACCCATACTGTTCACCTTATATATGCTTCCTTTAGGTAATATTATTCGGAAACACTCCATAAATTTTCATTGCTATGCTGATGATACCCAATTATATTTATCAATGAAGCCAGATGAAACCAATCAGTTAACTAAATTCCAAGCGTGCCTTAAGGACATGAAGACCTGGATGACCTGCAATTTTCTGCTACTAAACTCAGACAAAACTGAAGTTATTGTGCTTGGCCCTAAACACCTTAGAAACACATTATCTAATGATATAGCTATTCTGGACGGCATTACCTTGGCCTCCAGCTCCACCGTAAGGAATCTGGGAGTTATCTTTGATCAGGATATGTCCTTTAACTCCCACATAAAACAAATTTCAATGACTGCCTTTTTGCACCTACGTAATATTGCAAAAATCAGGCACATCCTGTCTCAAAAAGATGCAGAAAAACTAGTCCATGAATTTGCTAATTCTAGGCTGGATTATTGTAATTCCTTATTATCAGGCTGCCTAACAAGTCTCTAAAGACTCTCCAGCTGGTCCAGATTACAGCCGCACGTATACTGACAAAAACTAGAAAAAGAGATCATATTTCTCCCATTTTAACTTCGCTGCACTGGCTTTCTGTAAAATCCAGAATAGCATTTAAAATACTTCTCACCTACAAAGCTCTTAATGGTCAGACACCTTCATATCTTAAAGAGCTCATAGTACCCTATTACCCCACTAGAACACTGCGCTCCCAGAATGCAGCTTACTTGTGGTTCCTAGAGTCTCCAAAAGTAGAATGGGAGGCAGAGCCTTCAGCTATCAGGCTCCTCTCCTGTGGAACCATCTTCCAGATTCAGACCGGGGGGCAGACACCCTCTCTACATTTAAGAGTAGGCTTAAAACTTTCCTTTTTGATAAAGCTTATAGTTAGGGCCGGCCAGGCTCGCCTTGGACCAGCCCTTAATTATGCTGCTATAGGCGTAGACTGCCGGGGGACTTCCCATGATGCACTGAGCTCCTCTCTTCTCCTCCTCTTCTACATCTGTAGACATTTACGTACCATTAATGCAGGTTACTAACTTGGCTTCTTCCCCAGAGTTTTTGTGCTTTCTCGCCTCGCAGGAAAATCCAGAATCTGGGTTGTGGATGTCGGGGGCCATGGCTGCAGGGATGGTGCATGGATGGTGCTGTGGTCCTGTGGTCCCCCATTGTTATTGTTATCGTTGTTTTTATTATGCTTCTCTGTGTCTCTCTCCCCCTCCCTCCTCCTTTCTCTCTCAACCAGTCAAAGCAGATGGCCGCTCACATAGAGCCCAGTTCTGCTTGAGGTTTCTTCCTGTTAAAGGGGAGTTTTTCCTTGGCGCTAAATTAAAGTGTACAGTCTTGACCTGCTCTATGTGAAGAGTGCCCTGAGATGACTTTTGTTATGATTGGACACTATATAAATAAATTTGAATTGGTAAACTGGAGAGTAATAAAGAGTATCGCCTTCTGGCTCAGCTTCTTCTTCAATGGTCTGATACAACGCCTGCATAACCACTGATGCTGCACAGATCCACTGGTCAGCCTCACGCTCCATTTTACCCTCACTGCAAACAAGACCCCGAGATACTTGAACTCCTTCACTTGCGGCAGCAACTCACTCCCAACCTGGAGGAAGCAGTCCACCATTTTGCGGCAGAGAAATATGGCCTCAGACTTGAAGGTGCTGACTCTCATCTTGACCGCTTGGCACTCAGCTGCAAACCATCTCAGTGCCTGTTGGAGATCATGGTGTGTTGAAGCCAACAGAACCACATCATCTGCAAAAAGCAGAGAAGCAGTCCTGAAGTACCCAAACTGGACACTCTCCTCCCCTCGGCTGCACCCTCAGATCCTGTCCATGAAAATTACAAATAGAATCAGTGACAAGGGACAACCCTGGCTGAGCCCAGCCCCCACTGAGAACAAGTCTGACTCCCTGCTAAGAATGTGAACACAGCTCTCAATTCAATTTAATGCAATTCAATTCAGTTAAGTTCAATTCAATTCAATGGGCTTTATTGGCATGACAATTATGATTATGAAAGACAATGTTAAGGAATGAAATTAACAAAAATAATGTGAATAATATATTCACAGTGCAGTCATCTATGGTCTGGGAGATTGGGGTTTGAGACCTGGTGTGGGAGCTCTACTTTGCAAATAGTTTATTGAAGAACACTTATTTAAACACTTCAATATCTTAAAATTAGAAGTGTAATAAAAACAAAAACAGGATTGCTACGCCTATTTCCACTTTTATTTGAATACAAATACAAATAATTTTGTTGCCTCAACAAATACAGATACAAATACAAATCCCTTGTACAGTTAAGGAATTAACATCCAATGATGCTCTGTGGCATGTAAATGCTGAGCAGGCCCAGTTAATTCTGATTTTGTATCAAGAGGGAAAGATTTAAGTGACTTTGAAAGAGGGTTCATTGCTGGGGCACAGATGACAGGAGCTTCAGTCACAAAGACTGCTCAGCTGGCTTGTTTTTCAATAGGAACAGTGACTAAAGTGACATCTGCATTTAGATGTATGGGAAAAACATCAGTAAATAAGGGCAGACATTGTGGTTGACACCGCACATTTGATGACCGTGATGCTCGTGCAATAATGCGATATGTAAGGAAGAACGGAAGAGCAACTCTTCTGTAGGTGACTGAGAATGTCAATGTAGGACAGGATCAGCAAGAACAGTCCGTCAATAATTACATAGAGAGCGATATTATAGTAGGGCTGCAGTGCATAAATCCCTCATTACAAAGATGAATGCACATATGAGAGTTCAGTGGTGCAAAAACCATAGGCATATATATATATATATATATATATAATCCATCTATTATTCTATAGATAACAAAAGAAAATCTACCAATAATAAAATAAAATGCAGAGTGGAGATAAAATGCCAGTCCACAGGCCCTGTGCTTGACCTCCATGTGACACATAAGAGACGTGTCAGCCAGGACAACCCAATAATGGCCAGAGCCTTAAGCATCTCTGGGCGAGTCTCATCCATACCTGGCACCTTGCCACTGAGGAGTTCTCTTCCTGAGTCTGCTGAAGCAGCAGACGGGTCCTGGAGGGCCAAAAAGACTGGCAGGTTTGGTGGTTGCTGAAGCAAAAACCCAGGTGTGGGAGGAGTTTGGGGAGACCATGGAGAAGGACGCCCTCAAAGAAGTTCTGTCAAACCGTCAGACGACTCAGAAAGGAGAAGCCAGGCTTAGCCCAGGCTATTCTCAGCAGGGGAGGAGAACTGCTGACCTTGATTGGGGACATCATTGGGCAACCTCACACAGATACCAGGCAGAGGTCTCTGTTGAGTCAGATTTACCAGAGACAGGAAGTAGATGTTGGGGTGAATGAGCGAAGAGGCAAAGCGGACAACCAATATATATATATATATATATTTACAAGGGAAATTTGTGTAGAGAGGAACTTGAGACTACTGGAGAACTTTGCTAAAGCTAATGGAGTTGCCAAATGGTATCTTTTAATCGTTTAAGGCTGAACACCACAGAATGTCTCTCTGTTGACTGTCAATATTTATATTACTGTATATTAAATATACAGTAATATAAATATGAACTATAATGTAACATACATATGAAATACAATATAATAGAAATATAAAAACTATAATGAATATGCGATATAATCTAATATACATATTTAACATCCTGAAAAGTGTGTGTGTGCCCACCTCATTTATGTTATTGGGGTAGACAAAATATTCAGAATATACTAAAAACATATTTGACATAAGTAAAAAGTAAAGCAAAAGTAAAATATACTGTAATATAAATATGAAATATCCTGGAATATAAATAGGAAATATATTGTAATAGGGACATATACGAGACAGTGAGGACTGATGTCCATCTCTGAGATGCTTCACAACTTCAGGTTCTGGTTTGGTTGTGTTCTTTGGTGGTTTAGGTTCCAGGTGAAGCCTCATTGTTCTGCTCTGATTGTTCTACAGGTTCTATCAGGGAGGGATCTGTGACTGGAGAATCCAGTGTTCTGATGTAACATGACCTGTTGCTAATGTAATGACTGTTTGTGCTGTAGGGGGATTCCCTGAACTGTGAGGATGTCAGGAAATTCCACAAAGACGGGACCTGTGTGTGTGTGTGTGTGTGTGTGTGGACCTTGCATAAGGTCAGGACATTGTTATAGCATGAGGACATTAATATGAGGATGGACAGTAAGTTTTTTATGTCTTTTGTCTGAAGACAGTCACTGAGCTCTTCATAACTATATGTGATGAAACCAACAGTAACATATTAACATGTTAACAGCACATTACCAAAATATTAACAACATATTAAAAGCATAAAGGAATACAATGCTAATTGGGTGAATTAGGGTGACTTTATGTTTGGGTCCTCAGAGGAACAGAGATGAGTCTTCTTCACCTCCTCCTGCCGCACATTAATACAGAAACCTGATATACTCACACACACACACACACACACACACACACACACACACACTCACTTCTGGTGGCATTTAGGCAGGTATATAAACTGCTGTGCCAGCCGCTCAGAGCCAGAGGAGTACTGCAACTCACTTGTCTGCCTACCTGAGTGTTTACCTGTTGTACTGATCCAGGGACCTGTCTGACCTCACAGCACCATGCTCTCCAGGTACGTCCATCCTTCTCCCTGTTTCCCTCTGTTCAACCTGCCGTCCCACAATGCATCGCTCCACAGAAAGAAACAGAAACATCTGTGAAGCTTTGAAAATGTTTTTATTTGATGTTTGAGAAATTTTTAATCTGCTTTCAGTGTTCATTCAATTTCCTATTTGTTACATAAGTTCATTACTTACTGCGTATGTGTGTGTGTGTGTGTATTACTGTGTAAGTGTTTGTCGAGTTGTCTCCAGCTCAGTGTGATGAAGGTCAGCAGTATTTAGTAATTTGTCATTTGAATTTTTGAGACTGAATCAAAAAGAAAATCAAATTTAATTTCCATTTCAGAAACATTTAGAACAGATGAAAAAAATACACATTCATGTGACATCAGTCACATTCAAAGAGATCAGACTGAATTTTGAAACTTGTTGTAATTATTAAATAAAACATACATTATGTATTCAGATGGATCCAAATAAATAAAAATCAGTATCTGTCAGAAACACAATCACAGCTGATGTTTGAAATGTTTCATATTTTGTCAGTACTGAACCTCTTCAGTAAAGTGCTGTCAGTGCCCCCTACAGGCTGCAGAGTTCATTACAGCCACAGCATCAACAAACAGCTCTCCAGCTCAGAAAGTGTTTGTCCTGACTTTTAGCGTTGAAGACGTTTCCTCTTGTGCCACCCTCAGTCCAAATTTCACATTTTTAACTAAAGCCTCCATGTGTCTTTCATACAAATAATTAATAACAGGAAGCAAAAGAGCTCTGTATGGTGGCCTCAGACTCTCAGACTGAAGGTTGTGTTTGTATTGCAGGAACATTGTTCTTCTGTTCTCTCTGTTTGCCCTGCTGGTGGAGGGAGACCTCGACTCCAACGGTGAGACAGTAATCAGATTATAATAACCTGATTAAAGCAAATCTGACTAAAGCTATCCTGATAAAACTAACCTGATTAAATCATCCTGATTAAAACTAACCTGATTAGATATATCCTGATTAAAACTAATCTGATTAAACTATTCTGATTAAAACTAATCTGATAAAAAATATCTTGATTAAAACTAATCTGATAGAAACTAATCTGATAAAAGTTCTAGTGTGTAGAATTTAGTGGCATCTAGCGGAACGGACTTGGTAGAAATGGAACACAATATTCATAAGTATGTTTTAATTAGTGGATCACCTGAAAATAAGAATCGTTGCATTTTCTTTACATTAGAATGAACCCTTTATATCTACAGAGGGAGCGGGTCCTCTTCCACGGAGCCCGCCATGTTGCATCGCCATTTTTCTACAGTAGCCCAGAACGGTTGGTTGCAATCTGCAACCACACCGCTAGATGCCACTAAATTCTACACACTATCCTGATTAAACTAATCTAATTAAACTATCCTGATAAAACTATTCTGATTAAACTATCCTAATTAAAACGAATCTGATAAAACTAATCCAATTAAAATTTATCTGATTAAAACTAATCTGATTAAATTATCCTGATTAAAACTATTCTGTTTAAAACTAATCTGATTAGAATTAATGATTAAACCTTATCAAATTAATTAATATCTCTTCTGCCTGATAAATAATATCTGCTTTGATTGACAGATAATCAGATTACATCACAGTTTGATTGACAGGTTAACCTGACTGATGAATCAGTGTTTAATTAAACTTTTTTGTTTTTGCAGATGCTGGAATACAAGCCATATCCACAGGTAAATCACTTGTCTGTCTCTCATCACTGACAGATATACTGTAGCTGTCTCTCTGTCTCACCTGTCTGTCCTCTCACCTGGCTCACCTATCTCTCTCTCTCACTGTTAGATAAAGATTCCACATCTGATGAAGCTCCAACAGGTGAGTCACAAACTTGATGTTGATCTCATGGATCCAGTCAAATCAAGTCAAGTCAAGTCAAGTCAAGTCAATTCAATTTTATTTGTATAGCACCAAATCATAACAGAAGTTATCTCAGAGCACTTTTCACATAGAGCAGGTCTAGACCGTACTCTTTACAGAGATCCAACATTCCTCCATGAGCAGCACTTGGTGACAGCAGCAAGGAAAAACTCCCCTTTAACAGGAAGAAACCTCGAGCAGAACCGGCTCTAGGTGGGCGCCATCTGCCTCGACCGGTTGGGTTGAGAGAGAAAGAAGAAGGGAGGGAGAGAGAGACAGAGAGGCATAATAACAACAATTATAACAATAACAACAATAATAATAATAGAAACATAACTAAAAATAATAATAGCAGACGTGGGTGTCAAGCAGGACCACGTCAGCACGGGGGTCCCCGCAACCATGACCCATGGAAGCCCATGATCCATAACAGGAGGTCCATGACCCTGATCCATAGGAACCTGGCAAGACGAGAAAGCACAAAAACTCTGGGGAAGAAGCCAAGTTAGTAACATGCATTATTGGTACATGAATGTGTACAGATGGAGAGGGGGAGGAGGAGAGAGGAGCTCAGTGCAGCAGGCTAGGCCTGTAGCAGCATAACTAAGGGCCGGTCCAAGGCAAGCCTGGCTGGCCCCAACTATAAACTTTATCAAGCTTTATTCAGCCTACTCTCTCCAGATGAGAGTTTCATTCATCTGAACGACTTGTAAAGAAAATAAAATAAAATCAACATTTCAGCGTGGTTCTGAGTTAAAAATAGTGCAATTTTGGTTCATAAGATGAGATGATTTGTCATGATGACAAATTTAGAATACAAATGAGAGTAAAGCAGCTCTCAGGTCTGTGATTTGTTTGGTTAAACAGATTCTCGCTGTCTACTTTTGATCCAACAAGTAGAATCTCAGAGAGTCTTGTAAAACAGGAACTCAGTAATCAATATCAAATGCCTGTGACACAAAGTCACCTATAATGGCAAAAACTTTTTTCCTGACAGGTGTGAATGAAATCAGTCAGCACTGCAACAGAAGTCTGTTGATTAAAAACTTGTACATAAAGGAATCATTTAGTAAAGGGATTGTTATATGTAAGACTGAACAGTTTACTCACATCGGAGACAAACTGTGTCACCAGACTATGAATATGATATCACTTCAGTTACTGTTCAACTGAATATTTGAAGACATTCTGACTGAACTGTGTTGTTATTGTTTCAGAAAGTATGAATGCCGTCTCTCCTGATCAGCTTGGTAAGACTTTACATCTGAAACTGTTGGTTTCATCAGGCTGCAGGGAGGAAAGATTAAACACAACTTTACAAATATAACTCTATTTATACTTAGTCTGCATGTGTAAATGTGTGTGTATATATATATATATATATATATATATATATATATATATGTGTGTGTGTGTGTGTGTATATATATATAATTTTTACTAGGTTCTACATTGTATTCTACATCAATACTGAAGACATAAAAACTGTAAAATGGAATAATAGAATCAAAAAAGTGTTAAACAAACCAAAATATGTTTAGTATTTAAACAGCTTTGCACACTGTTGATTATATCTGAACCAGCTTCATCTGCTTCACCTGAAATGCAGTGTTGAAAGAGTTCCCACATATGCTTCTTCTTATTGGTCTCCCTCAGTAGTGTTTCTCTTCTTATTGGTCACCCTGAGCAGTGTCTCTCTTCTTCTTATTGGTCTCCCTCAGTAGTGTTTCTCTTCTTATTGGTCACCCTGAGCAGTGGTTACTTTGCAGCAGTTCGACCATGAAGGCCAGATTCACACAGTCTCCTCCAAACAGTTGATGTTGAGATGTGTCTGCTACTTGAACTCTGGGAAGCATTGATGTGGGATCTAACCTGAAGTGTTAATTGTTGATTTCTGAGGCTGGTAACTCTAATGAACATATCCTCCTTTCCTGTGGTGGTCCTATGAGAGCCAATTTCATCACATGCACTGCCTGTTGGCACCTGCATCCTATTGGACTCAAACTTAGCTTTATGGCACTTACTTGTGTTGTTCTCTCCTGACTAGATCTTTGCTTGTGTTGTATTAACTCTCAGATGTACGTTGCATTGGATGAAAGCATCTGCTAAATTAAATTTGAAACATTGTAACTCTATATATACACACACACCCATAGTCCCGGAACAGCTGAACTGCTGGTCAGTTTCAGTAGATTTCCAGCCTTTAAACCCGAAACTTACATACAGTTACAGAACAATCTTGATCAGACAAGGATTAAATCTTCACATGCTGTGTACATTATTTTAAGAAATTCTTACGTTATTCTGAAAATGCTCATACAATGTTTGTTTTTTTAAAGTTTACTATTTTTAATACCTCCAGTAGTCTTTAACTTATGATATCAACAACAAGTAGCCTCCAAACATTTAGATAGGAATGAAACCATAACAGCATGAAAAAAAGTCTGTGGCAACTAACAGGAGAATCTGGTATCAAAGATAAATGTAGATAAAGAAGATGGATGGAAAGAGATTATAAACAAAATCAAAACCAGCTTTATTCTTGTGGATAACACCAAAAAAAGCTTAACATCCAAACAAAAGTGCATCTGGAGAAATCTGCTCACAAGGAAAAGCTGCTGTAACTGGTGAGCCCAGTTCTTAGTTCTTAATCATACCTTTTTATATAATGATAACATGTTGTCATTCAAGTATGTCAGAGAATTCAATTCAAAATACTTTATTATTCCTCAAGAGACAATTTTAGGCAAGTGACACAGATATACACAAAAAATTCACATTCACACATAAAAATGATCCAAAAATACAAAATATGACAATGCAAATTGTTGAAATACTTGATACTTGAGCAGCAGAAACACAGAAGAGAAATGTTCAGATATTCAGTAAAGTTCACAATAAATATCCAGCTGCTGTCTGTCTCATTAGAGTTCAGTCAGTCTCAGTAGAATCAGGTTGTTTCCACCTCAAGTCACCTTCCTGTGTTAGTCTGCTATCTAGTGGACCACTTGATGAATAGCAGTCATTGTGCCATAGTAGGAAATCGCAGGTGTTGGTCACATCAGTGATGCTGTGTTCTATTTGAGTCCCCATAAACCATGAGAGTGAGGGAGTGAGCCAGCATGTGCCATAGGACCACAGATGTCACATGTCAACACGACTGCAGGGATAAATGTCTATTAAAACAATAAGTAACAAAACAATATGTAAAAACCTCCACATGATAAAACTTTAATCTCAAATCTAATGAACATTTGCATCATGTATTTCCTCTGTTGTACAGATGGATTATATTATCACACTAATCTTTGTTTTCATTGATTGTTTTCAGATGAATCCCAGTATTACGGGGGAGGACCTTCAGGTAGGAACATGATGATGATGTCTGACATCAGATCCATCAGAGCTGTAAAACTGTTTCTGTTCTGGCAACGAACATAAATGATCAAGTTTCTTTACCTGATGCTGCTGTAACTCAGCTGACCTGCTCACCTGTTCAGGTTTCCTGTGTGTGTGACATTTATAATGATAAATTGAATCCTGTTGATGTGTTTCAGATGTCAGCAGCACCAGCGCAGAGACAGCAGACAGTGAGATGACAAACACTCCATCCATTCACCTATAAATCTACTCATCCATCCTTCTATAAATCTACTCATCCATCTATAAATCTACTCATCCATCCATCTATAAATCTACTCATCCATTCACCTATAAATCTACTCATCCATCCTTCTATAAATCTACTCATCCATTCACCTATAAATCTACTCATCCATCGATAAATCTACTCATCCATTCACCTATAAATCTACTCATCCATCGATAAATCTACTCATCCATTCACCTATAAATCTACTCATCCATTCACCTATAAATCTACTCATCCCTCTATAAATCTACTCATCCATTCACCTATAAATCTACTCATCCATCTATTAATCTACTCATCCATTAACATATAAATCTACTCATCCATCCTTCTATAAATCTATTCATCCATCTATAAATCTACTCATCCATTCACCTATAAATCTACTCATCCATCCATCTATAAATCTACTCATCCATCCATCTATAAATCTACTCATCCATCCTTCTATAAATCTACTCATCCATTCATCTATAAATCTACTCATCCATTCATCTATAAATCTACTCATCCATCCATCAATAAATCTACTCATCCATCTTTCTATAAATCTACTCATCCATTCATCAATAAATCTACTCATCCATCCTTCTATAAATTACTCATCCATTCATCTATAAATCTACTCATCCATCCATCTATAAATTACTCATCCATTCATCTATAAATCTACTCATCCATCCATCTATAAATCTACTCATCCACCCATCTATAAATCTACTCATCCACCCATCTATAAATCTACTCATCCATTCATCTATAAATCTACTCATCCATCCATCTATAAATCTACTCATCCATCCATCTATAAATCTACTTATCCACCCATCTATAAATCTACTCACCCATCCATCTATAAATCTACTCATCCGTCCATCTACAAAGTGACTCATCCGTCCATCTACAAAGTGACTCATCAATTCACCTACAAATCTACTCATAATAATATAAATATTTTCATCATTCATTCACTTAATTTTAATGTTGTATTTATCTGCAGCCGCGGCAGCCAATCAGGTGACAGCAGCAGGTACATCCTGTTTTCTTCTTCTACATCTGAATATCTGACTGATTCTCTCTGTTTGTGTTACAAAAAAATCCTGTTTATTATTCCAGAACCTGTCACTGCAAACAGTGTTGAAGAAGAAGATGGTGAGACAAAAACTACTTAACATGATCATTATACTAACTATAAACATGATCATTATACTATGTGTATACTATAAATGATCATTATACTGTTTATACTATAAACATGATCATTATACTTTGTTTATGATACTAATGATCAAATTCAACATTAGTTTCAATTTTTTTTCTTACAGAAGACGAGAGCTCAGACTCTGATGAAGGAGGGAAGAAAAAGTTCAGCTCTCGCTCAGCCAAACCCCAAACCCCCGCCCTCTCAGCTCAAAGCCCCGCCCTCTCAGCTCAAAGCCCCGCCCTCTCCCCCCAGCCCATTGTCCCCCAGCAGAAAGCTCTGGTGAGAAGCCGAGCCTCCAAAAGGAGATCCAGGACAGGCCGTCGTCAGATGTAAAACATGAACACACACACACACACACACACACAAACACACACGCATAGACGTGTATGTAGGTAGAAAACATGTAATCTATCACACATAGTGAGAAGTGACACATGAGGCAGGTTCATACATGTGAGCTCATATATTCAGATATACACACATACTCTATGAACACGCATGTGAAAACACACACCTCAGAGTCAGAACATTACAGACAGACCAAGGTGCCTGATTGGTCAGTCATGACGACAGTCCAGTGTGACCTCACAAAGGATCTGAGGGCTGATTCAAACCAACTTTATTAGTAAAATCAGAGTCATGTGATCTGAACCTCAGCTGATTGTGTCATCTCATCTCTGATTTGTGGATGAAGCTTTTTACAGGTTGATCACGTTTTATGACTCTTCACACTGATTTAAATGAGTTCGGACTTTGCAGAGTGTTAAACTGCTGTTCTGTGTTTACTTTCATTCCTTCATAAGTTCATAACTGTAAACCTGCAACAACATGATGTTCACATGTTCTGTTTATTGTTCTTGTCATGTTTGAATAAAGTTAACTAGCTGAACTGACCATGAAGTCCCTCTGACCTCTGACCTTTGATCTCCAAGAGCAGCTGTGAGTTGTGATAATACCTTCTGTATTATAGGTCATTTGACACAAAAAGCATTTTTATTTCTTTGATATCTTGTTCAATTCTCGTTTAACGTAAGCAAACTGCACAAAATCTCATGATTCTGTCTCAGTATCTCAGGGCCAAAATACACCAGGCACGGACACGGCACGACATATGTGCCGCAGCATGGTTGCAAACAGAGCGTGTCCATTATAATCAGCTGATGCTGCTACACTGACCGCGCTCGTGCTGCTCATCTCTATTTTTTTTTCTCTACGCACGGCTACGTGGCCCACCAATGGTAGACGTTGCTAGACTCAAAAAGACAAATCTTTTTGTAAATAGCACAGAATCTGTAGGGTGAGCACTGTTTTCTCCTGTTTTGTTTTAGTGAATTAGTTTAGTTTAGTAAATAACTTTTATCTGTTGGTTTGTTTCACCAGGTGAGTCAGCACTTTTTGTGGAGATTGATTCTCTTGTTTGTTGTTTTTGTCTTTGTTCACTCTGAACTTCAGTTTGTTGTCATTTCACTCTTTTGTAATAAACGCAATAAATTGTTTCATTCAGGGTTGAGACTTTGGTCGCACACACAAGTGCGTACACACACACACACACACACACACACACACAGACACACAGTTTATTTTCAAACTGAGAGACTGACTTTGTTTTACAAACAGCTTCTGTTGTTAAACGTCCCAACATCAGTCAAACTGAACTGAATACAGAAACCTCATTAGAGGCCGTTAATATGCTAACACACAGACACACACACACACACCCTCTGACAGATTTATTTCCGTCTTTCTTTCCTTGTTTTCGTCTATTTTCGTTTCTCGTCCTCAGTCGACCTCTCAGCTCAAAAATCTGTTAAATCTGTCGTTTGATTTTTTTTCCTCGGGTTTTTCTGCTCAAAGTCTCAGGATGTGATTTCAATCTGAAAAATTTGTTGATCAGAGTATCATCAGAGACAGACAATAACATCTATCAGTATCTTTATAACAATAATCAATATCATTATCAGTATTCTTATGAGAGCTGTGAACTGAAGCTGCAGCAGGAAGCAGATCAACTGACATGTTGTCTTTGTGCTCAAATACAGAACAATAAAAGAAGAAAAGTTTCTTGCTCGAGGGGTTGATGGTAATTCCCAGAAACTGTCACATACAAGGAAATACTGTGACGAAAACACACACACACACACAGACGTAAAACATGTAAAATATGTAACATGACTTCAGTGAAACACATATATGATTAACATGGGAGAATAAATAAATCATCACTTTATTCTCATTATTTCATATTGTAATATTTATATATTCAACAACATTTTCTATTGTTTGTTTTTTGTTCCTTCATAAAATAAACACATAACACACTGGTCCAAATATTCACAAACAAATAAAACAAATTCAATACGACATGAAACCTGAAACCACAGAAACAATAAAGAGAATAAAATAAAATACACCGATAATAAAATTTAATAAATGTTCTGTCATGGAGTTGTCAACATGTTATCAAAGTGATTCTACAGGTGAGATCAGCTGTCACGGGTGATAACACCTCGAGGGTTCAACAGGTGAGTCAAACAGAGAAGGTATGTCAGGAATCTGTCAAAGTGCTTCACATGCAAAACAAACAACTTTTAAAAAATATGATAAAAAAATAAAATCAGTTAAAGTACAACAAAATAAGATCAGATAAAACAGAGATAGAAAATATAAGAGAGCAGAGATGGTACAAGAAATAACAAACTGAAATTGTTGAAGTGTATAAACACTTGGGACTCACTTTAATACCCATGTGGAACACCTGTCAAGTAAACTGGAGGTCAGAATTGTATTTTTGTATAGAAACAAATCATGTTTCTCTTCTGCTAGTCGAAAGACCATCGTACAATCTACAATTCTGTCTGTGCTTGATTATGGTGATATTGTATATAAGCAGCTTCTCCCTCCTGTCACAGATTGTGGAGCAGGTGGACCCAAACGCAGAAGACAGCAGGCAGACACGATCAAATAGAGAATATTTATTGAATAACTCAAAAGACTGAGATATAAACTGATCAGACTAAGCAGACAACTTGACAAAGACTGAACAGAAAACTGGACACAGGGAGCAGGGCAGGACTGACAAGACCGATTCAGGGCAGGTGTGAGGAGGTGTACATGAACACAGGAGGAAGAACACAGGGCAAACAGAAAACCAAAAACACAATGAGCACAGTCCAACCAAAAATGGCAACCAAAGTAACTCCATGACAGAAAGTCCCAGAATGCAAAACCCAAGTAACAACACTACAATCTGACTGAGGATGCAAGAAAGTCTTTCAAAGATAAGTCAAATAACATGAGCAAAACCAAATGACCCAAAAGACTAGACAACATAAATGTAACAGTAAACAAAACAAACAAAAACACAGAGTCCTAAAACCATGAGGTAATCAACAAAGGCAGGAAAACACAGGAAGTAAAGGTAACAAAACACAAGGAGAACACATTTCAAAATAAAACAGGAACTAAACTAAAAATCCAAACAAACAGAAAGTCCTGGCAGGATGTGACACCTCCAGCTTAAAGCCTCCTGGTTCTGTGTATCACAGCGCTTCATTTCATCAGTGTATCTGATAGGAAAAGCTGGGAAGTTTCCTCCTTAACCAACAGAAGGGAGCAGCATTGTATGTTGTTTATTTAAAAGGCCCCACTGCAAAAACTGCCTAGTTACCTCTGCTCAAAGGTTACATTTAAATACAGAACTTACAAAGTCAGTTAACATCAACTGTACCTCCTGTTCACACTGAACCTAGTACAAGTGGGTTTAAACACTGCTGCGTACAGATGGAATGAGCTGCAAACAAATATGAAGTTACATTCTTTAATTTCACTTGGATATTTGCAGTCCCACTGGTAACAGCTTTTCTTAATGTGAGAATAATGTCTAAGGCGTGTCTCTGAATTATCTGTATGTCTGCTTAAACTGTAAATGTTTGTTCTTGTACTCAGGTCTCTCTTTGTGATCTCAATGGGACTACCTGTTTAAATAAAGGAGTAAATAAAAAATGACAAATTCAAGAAAAGAAACCAGAGTTTATTTTAAATGGACTAAATATAAATACAGTAAAGTCTCATTTGGTGATCACCTGACCAGTTTCAGTGTGTTGCTCATGAGCAGCAGGCAAGGATCAAACCACCAATTCAATTCAGTGGGCTTTATTGGCATGACATTTGACGTGTTGCCAAAGCACAATTACGTTTATGAAAGACTGTTAAGGAATGAAATTAACAAAAATAATGTGAATAACAATATTAGTTAATAGAATAAAATAGATGATGAAATAAATAAATTAAATGAAATAATATAGGTCTATAAGTAATATAAGTACTCAAGTTAGTATTGGTACAGTTTCATTGTGACTTTAACAATGTGGTAAAAGTAGGAATAATACAAGACAGCCATTAGTCTATAAATAACAACATAACAAAAGGAGATGGTGGCGGTAAGTAGAACATGTTAAATACCAGTATATTTATAAATGTCTGTCTGTCTTTCTGTCTATATGTCTCTGTTCGACTGGTTGTCTCTGTTGTGGCAGGAAGTGACATATTTAACAGCCAACACTACACATTCTTTCTTTCCCTCAGAATGACGGCTCACTTCTCCCTTTCTGTCAGACTTCATAATTCCTCCCAAATATTTGTGTAGTTTTGACATTGTTTTAGAAAGTGTAATTGTGTCATCCCAGTGACAGTACAGCCTGTCCTTTCTGGGCAGCCAGGTCTGCCCGTGTCTGCCCTTCTCTACTGCTACTCTATGGTCACTCAGTCTGTCCGTCTTTCTCAGGTTCTTATCTGTTACTGTGGTTAGGTCGTCTGCCACAATATACAGTCTGTTTAGGGACAAATATGTTTCTAGTTTGTGTTGTGAGCGTGTAATATCATTCCAATAAGTAATATATTTTTCTTTAGTTATAGTTTGGTTAGGTCTAATCTTCTGAATGATAGTGTAACTGCTCTGAGGCCGGCTGGGGTTTGTGATGTCAGAAGGTGAAAGGTCAGCCAGCCTCAGCACCAGCTGGCTGAGGGGATTCCTTTCTATGTTCAACTCTTGGCAGGCAGGAGCTTTATAATGGTAACAGGCAGGGTTACTCTTTTTAATATGGCTCCAGAATTTGAGAGATCTTTTTTGAATACTTAGAAGTAAAGGATATTGGCCTGATTCAGACCTGCATGCAGAGTTTGGGGTTTTTCTTTGTACCCTGAGAATACTTTTACAGAACTCTCCATGTATTCAATTGGATTTTTTTCCCATTATGCCCAATAATTTTGTAGTAAGGGGCCCCATACCTCACTGCCATACAATGCAATTGATTCTATAAGTGATTTAAATGTTTTGAGCCATGCCCTCATTGGAATTTGGAAGCCCTTTTTGCCTTCTCTCTGAGTTCCTCCACAGCAGAGCAGAAGTTTCCTGTGGAACTCATTTGGAAACCTAGGTACAGTAAGTATAGATATTTGTTTGTTCTACTTGGGTCCCACCTATTTTAAATGTGACAGCTGTGTTGAAGAGTGAGACCAGGTGCTGCTGTTTGTTGTAATAATAATGCCAGTTCATTAATATCAGTCTGGGGCTGGGGTTGTAACCGTGCTTCACCCCTCTACCCTGTGGGAAGAAGTCTGTGTGTTTATTTCCAATTCTGACAGCCAATTTATTATTTTCATATATTGATTTAATTACATCAAAAGACTTCCTCCCTAAACCACGTTCTATTAGTTCAAAAGTAATCCCTCATGCCAGACTGAATCAAAAGCTTTTTGGAAATAAACAAAGCATGCATTAATTATTTTGGTAAATGGCCTGTACTTGTATAGCACGTTTCTAGTCTTCTGACCACTCAAAGCGCTTTTTACACTATGAATCAATTCACCCATTCACACACATTCATACACTGAATGGGTACAGGGGCTACCATGCAAGGTCCCAACATGCCCATCAGAGGAAATCTAACCATTCACACACATTCACACACCGATGGTGGCAAGCTACCACGCAGGGTGCTGGCACAGCCATCGGGAGCAATTTGGAGTTCAGTATCTTGCCCAAGGACACTTCGACATGTGGACTGGAGGAGCCGGGAATCAAACCGCGATCTTCCAATGGACGACCCGCTCTACCTCCACAGCATTTTGATTGACATATTTATCAGTTAGTGTGTGTAGGGTGAAAATGTGGTGAGATATTTGGAAGGAATCTAATCTGACTTTTACTTAAGTCACTGTGCTCGATGAGGACGTGTAATTCTTGAATTTGGAATGCTGCCACATAACTTCTTCAGGTTACTACTTACACAGATGCCTCTATAGTTGTTGGGATTGAATTTGTCTCCATTCTTGAAGATGAGTGTGATCAGCCCTTCACTCCAGCTTTTAAGATCTCATTTAAGATGCCATCAGACCCACATGTCCTTTTGGGCTGCAGATATTCAGTTTGTCCTCCAGTTCTAATTCTGTGATAGGGTAATCTAGTCTGATAATCCGGTCTGATCATTCTTAACAGCTCTTTCAAGATCTTTCAGTTCTTCTGAAATCTGCTCTTGAGCTTTGATCCGTTGGAAGTTTTCTATAGAGATTTTTCCATGTATCTCCATTTTGAATGGACTGTTAGTTGTAATGTTTTTGGTAAATAAGTTCCAATTTTCATAGAATATATTTGACCCCAGAGACTTTTTTGCTCTCAGTGTGTCTTTATATTGTTTGAGAGTCTCACGGTAACTAAGGCAGAGCTCCTGGCTGTCTGGATTCCTATGTTTTTGCTTTGAGACTTTTCTTAATGTCTTCCTAATGGTTTTGCAGTCTGAGTCAAACCACCTTTCCCTGTTCATTTTCTTTGGTTGTTTTGTTTTGCGTTTTGCGTTTGATAATGAGGCCAAATGATCAAATATGTGGTTAATGTTTCCCCGACACAGCTCTACATCTTCTGCATTCTGAGGGTGGATCTGGACCAGAAAGGAATCTAAAAGAGACTGCATTTCTTCACTGACCGTTGCTTCCTGGTACTGCTCCAGGCTGTTTTGTGCCCATCTGTATTGCTTCTTTATTTTGTACATCTTACAGGGCTGAAAATATATATTACCTGCGTCTGCTCTTTTCAGATACAAACAAGTCAAGGTTTCTACTTTTTAAACCAAATAAATAAGAGTTTAAACCCTGAATATTCCAGACAGATATGCTAAATGA
Organism: Scomberomorus guttatus; assembly: GCA_038419695.1. Lineage (NCBI taxonomy): Eukaryota > Metazoa > Chordata > Actinopteri > Scombriformes > Scombridae > Scomberomorus > Scomberomorus guttatus. Next base: position 48,436 of record CM076461.1, read on the forward strand.
TTTCATCGCAACTGTAACAGATTGTCATTTTAAAAAGAAATAACTGTTTTGAACAGAAAATAAATTTACAATGTGATAATTACATAGATCATAAATTTCAAGTTTATAACTTGTGTGTTCATACAGTGTTTAGTTTAATTTGTGGAGCTTTTGTTAAAGAACCACTACCTGCTCATTACCACTGACCATGACTGTGGTCCATAAGATAAGAGCATAATGTACTCAGCATTCACTGTGGGCGGAACCAGCTGCTCCTCTGACCACCTCAGAATAGGACAGTCTGCCTGGCTGGATCTGTTCCTGCTGCTGCTGCTGCTGCTGTAGAGGAGGTGGTGTAAAAGGCCTGCGAGGTGGTGAGGTCATGGGTCTGGGGATGGTTGGTGCAGACTGTGTATGGCTGATGCTCTCCTGAGGTCTGTGCTGTGGTGGTGGTTGTAGGTGCTGCTGCTTGGGCCTGGGTTGGTAGGCTCTCCTCAGCATGCTGTTGGCATGTCCTGGGAGGTGCCTCCCTGTTGTTGGAGTGCTGGGGGTTCCTGTGCTGCTCCTCCTGTTGAGTGTTCCTCTTCAGTTCAGGGTGACATCTTTCAGTGTCTTAGTGAACAGTGGCACAGCTTCCCAGAAGAGGTGTACATGATCATAAAGATCTTGTACAGTGAGAGAGGGGTAGTGGGCCAAATGAACGTTTGGAGATGCTGAAGTTCACTTTCTGTATTGTGTGTGGGTGGAAATCCTTCCTGGGTAACAGAGTGGACATCACTATGTTAGAGGCAGGGAAGGTGCGACATGCCTTCTCAGTGACAGCTCTAAGAGACGGGGCCACTCTCTCCTGTTATGCCCTCAGGTCATTTGTACCTGTGTGGATTAGGTGGATAAAATGTGGCATTGGGAGCCAAGGTGAGACTCAGAGAGAATACCCATGGCTGCCTCTGTGTTGGGACACCAAAATTTTGCCACCTTGTGCCTGGGGAAAGGCCTTTTCTCATCAATGAATTTTCCATTTGAATCGATCAGTAACCATCTGAGTGTGTGGTGTGGCTGCTGGACTCTGGTTGCTCTGGTTAAGAGAGGGGATCATCCTGCTAGATGTTCTGGGAGGACTCACTGCTGTGTGTTTACTGTGGTCAGTCCTCAGTGGCTCAGACTCAGTGAGGCTGGTCACCTGTTCCTTCAAACCATCCAGACCTTGGTCGCTCTCCTTGAGTTCCTCTGTCAGAGCAACAAGTTGACTCTTGTGGCTCTCTCTCTCTCCAGCTACAGTTCTCCCAGAAGTTCTTTTAGAGCAGCGAGCTCTCTCTTGTGACTCTCTGTCTCTCTCGTGGTTTAGCTCTTTCACCTGTTCTGGCTATTCAGCTTTCTTCTCTGGTTATCTTTCTCTGGCTGTAGCTCTCTCAGTTGTTCTGTCAGGGTCAGACGGTCTTTCTTGTGGCTTTCTGTCTTTGAATAACTGTTTTTGATGGGTTGTCTGTATGCTTTCTTGCACTTTTGTCATCTGTTCCATTTGTTGTTGTTGTAAGAGCTGTGCTGAGTTTTTGTCTGTCTGATTCAAGACCATTTCCCTGAGCTGCAACAGCTGTACTAGTAATGGGGTGAAGTGCTCTTTCAGGCCTGTAAAGGAGGTCTGATGTGGAGGGGTCAGGATCCGCCCTGTGTCATCATGGTGCTCCTCCTCAGCTGGGATGCTAGAGACAGTTAAAGGGTCTGTGTCACCGGCATGAGGCTGGAGTTCCATAGAAGAGGGGTTTTCTCTCTCTACCAGAGATTTAAGTGCCTGGAAACTGTCCTGGAAACACTTGAGATACCCCTGTATCATGACTTTACCACTTCTGTAAACACTGAGAGATCAGCAAAAAGGGTTTCTGATTATCAGCAGCGAGCTCTCTCTTGTGACTCTCTGTCTCTCTCGTGGTTTAGCTCTTTCACCTGTTCTGGCTATTCAGCTTTCTTCTCTGGTTATCTTTCTCTGGCTGTAGCTCTCTCAGTTGTTCTGTCAGGGTCAGACGGTCTTTCTTGTGGCTTTCTGTCTTTGAATAACTGTTTTTGATGGGTTGTCTGTATGCTTTCTTGCACTTTTGTCATCTGTTCCATTTGTTGTTGTTGTAAGAGCTGTGCTGAGTTTTTGTCTGTCTGATTCAAGACCATTTCCCTGAGCTGCAACAGCTGTACTAGTAATGGGGTGAAGTGCTCTTTCAGGCCTGTAAAGGAGGTCTGATGTGGAGGGGTCAGGATCCGCCCTGTGTCATCATGGTGCTCCTCCTCAGCTGGGATGCTAGAGACAGTTAAAGGGTCTGTGTCACCGGCATGAGGCTGGAGTTCCATAGAAGAGGGGTTTTCTCTCTCTACCAGAGATTTAAGTGCCTGGAAACTGTCCTGGAAATACTTGAGATACCCCTGTATCATGACTTTACCACTTCTGTAAACACTGAGAGATCAGCAAAAAGGGTTTCTGATTATCCCTTAAACTTGCAGTGCAGAACTTTTACATATAAATGAACATCCATTACATTCAAGCCCTTGCCAAATGAGTTCACACAATGCTGATTCAGCCTATCACCACCAGATAAATCTCTCTGTATTTCACAGTATACAGAGATTTTAAATCTCATGTCAGGGGCGACATTCCCACGCTGGTTGTTCATCGTGCAGCTCTTCTAGACTTTCCTAATGTTATTGGACCAAATGGACCAAATTCTGATAGTGAAACAAGTCATTTCAGTGGACCCTTAAAGAAATATGTTTTTGGGCTTGTGGACCGTCAAAACATATCAGTTTTACTGGCACTGTCATTCAGGGTGCGCATGAGAGCTGCTGCAGGAAATCACAGCCGAGTGCCCCCCTTTACTCTCACTGCCAGAAGGGGGGGGGGGCAAAAGTGCTGCACTCCAGCTTTAAGGAGCTCCTGTTTGAATATATATATATCTCCCTGTGTCATTTTTAATGTCTAGTGGGTAGTGTATGTTGATGATGTCACTCATGCAGTGCTCTGGGCAGTGACGGAGGGTTGGCTGCTGTTTTGAATGGCTCATTGGTCAGGGTTCTTTGAAAAAAAGTTCAAATTGCAGTTTTTCAACTGCTACGGTTAGCATTGATTGCTAGCTTCCAACTGCCACAGTAAGCTGCCACTTTGGGGCTCCAAATGTCACTGTTTGACCTCAGCTCAAATGACTTATCTGAGTTATTCTTGGTAGTCTATTTGTAACAGTTGAACAAACAACTATAATTTAAAGTTTTCAACAGTCCTGGGGTTTTGTTTCTTCTATTAGTTATATGTAGGCCTACTCACTCCCTCTTGAGTGTCTACTGTTTGTTGATTTTCCTCCTGCTAACTCCTGCTAGCTCTTGTCACTTTCTCTGGGGCATTTTCTTGTTTTTTTCTTGTCTAGTATGACTTTCCTGTTGTCCTTAATCTTGTCTTTAAATAGTCCAAATTTTTACTTTGTTTTTCTCAATTTAAAATGACAAAAATACATGAAAATCTAAGAGCTCATGTAGTACATGTCATCCCTGTCTTCAGAATCTCTCCTACCAGCCTCACAGCACATACATGCTGTTTGTATGTGAGTTTAGATTTGACTTCATGTGTGCAGCATTCAGTCTCTTCACAGAGTCTAATAACTAATAAGATGGAACAATAGAAGAAGAAAAGTTTCTCGCTTGGGGGGTTGATAGGAATTCCCAGAAGCTATCACATATAAGGAAATAAAAATGATGTTACTTCAGTCCTGGACTCTGTGGTTCCTGGATTTAAAACAGGAATGTGGTTGGTCCAGTTCACAGTGACAGCTTGTCCAATTAGCTGTGAGTGAATCTTTAGAATAAATGAATGTGTTGTCAGCAATAATTAATAATGAAGATGAAACTAAATGTTCAGGTGTATTTAAGGTCAGTCATTAATCACATGTTGTTTACATGTTAGTAACATGATATTTTTGGTGTCAGTAACATGTTTATGTGTTGGTAACATGTTGTTTATATGTTGGTGACGTGTTAGTAACATGTTTACATGTAGTGAAGTGCTGACATGCAGCGGTAAGTGTTAGCTCTATCATTCTTTTAGTGATTTTCTCACTAATCCCACAGTTGTTAGTTACTTTAGCTCAGCAGTTAGCTTAGCAGCTAACTTAGCTTGGTGTGTCATATGTTTAGCTATTCCTCTGCCTCCTTTAGTGATAATAGTACATGTAATAAATGTAGTTTATTTGCAGTATTGGAGGTGAGGCTCAAGGAGTTGGAAGTGCGGATCCGCACCATGAAAAAAACCAATCCTTAGCTAGTGTAGCTCCTACTCCCCAGTTAGTTCCCGAGCAGCCGGGAAGCCAGGGTGGCTGTGTGACTGTCCGAAGGAAGCATAGTCCTAAGCAGAAGCCCACGGTTCACCACCAACCAGTTCACGTTTCTAACAGGTTCTCCCCACTCAGAGACACACCTGCTGAGAAACCAACTCTGATTATTGGCAGCTCCATAGTGAGAAACGTGAAGTTAGTGACACTGGCGCCCATAGTCAAATGTATTCCTGGGGCCAGAGCGGGCGACATAGAATCTAATTTAAAACTGCTGGCTAAAGATAATCGTAAATATGGTAAAATCATTATTCACGTCAGTCAGGTAAGGACTCCTGATTATGCCAATTGGAGGTCACTAAAATTAATGTTGAGTCGGTATGTACACAACGACAATATTGGACTCCATAGTTTTCTCTGGGCCTCTGCCTAATCTGACCAGTGATGACATGTATAGCCACATGTCATCATTCACATCATCCACATGTCGACATGGGCTTCATAGATAATTGGCCCACCCAAAACCACATAGAATCTGTGTCTGCCCCTGACCACTTAAATCAATTAAATCTAAAGTAAACAAAAGAGGAGTTATTCATAAAAATCTAATAAAATTTAACACCACCACTGCAATAGTACAACAAAATAGGATAATTAAATGTGGACTCTTAAACATTAGAGCTTTGTCATCTAAAGCTGTATTAATAAATGATCTAATCTCAGATTATCATATTGACTTATTTTGTTTTACTGAAACCTGGCTGTGTCATGAAGAATATGTTGGTCTAAATGAATCCACTCCCCCCAGTCATATTAATACTCACATTCCTTGAGCCACCAGCCGAGGAGGTGGAGCTGCAGCCATTTTCAACTCAAGCCTAATCATCAACCCTAGACCGAAACTTAACTATAACTCATTTGAAAGCCTCGTTCTTAGTCTCTCACATCCAACCTGAAAAACTTTACGGCCAATTCTCTTTGTTATAGTGTACCGCCCTCCTGGGGCGGTACTCTTTTGATTAAGTGGTCCTGACTGAACTTCTGTTGTGATTTTGTGCTATATGAATGAAATGACTTGACTTGACATGTTATTTACATATTGGTAACATGTTGATGTGTTGGTGACATGTTAGTAACATGTTGTTTACACATTGGTCACATGTTTACGTATTGTTACATTTTGTTTACATGGTAACATTTTGTCTACGGTTGATAACATGTTTTTAACATGTTTACACATTGGTAACATGTTGTTTACATGTTGGTAATATGTTGTTCACATGTTGATAACGTGTTGGTAACATTTTGTTTACACATCGGTAACACATTTATGTGTTGGTACCATGTTGTTCATGTGTTGATTATATGTTGGTAATATTTTGTTTACACATTGGTAACATGTTTACGTGTTGGTAACTTGTTAGTAACATGTTGTTAATGTGTTGATAACATCTTTATGTGTTAGTAATGTGTTAGTAACATATTGTTGACATGTTGGTACCATGTTGTTGTCTATAAAGTTCTCCCTGCCCAGCTCACTAGTTCATTCTGGTTTTTGAGGCCTTGGACTCACTACTGGCCGGAGAGGTAAAGGAAGATGCCTGATTGTCCCATTTTCAAGGCCACTTTTCCTCTAGGTATAGCAACAAGGAAATACTCAGGGAAAAATGCATCATCATAGACCTTTTAGCTCCTCACGGTGAAGACCTTTCTCTCTGATATTCCACTGTGAATCATGCAACTCATCATGCACAAAAGCTGACATCACATTTAAAGTCCTCCCCATTCATCACGATTACTGGCGACCTGTGGGGTTCACTGAAAAGGGGGCCTACTACTTTGCTGTAAGGCTCATTTTCAGCTGCAAAGGCAGCTCCAAGTTGTTCGTCTCATTGTCTGAAGCGTTATGTTGGATACTAATCAATAACCACAAAATACCATATCTGGTCAATGTCCTTCATAACTTTCTCATGTATCTCTTCCTTTTTCACCCCCAGCTCATGGTCTAACCACTCTAATTTCTGTCTTGTCTGAGCTTGGTTTTTCCCTGTTGGAAGACAGGAGTTCCTCGGCATAACTCTCAGCACCATCCTGCTTCAGGCTTATTTACTGGTCCAGAAACCTAATCGCATTCATCTCCTCCTCTGCAACTTCTCCTCACCCTCCACTGCACAAAATGACAACTGCTCTCCTTCCTTGGCCACTTGAACTTTGCCATGCACATCTTTCCACAAGGCCACTCTTTCATTTCTCTCTTGCTCTCCCTCACATCATCTACACCTTCACCTACAGTCTTCCCTGACAGTTCACCTAAGGCAGAAATGCCCCTGTGGCAACACCTCCTTGCCAACTGGAATGGCCTCACCTTCTTCTATGAAGACCAACTGTCTCTCAGACAAGATTCAGCTCTACACAGACACTCCTTCTGCCAGTTTTGGGGGTTTCCATAGTGGACGATGGTTATTTGCTGAATGGCCGGCTGAGTTCATGCAGTTGTTGTTGGCAGAAAATTCTTTTCAACCATCTTCAGCCGTTCATGAAATCTACCCAGTCATCATTGCTGTCCTTTTGCAGGGGCACGAATCACAAATCAGTCACTTACATCACTCAGTGATTCATACTCTGTGCTGAACTACTACTACTACTACTACTACTACTACTATTACTTGTAATCACAATGTTATTGCTGACTCCCTTTCTCATCCTTCCCTTCAGACATTCAGAGCCTCATCACCACATACAAAGATGAATCCAACCCCAGTACTTCCACTTTTAGCCATGATATTCAACGTCTAAATCCCACCATCACCGAGCATATTAGTTTATCCCAACAAGCCATCATCAATAGCCTTGTCCCTAGCACTCTATCTACCAGACAGCCTGAAATTCCTTTAGCTCCTTCCACAATATGTTCAACCTACATTTTCCTTCTATTGATGTAGCCACGCTAACTAGCTTCGTCTCCTACCCCCATCTCTCACTGTCAATTAAAATACCCACTATCAAAGTGTAAATAAGTGAAATAACACTCACAGGTTCCCCCTGTTCTCCCTCAACACTCGCCCAGTTATCATTACTCATCAAAGACCTTCAATGCCAAGCACCGGTGCCAACCCCTCTAAGTCTCCCACTGACCTCTGATCTCCTCTCCCTCTGCATTGACACGTTCAGGACACATATCTCAGAATCTGGCTTGCGCGTTACATTCAAATCCGAAAATCTCAAAATGCTTCCCCATTCAACCATCTTTCTACAGAATCTGGTCACGTTGCCACTTGATTCTGGTTCAACTCACACTTTCAGAAGTCCTCATCAAGACCAGACTCTGTCCCAATTTGTTTTCTGGTCACTCGTTCTGTATCGAAGCAGCCACATCTTCCTCCAGCCAAGGAGTCCGATGTCACCTAATCAAAGTCTTGGGTCGTTGGTACTCCCAAGCCTACCAGTCATACATTCGCTCCAGCCTGCAAGATCCAAGGTTTTTGAGGGTCTGCTGAGCCCGGGAGCTGCAGTGGATCCTGATGAAGCCTTCCCCACACAACCACCATTCTTCTTGCTCCATCATTCATCCACAGTGTCCCAAGTTCATAATAATTAAACCATCATTTGCATTTCATGTTATAAATAGCGGAGCAGGTGGACCCTAATGCAGAGACTGTAGACTGATCAAGGCTTTAGAGATGTGCAGGCAAAAAACAAAAAGCCCGAACAGAACAGAGCAAAGTGAACAAAACAGAACAGAGGATCCAACAAAGACTGAACAGAAAACCAGGGCTAAAATACCAACTGAACTAATGAGAGAAATGGGGTACAGGTGACAAGACACAAGGGCAGACTGGGAGCTGATAGGCTGAGGGAAACACAGGGAGGAGGGCAGGGCTGATGAGACTGATGCAGGGCAGGTGTGGAGGGAAAAAGGGCCGGGGAGGAGTGCAGGAATACAGGAGAAAAAAATAGAGCAGACCAAAATCCAGAAAACACAATACCTCTGGATGGATGGATGGGTGGTGTTACGTGCTAGGCAGCCAGGTGCTCTGTGTTTTTGTGTCTCCCCTCCCCTTTCCCTGTGTGTTGTGTTTTTTTTCAGGTAATTGCTGCAGGGATGCAGCTCACCTGTGCGGGCAGGCTGTGCGGCTTATTGGATGATTACCTCTTCAGCTTGGCCTATCACAACAGAGGAGACACCTTAAACTGGAGGACGTATCAGACCTTTGCTGTCTTCGTTTTGACTCTTGATTTTGTTGCACATGGTTTTTGCTACCCTTGTCTGTTTTGCTGCTCTTTCAGAGACATGTTTGTTCAGGTATGTGTAGGAGGTTTTGGGACTAGGTAAGTTGGGGGTACCCTATGCATTTTTGCACTCACGTAGATGATCATTGTTTTCCCACTAGATTTATTGGTTGTGCCGCTGCTGTATTGTTTTGGAGACAGTCTTTTGTTAGACAAGCCAGTTAGGCATTTTTGTTTGCTTTCTTTCTTCAGAGGGAGCTCAGACAGGCCTTCTTTTGTTTTGTAATTTCATTTTCTTTGGCACAATCACTTTGTCCCATCCTCCCCCGCCTCGTTGTGTTTTTTTTTTTTTTTTTTTTTAAACAATAAATCATCCTTGTTCACTTCCACACAATTGGGGGTTCGTCCGGGATCCTTTTTTCCCTGAGCTAAGACATCCACAATTGATGTGGTTGTGGCACTAAGCATGAGCTTTAACTTGCAGAACTTCCTTGATGATCCGTTTCGAAAAACTTGACTTGTGTTGCAAAGATGACTTGTTGTGTATTCCAGCACACTTTAATATTGCTGTACCGAAGTATGGTGTTAAAAGGGAAATTAAAAAAATAAAGTTTTGGAAAAACTAATGGAGCTACAGGTCCTTATAGACCCTATTGACTCTGTTCAGCCATGGGCTGAGGTTCCTCTAGAGGGAGTTTCTGTGGCTAGACTAAGTGCTTCCTCTGACCTAGATGAAGAAGGGGGACAGCAGGTTGTACAGACCATGCCTCGAGTTGATGAGGCTGTCTGTGAGGCTCCTCCTGCAATGTTGCCTCGTTTTGAGCCTTTCTGCCCAGATGGTCATGGGTTTAGTGGCGATGCCAAGTTAAAGGTTTGTTTAACCCGCCTTCAGCTAGAGGCACAGGACATACACAAAGCAGGTTATGACCTTAAATTACAGGTTCGCCGGTTAGAGATAGAGGCTGATAAAGAAATTAAGTTACGGCAGCTTGAGGTAGAGGCCATGAGAATCTCCTCTGCACAGATGATGGCCCACACATCTGAGAAACTGGCAAAGCTTTGATGTCAGTAAAAATATTGCCCTTGTGCCAACATTTCGAGAGACAGAGGTTGACTCTTATTTCAGTGCATTTGAAAGAATTGCAATTGCACTAGAATGGCTGAAGGATATGTGGCCTATCCTTCTGCAATGCAAGCTGGTTGGTAAGGCACAGGAAGTTGTGTCCTCTCTTTCCTTAGAAAATAGCTTGAACTATGATGTGCTCGAAGAATCTATTTTGGGTGCTTAGGAGCTTGTGCCAGAGGCTTACTGGCAGAAATTCAGAAATCATAAAAAGTCAAGTGGTCAAACCAAAGATGACTTGTTGCGTATTGCAGCACACTTTAATATTGCTGTACCGAAGTATGGTGTTAAAAGGGAAAAAAAAAAGTTCTGGAAAAACTAATGGAGCTACAGGTCCTTATAGACCCTGTTGACTCTGTTCAGCCATGGGCTGAGGTTCCTCTAGATGGAGTTTCTGTGGCTAGACTAAGTGCTTCCTCTGACCTAGATGAAGAAGGGGGACAGCAGGTTGTACAGGCCATACCTTGGGTCGATGAGGCTGTCCGTGAGGCTCCTCCTGCAACGTTGCCTCGTTTTGAGCCTTTCTGCCTGGATGGCCATGGGTTTGTTCAGGTATGTGTGGGAGGTTTTGGGACTAGGTAAGTTGGGGGTACCCAATACATTTTTGCACTCATGTAGATGATCATTGTTTTCCCACTAGGTTTATTGGTTGTGCCACTGCTGTATTGTTTTGGAGACAGTCTTTTGTTAGACAAGCCAGTTAAGCATTTTTGTTTTTCATTTTCTTTGGCACAATCACTTTGTCCCATCCTCCCCCTCCTTGGTGTGTTTTTTTTTTTTTTTTTTTTTGGTTACAATAAATCCTTGTTCACTACCACTGAGACTTGTTTGATTTACTGGTTGTTGTGTTATTGTCTGCCAACTGGTTTTACCAAGTGGACGTAACACAAACACAAACCGGCATAAATCAAACTGTCTCAGAATTACATAAACTTAAGTACACAACACTACAAGCTAACTAATAATGCAAGATACAACTGAAATTAAAGCTGCAAACAGCGATGAACGGGCCCTTGCACCTCACGCACATCAGAAGGGGCAGCAGCTGTGGTATCACTACTGTAGATTTATTTATACAGCTCCTTAATTTTCAGGATTATTGGAAACTGTTTGTATGGGTAAAATATTATTTCTGGTGTGCAGTATGTGGTGCTGGATATGACTTATTGGAAATTGTGTATACATTTGATGAACTATGTGTCATTTAGGGCTCAATTCCTGTTGCATTTAGGTAATACTACATAAGTGAAATATTAATGCAGCAATACATTTACGAGAAGGAAAATGACATGGATATACATTTTCATGAATATTGGACATTGCATGTAGGAGATAACTATCACTTCCTGTGTCCACTATGTGGCGCTAGAGAATACCCACTAATTATGTCATGTTGCTGTATATCATGTGTAGACCACACCATGTAAATTTCATGTAAATCAGATGCTGTCACATAAGGCTGATTTCCTGTGTGTCAGTAGGTGGCGCTATGACTAAATATTGACATGTAGATGTGTTCAGGCCTGGACTCTTATCAAACATGAGAAATTTGGGGCAGAATGGACAATGTAAAGTGGAGTTACAACTTCCTGTTTAATGCGCAAAATGCAAAATTCACCGGCATGCCACGCCAAAGGTGTTTCATGAAATATAAGAAGCTTTGCAATTTAGCATTGCAAAGGTCTTTAGATATCACCTACCAAATTTGAAGTCATTCAGGTTAAATCTCTAGGAGTTTGTTAAAATACGCCTGTCAATGGCTTCACTTTGTGAAAAAAATGCACCATTTATTCAAAATGGCTGACTTCCTGTTGTTACGCCACTTCTGATGCATGTGCAAAGTTTCATGAGTTTTCGAGCACCCAAGCACCTCAAAAATGCTAAAAGTAATTAGGGGGCGCAAAAGAGCCGAAATGGCAAGCCCAATTTTATACTAATTGAAGCATTTATTAGTTTAAACATATATGCAAAGTTTCATTAGTTTTCACGCATCCTAAAGGCCTCAAACATGTGTTTGTAAAATGAAAATTGATGCACAAAATACAAAATGGCTGACTTCCTGTTGGTGTATGTCGAGAATGATGAGATCCCAAGGCCCCCAAAAATGCAAGGGCATACTATAATAATAATAATAATAATAATAATAATAATAACAATAATGATAATAATAATGATAATTATCATCCCATCAAAAACAATAGGTTCCTCGCACTTTCGTGCTCAGGCCCTAATAACATGAACGAGCAAAACCAAATGACCAAAAGGACTGGATAACAGAAGTGTAACACAGGCAACCAAAAGAACAAAAACACAAAGTCCATGTATCCATGACATTTCATTCAGGTTGTAGTTGTGCTCGTGAACGTATTATTAATGTTTTGGTAAAATGCTAACATGTTTTTAACATGTTGTTACCTTTCACTGAGTTTATTTTAAGAACTTCCTTCTCATAATCTCTTTGTGTTTCTTGTAAAGTATTGTCCAACCAGTTCTGCATACCAGGCATAGCACACACACACACACAGAGTATATTTCTCAACATTTCCTGGTAGTCACTTTTAAGTCAGACAGGTAGAGTTGCTTCCCTGGAACAAACTCTGCAGTGATGTGGTCTGAACCCAGTATACAGTATATAACAAAACTGAGTACACCCCTGGTCAGTATCAGTAAAATGTTAAGTAATAACAAATCCAATCCATTTAATATAATTTATTTCTTTTTGGACAAAACCCAAGAAGAATATAGCCAATTCATTTGAAAAACAGAATGTCTGACTAATTAATCTATAATGAAAGGTTCATATTTAAGAACGAACTGCAACAAAAGTCAGCACACCCTTCATTAGTGAGACTCCATTCTTTTATTTTTTAACATTTGGTATGTGTGAGTGGATCCTCCTGGGCATGGATGATACCAGTCTAGAACAAATCTGTGGAGAGATGATCTGTCATTCTTCACAGATAATTCTTTTTAGCTGTTCTTTGCTGGAGAGGTTTTGTTGTGCTACCTTCCTCTTTAAAATACCCTAAAGGACTGGATCCAGGTCAGGGAAAATACTTCGCCAGGTCAGGTAGTTTTCATTTTTTTCTCTTTAAAAACTCTGAGTTTTGCAGTGTGTTTGGGATCATTGTCATGTTGGAAAATTCCTCTCCTGCCAACCTTTTATAGACTGGGAGTCATCTTTTCATTCAGTATTTGGGTATACAAACTTGCATTCATAGTACCATCTATAAATGTCATCCCCCTACACCTTTTGCACTCATGCAGCACCACATCAGCACATTCCCACCTCCAACTTTCATGGTAAGCACTATGCAGTCACTGCGGTAGTCCTGACCAGGTCCACGCCAAACATGTTGGACCCCATCTGATCCAAACAAATTAATTTTGGTTTCATCTGAACAAGGAATGTGCTGCCAGTACACATCAGGCTTCTTTTCATGCTCTTTGGCAAAGTTTAATCTTGCAGTTTTGTGCCGTTTTGTGAGAAATGTTTTTTTTCTTGGATGTCATCCATAGAAGTTGACTTCATGCAATGTAATTCAAACTGTCTGAGCAGTCGCTGAAACACCAGTTTCCACAGATAATCCTTGTGCCAAGTCTGAAGCACTTCTCCATCTGTTTTTCAAAGTAAGGTTGTGTAAATAGCAAAGTGTGTGTGCCGTCATTTTTCGAGGTCGGCCACTGCACCTTTTGTTATTGGTAGTATGGATCCTCCTGCACCTCCTAACCTCTGCTGCAGCTGTGTTTGGGCTTCTGTTCAGTAGCCTACTGATGATCTTGCACCCTCTCCCATCTTTATGAAGTTTCACAATCTGGTTTCTTACTGGTTTAGGCAGTTCCTCACCATGTGGAGCCATGTTGCATTAGACACAACCCAGGCCACAGTGGTCACAGGTGTACTCACTTTTGTTGCAGTGAGGTTGTACTTTGAGGCCTGTATTTTCAATTTAGTCTAACCTGTTTGTTTTTCATTACAAATAAGATCAAATACCCTACACTTCGCCCTAAAAAATACAATTATTATAAGATGATACAATTTTGAGTAATTTAATATTTTAGTGATATTGCACAGGGGTGTACTCAGTTTTGTTATATAGTATAAATCTGGTCTAAATTTGGTGTAAATGTGGTCTAAACAGTTGTCTATTTTCACTTCAGCGGAGATCAGATCAGTTTGTTAAAGAGTGTAGAAAGACAGACAGGCAGACAGGCAAGCAGGCAGGCAGAGGATCCAGAGGAGCAGGAGGAGGAGGAGGAGGAGGAGGAGGAGGAGGAGTGACTGAGTATAAAAAGCTGCTGCTCTCTTTCAGCTGAGTTCAGAAACTCAAGAAATTGAAGTTTGATCACATTTACAGTCGACCTGCTGAACAACAACATGCTGCAACAGTGAGTTTATTCTTCTTCTCTGTGTTTTATTTTAGTTTACAGGCTTCATTTTACTTTAATGAAAGAACTAAATTAATTCTACATCAAGCCACACATCTACGACTATGTTCACTGAAAATTTGCAGCAGATGAAACATGAAACTGTGGAACTTTATGAAACATTATGACACATTATGAGGCTTGTGGAAGCTTTCTCTGCTCATTGTGACATAATAACTGTAATGAGGTAATTACTTGACATTCCTCTCTTGTTTGACTTTGAACAGTTTGTGCTGTCGAGTTGATGCTGCCCAGTGTTTCTCTGATGTTTCTATTGTTATTTCTAATTAGACTCTACTCTGTGATTTTACTCATGTCAGTCTGGTTTTTCAGCTTCTGATATTTGAGTTTTTCTTTAAGTTGCAAAAGGAAATATTTTACTGATGTTAGAATCAGATTTTACGTGTCATGTTATGATGGAAGGCAACAATAACTGAACTTTTCATTGTGATTCGACATTTTGCTGCTGATCATTGTTTACTTTGAATGGATTCAGGACTCTTACTTTGCTGCTGCTATCAGTATGTGGACTGTATTCGTAAGCTGTCTGTATGTCTGCTCTGTAGAACAGCAGCTGAAGGACTCCAGTGTTTCAAGGATAAAGCAGCTTTTTCATCTGACACTCGACTCTCAGAATGAACCTAAAGCTTTTCTGTCTCTTTGAGGACCTGAGCTCTGGTTTTCTTTTGCAGCTTGCTTCTCTCTATATGTTGGAAAAGAAGAGATGCTTTGTTTTTTTCTGTGGAGGAAACACAATCATTTAACCCTTTAAACTGAAGACCGGTTTCACCCACCAGCCACTCAACACACCTGACAATCTTCACTTCACATTCTTCACATTATCATGTGAATCAATGAGAAATAACTTTAACATTCTTTAGGATATGTTCTTTACATTATGTTCTTTACTTTACTCCAACTACTTTAACTACTTTACTATAACTGCTTTATTATAACTACTGTAACTACTTTACTATAACTACTGTAACTACTTTACTATAACTGCTTTATTATAACTACTGTAACTACTTTACTATAACTACTTTAACTACTTTACTATAACTGCTTTATTATAACTACTGTAACTACTTTACTATAACTACTTTAACTACTTTACTATAACTGCTTTATTATAACTACTGTAACTACTTTACTATAACTACTTTAACTACTTTACTATAACTGCTTTATTATAACTACTATAACTACTTTACTATAACTGCTTTATTATAACTACTGTAACTACTTTACTATAACTACTGTAACTACTTTACTATAACTGCTTTATTATAACTACTGTAACTACTTTACTATAACTACTTTAACTATTTTACTATAACTGCTTTATTATAACTACTGTAACTGCTTTACTATAACTACTGTAACTACTTTACTATAACTGCTTTACTATAACTACTGTAACTACTTTACTATAACTGCTTTACTATAACTACTGTAACTACTTTACTCCACCTACTTTAACTACTTTACTATAACTGCTTTATTATAACTACTGTAACTACTTTACTATAACTGCTTTACTATAACTACTGTAACTACTTTACTCTAACTACTTTACTGTACTGTCCATTAACTTTTGGCGTGGGAGAGAAAAGGAAACAACACATGACACAATGATGCCTTCATCTTTAATAGTTGTGATGTTTTGATGATGCTGTCTGTGTAGTCTGTGTGAATATTTATCTGTTTTGTGATCTTGTTCATTTATTTTGTGGCATGATATTTATCTTTGTGGTTTGTCCTGTCAGCAAACACTAAAGATAAAATATTTTAAAGATCAATGAGGTGAAAACATGTCGGTCTTCCTGCTTGACATCATCCTGAAGGGAAAGGACATGCAAACAGGCTGCAGTCAAATCAGCTTTCAGTTTGCATCAAAAACTTTCACACTGTGTGTGTGTGTGTGTGTGTGTGTGTGTGTGTGTGTGTGTTACAGGTGTGTTGTGTTGCTGCTTTTCGCTCTTGCTGCTGTTTCTCTGACAGCTCCAGTTCCTGGTAAGCTATGACATCATCATTGATTAATAATCAATATTACTCACTTAATGTTTAATAGTAACTTTATAATGTTTAATGCTTCACTTTATTGACAAACATCTTCATTGTTTTCTTTAACTCTTTAAATCAATTATAGAAGATTCATATAAAGGATCACTTTATTATCTATCAGTAATTAATGACCGTCTTTACTAATACATTTATTCATGTATAGGTTTGCTCTCACAGGTTAAAATAAAAGAAATGACACATATATAAATGTATATATATAATGATATGAAAATAAACAAGTCTGCTGATGTGATTTGAACTAAATGATAAAGATAATTTAAATATCTGTATTAAAAATGATTAATAAATTATATATATTTATAATATATTTGTAATTAAAGACTGTCATTGTTCAAAAAAACATATAACAAGAAAACGTCCATCAGTTTATAGTATTAATATAAATCACATAAGATTATTATTTTTCATCACTTTAGAATTTGACTAATATTATCAGTTTAATTACATAATTGGTTTTAAATATTCTTTTTTAATCAATTATATATTTTAACTTTTATGATTGATAAATATATTCCTGTCTTTATTAATATGTGTACAAATTAATAATGCAATTTATATTTAATTTAATTTATAAATTTTACAAGTCATTATTGAACAATATAACTATTGATAATAATGTATTTATTTTTTTAGGGATTTTTGTTTATCGCTTTTAAGGCTTTAAACTGATCACACAGCAGCTCACTTTAATTACATAGTAATGATGTTATATTATCTTTAAATATTGATACATTTATGACAGTTTATACAAATAATTATATTACAAATAAATATGAATCACTTCATTGACATGCATATAAATCAACAATAGTAGTTATGGATTATATATATGATATAGATAAAATGATAGATGATGAAGTCTGTCTGTCTGTCTTGTGCTTCTTGCAGAGAGCCTATCAGATGACGGTAAATGTCAACTTTTAATTTAATTGATCAGTTTGTAACTCCGTGTAAATCAGATGCATTGTCTGAACGGGTTGTTCTGATAGGTTCAGGTTTTGACCTTTGACCTTCTTGAGAAGCCGTGCCTCTTGATGACATCAGAACCAGTGGACCAATTTTAACAACCTGAATCCACACAGAGCAGAACAGACATCAGACTGTTTCAGTGACAGACTGATGTTGAGGATCTGAGCTCTTAAATTATATGATTTTACAGTGAGGTTTGGTGGAAAATGTTCTGCTGAGAGAGTTAATCTGCTCCTTAAAATGATCTGAACTTGTTAACTTAACCTTTATTTATTTTAATACCAGTTATTATTATGTTTGTCACATAATAAATGTATGGTTTATCATATGTTTGTTCTATTTCAGAGAGAAGTGCAGCACTGCTGGCTCACCTTAACGGTAAGGTTTGATTTATGGTTGCTCAGAGCTGGTTCTTACGGCATGCTGTCTGACCACATTGGAAATCAAATGTGTTTATGGTCATTTGGAGCGGTTTCACTCAAAGGCAGAATTAAAAACCAACCATCATATTCATAATAACTGCAAACATGCATTTTTTTCAATCTTTTGAATTGCCAAGAGGGGACCTACAACCCTGACCCATGTCTACCTATCAAAGAGGGGACCTCCACTGCCTGCAATGAAACTGTGTGTGAACACAAACTGAATTGGTACAAAGTCTTTCTGATGTCTTTCAAAAATGTAAATTTATATCACACACCTATCAAGAACTGCAGCATCAGAAAAAACATATTACAGTGGGGCAAAAAAGTATTTAGTCAGCCACTAATTGTGCAAGTTCTCCCACTTAAAAGATGAGAGATGCCTGTAATTTTCATCATAGGTACACTTCAACTATGACAGACAGAATGGGGGGAAAGAATCCAGGAAATCACATTGTAGAATTTTTAATGAATTAATTGGTAAATTCCTCGGTAAAATAAATATTTGGTCACCTACAAACAAACAAGATTTCTGGCTCTTACAGAGGCTCCTCTGTCCTCCACTCGTTACCTGTATTAATGGCACCTGTTTGAACTTGTTATCAGTATAACAGACACCTGTCCACAACCTCAAACAGTCACACTCCAAACTCCACTATGGCCAAGACCAAAGAGCTGTCAAAGGACACCGGAAACAAAATTGTAGACCTGCACCAGGCTGGGAAGACTGAATCTGCAATAGGTAAGCAGCTTGGTGTGAAGAAATCAACTGTGGGGGCAATTATTAGAAAATGGAAGACAAGACCACTGATAATCTCCCTCGATCTGGGGCTCCACGCAAGATCTCACCCCGTGGGGTCAAAATGATCACAAGAACGGTGAACAAAAATCCCAGAACCACACGGGGGGACCTAGTGAATGACCTGCAGAGAGCTGGGACCAAAGTAACAAAAGCTACCATCAGTAACACACTACGCTGCCAGGGACTCAAATCCTGCAGTGCCAGACGTGTCCCCCTGCTTAAGCCAGTACATGTCCAGGCCCGTCTGAAGTTTGCTAAAGAGCATTTGGATGATCCAGAAGAGGATTGGGAGAATGTCATATGGTCAGATGAAACCAAAATAGAACTTTTTGGTTTAAAAACTCAACTTGTCGTGTTTGGAGGAGAAAGAATGCAGAGTTGCATCCAAAGAACACCATACCTACTGTGAAGCATGGGGGTGGAAACATCATGCTTTGGGGCTGTTTTTCTGCAAGGGGACCAGGACAACTGATCCGTGTAAAGGAAAGAATGAATGGGGCCATGTATCGTAAGATTTTGAGTGAAAACCTCCTTCCATCAGCAAGGGCATTGAAGATGAAACGTGGCTGGGTCTTTCAGCATGACAATGATCTCAAACACACTGCCCGGGCAATGAAGGAGTGACTTTGTAAGAAGCATTTCAAGGTCCTGGAGTGGCCTAGCCAGTCCCCAGATCTCAACCCCATAGAAAATCTTTGGAGGGAGTTGAAAGTCCATGTTGCCCAGCGACAGCCCCAAAACATCACTGCTCTAGAGGAGATCTGCATGGAGGAATGGGCCAAAATACCAGCAACAGTGTGTGAAAACCTTGTGAAGACTTACAGAAAACATTTGACCTCTGTCATTGCCAACAAAGGGTTTATAACAAAGTATTGACATGAACTTTTGTTATTGACCAAATACTTATTTTCCACCATAATTTGCAAATAAATTCAGACAATGTGATTTTTATTATTTTATTTTTAAAATTACAGGCATCTCTCATCTTTTTAAGTGGGAGAACTTGCACAATTGGTGGCTGACTAAATGCTTTTTTGCCCCACTGTACATGTGTATATAGGTTTTAGTGATTATAAAAATATTGTGTAGCACCTCTATTCTTAATTAGAAAGGATAGCTATACAGCAATTACCTAAGCTCTGAGCAATGTGACTGACAAGACTCACAAGGAGACTTTGCTTTTAAAACAGAACAGCTGGCAGGCTCATTGCACAATCTCTGTAACACACCATTCACAAAAATTTTTCTTTTGCAATTGAAAATACCCCCCAAATAAAATAGAGCTCTTTTATTTTAGAAAAACAAAATAAATTGTCTTTTGGTTTGTCTTTGGAAAAATAGAGTCAATCTACCTAGGTAGTAAAACAAAACACTTCTAAGTGTTCCTTATCTTGAATCCAGTATCCGAAATCCTGATGCAAATCAGTTCAGTCACTCCTCAAAATGGAAACCGACACAGCTGGTCACATTGCATCCAAAGGTTCCTTCTGTGGAATGTCACTCACTGGGACAGGCTCGCCATCGAAGTCGGCATGGAACTGAACCAAATCCAGGATCGAAACCAATCTGCACACAGCAGTACAGAATAGATATAATCAATTATAATCATTTCTATTTCTTGTCTCTATATGGTACCTTATTCACTTTTCTTTTCTCAATAAACCACAGTTACTGTGCTCCATACAAGTCTGTTTGACTAGAGACAACAGTATGCAAAGCCAAGTGATGGTAAAAACTTAAACAATATCATTTTCTCATTTCTTTTCTTGAAATAAGTGATATTCCTTTACAGTTAATTAATTTTTATCTTAAACATATGATGAACTGAAGTCTATCCCTTTTTAACAACATGAAATGAATGCATTAGTTTTCCATTAGTATTTCAGTAAATCACATTCAGAACACAATAACTTAGCTAAACGCTCTGTTTAGCAAAACGCAAATGACACAGAATGAGCAAAATCCAATATGTAAACATTTCACAATACTCTCACATCACTCCGATTGGTTTTTGTAATAGTATGTAATCTTAACACCTAATATTGTTCACTGATAATATTCCACTCATTGTAGCTAACAAGATGGCAAGCTAATGGGCAGGTTCAGACAAGGGAAACTCACCTGAGCTCTCAGCGGGAAAAACATGGAGAAAAACACACAGAACCAGGTTCTCATGATGCAGTACTTGAGTTACTGATAAAAGACTATCTTATCCACAACTCCTGATAAGAACTGACCAAATATCTTGATTTATTTCTATCTATTTTTGTTAAGTTAGCAGGAGCTCTTTCATGCAACTTCACACACAAAGAAGAATCACTCATGACTAACGTAACGATAGCACAAGTGCGCCCTCTGCTGGCATCATGTGATTTGACGCTCAATTAGGGAACCCTTTAGTTTCGGCATATTTTATATGGGCTACAATTGATTAAAATATTTTTAAACTATATTACACAAGTGACCTTGTTTTTCATTCAGTGTGGAGTGTGAATTAAGTTATTAGATTATAATTACTTTACACCCATGCTGAGTGTGAATGCCACTCTATGCTATCTTTGAGGGAACCTGTGTCATTATGTTCCAGAGAGCAGGGGACTCGTCATTACACACAAAGTGTGGACCTTTTTTCTGTAGTGTGCATCAACACATAAATTGCATGTTAAATACAGAATGGTTCCTTCAGTGAATAGCCTGTTACATACAGACTGGTTCCTTCAGCGAGTAGCCTGTTACATACAGACTGGTTCATTCAGGAAGTAGCCTGTTACATACAGACTGGTTCCTTCAGCGAGTAGCCTGTTAAATATAGACTGGTTCCTTGAGGAAGTAGCCTTTTAAATACAGACTGATTCTTTCAGCGAGTAGCCTGTTGAATATAGACTGGTTCCTTCAGGAAGTAGCCTTTTAAATACAGACTGGTTCCTTCAGCGAGTAGCATGTTACATACAGACTGGTTCTTTCAGTGAGTAGCCTGTTAAATACAGACTGGTTCCTTCAGCGTGTAGCCTGTTACATACAAACTGGTTCCTTCAGCTAGTAGCCTGTTAAATATAGACTGGCTCCTTCAGGAAGTAGCCTTTTAAATACAGACTGGTTCCTTCAGCGAGTAGTCTGTTAAATATAGACTGGTACCTTCAGGAAGTAGCCTGTTACATACAGACTGGTTCCTTTGGCGAGTAGCCTGTTACATACAGACTGGTTACTTCAGTGAGTAGCCTGTTAAATATAGACTGGTTCCTTCAGGAAGTAGCCTTTTAAAGACAGACTGGGTCCTTCAGCGAGTAGCCTGTTACATACAGACTGGTTCATTCAGGAAGTAGCCTGTTACATACAGACTGGTTCCTTCAGCGAGTAGCCTGTTAAATATAGACTGGTTCCTTGAGGAAGTAGCCTTTTAAATACAGACTGGTTCTTTCAGCGAGTAGCCTGTTAAATATAGACAGGTTCCTTCAGGAAGTAGCCTGTTAAATACATACTGGTTCCTTCAGCATGTAGCCTGTTACATACAAACTGGTTCCTTCAGGAAGTAGCCTTTTAAATACAGAGTGGTCCTTCAGCGAGTAGCATGTTACATACAGACTGGTTCTTTCAGGAAGTAGCCTTTTAAATACAGACTGGTTCCTTCAGCGAGTAGTCTGTTAAATATAGACTGGTTCCTTCAGGAAGTAGCATGTTACATACAGACTGGTTCTTTCAGTGAGTAGCCTGTTAAATACAGACTGGTTCCTTCTGCGTGTAGCCTGTTACATACAAACTGGTTCCTTCAGCTAGTAGCCTGTTAAATATAGACTGGCTCCTTCAGGAAGTAGCCTTTTAAATACAGACTGGTTCCTTCAGCGAGTAGTCTGTTAAATATAGACTGGTACCTTCAGGAAGTAGCCTGTTACATACAGACTGGTTCCTTTGGCGAGTAGCCTGTTACATACAAACTGGTTCCTTCAGGAAGTAGCCTGTTAAATATAGACTGGTTCCTTCAGGAAGTAGCCTTTTAAAGACAGACTGGGTCCTTCAGCGAGTAGCCTGTTACATACAGACTGGTTCATTCAGGAAGTAGCCTGTTACATACAGACTGGTTCCTTCAGCGAGTAGCCTGTTAAATATAGACTGGTTCCGTGAGGAAGTAGCCTTTTAAATACAGACTGGTTCTTTCAGCGACTAGTCTGTTAAATATAGACTGGTTCCTTCAGGAAGTAGCCTTTTAAATACAGACTGGTTAATTCAGTGAGTATCCTGTTACATACAGACTGGTTCCTTCAGCGAGTAGCCTGTTACATACAGACTGGTTCGTTCGGCAAGTAGCCTGTTACATACAGACTGGTTCTTTCAGGAAGTAGCCTGTTACATACAGACTGGTTCCTTCAGCGAGTAGCCTGTTAAATATAGACTGGCTCCTTCAGGAAGTAGCCTTTTAAATACAGAATGGTTCTTTCAGCGAGTAGCCTGTTAAATATAGACTGGTTCCTTCAGGAAGTAGCCTGTTAAATACAGACTGGTTCCTTCAGCGTGTAGCCTGTTACATACAAACTGGTTCCTTCAGGAAGTAGCCTTTTAAATACAGACTGGTTCCTTCAGCGAGTAGTCTGTTAAATATAGACTGGTACCTTCAGGAAGTAGCCTGTTACATACAGACTGGTTCCTTTGGCGAGTAGCCTGTTACATACAGACTGGTTACTTCAGTGAGTAGCCTGTTACATGCAAACTGGTTCCTTCAGGAAGTAGCCTGTTAAATATAGACTGGTTCCTTCAGCGAGTAGCCTGTTACATACAGACTGGTTCATTCAGGAAGTAGCCTGTTACATACAGACTGGTTCCTTCAGCGAGTAGCCTGTTAAATATAGACTGGTTCCTTGAGGAAGTAGCCTTTTAAATACAGACTGGTTCTTTCAGCGAGTAGCCTGTTAAATATAGACTGGTTCCTTCAGGAAGTAGCCTGTTAAATACAGACTGGTTCCTTCAGCGTGTAGCCTGTTACATACAAACTGGTTCCTTCAGGAAGTAGCCTTTTAAATACAGAGTGGTCCTTCAGCGAGTAGCATGTTACATACAGACTGGTTCTTTCAGGAAGTAGCCTGTTACATACAGACTGGTTCCTTCAGCTAGTAGCCTGTTAAATATAGACTGGCTCCTTCAGGAAGTAGCCTTTTAAATACAGACTGGTTCCTTCAGCGAGTAGTCTGTTAAATATAGACTGGTTCCTTCAGCGAGTAGCCTTTTAAATACAGACTGGTTCTTTCAGTGAGTAGCCTGTTAAATACAGACTGGTTCCTTCAGCGAGTAGCCTGTTACATACAGACTGGTTCGTTCGGCAAGTAGCCTGTTACATACAGACTGGTTCCTTCAGCTAGTAGCCTGTTAAATATAGACTGGCTCCTTCAGGAAGTAGCCTTTTTAATACAGACTGGTTCCTTCAGCGAGTAGTCTGTTAAATATAGACTGGTTCCTTCAGGAAGTAGCCTTTTAAATACAGACTGGTTCTTTCAGTGAGTAGCCTGTTAAATACAGACTGGTTCCTTCAGCGAGTAGCCTGTTACATACAGACTGGTTCGTTCGGCAAGTAGCCTGTTACATACAGACTGGTTCTTTCAGGAAGTAGCCTGTTACATACAGACTGGTTCCTTCAGCGAGTAGCCTGTTAAATATAGACTGGCTCCTTCAGGAAGTAGCCTTTTAAATACAGAATGGTTCCTTCAGCGAGTAGTCTGTTAAATATAGACTGGTTCCTTCAGGAAGTAGCCTTTTAAATACAGACTGGTTAATTCAGTGAGTAGCCTGTTACATACAGACCGGTTCCTTCTGGAAGTAGCCTGTTACATACAAACTGGTTCCTTCAGCGAGTAGCCTGTTACATACAGACTGGTTAATTCAGCGAGTAGCCTGTTGCATAAAGACTGGTTCCTTCAGCGAGTAGCCTGTTACATACAGACTGGTTCCTTCAGCGAGTAGCCTGTTACATACAGACTGGTTCCTTCAGCGAGTAGCCTGTTACATACACGCTGGTTCCTTCAGCGAGTAGCCTGTTACATACACGCTGGTTCCTTCAGCGAGTAGCCTGTTACATACAGACTGGTTCCTTCAGGAAGTAGTCTGTTAAATACAGACTGGTTCCTTTAGCGAGTACCCTGTTACATACAGACTGATACAGACTGGTTCTTTCAGGAAGTAGCCTGTTAAATACAGACTGTTTCCTTTAGCGAGTAGCCTGTTACATACAGACTGGTTCCTTCAGCAAGTACCCTGTTACATACAGACTGGTTCCTTCAGTGAGTAGCCTGTTACATACAGAGTGGTTCCTTCAGCGAGTAGCCTGTTACATACAGACTGGTTCCTTCAGCGTGTAGCCTGTTAAATACAGACTGGTTCCTTCAGCAAATAGCCTGTTAAATACAGACTGGTTCCTTTAGCGAGTAGCCTGTTACATACAGACTGATACAGACTGGTTCCTTCAGGAAGTAGCCTGTTAAATACAGACTGGTTCCTTCAGCGAGTAGCCTGTTACATACAGACTGATACAGACTGGTTCCTTCAGGAAGTAGCCTGTTAAATACAGACTGGTTCCTTTAGTGAGTAGCCTGTTACATACAGACTGGTTCCTTCAGGAAGTAGCCTGTTAAATACAGACTGGTTCCTTTAGCGAGTACCCTGTTACATACAGACTGATACAGACTGGTTCCTTCAGGAAGTAGCCTGTTAAATACAGACTGGTTCCTTTAGCGAGTACCCTGTTACATACAGACTGATACAGACTGGTTCCTTCAGGAAGTAGCCTGTTACATACAGACTGGTTCCTTCAGCAAGTACCCTGTTACATACAGACTGGTTCCTTCAGTGAGTAGCCTGTTACATAAAGACTGGTTCCTTCAGTGAGTAGCCTGTTACATAAAGAGTGGTTCCTTCAGCGAGTAGCCTATTAAATACAGACTGGTTCCTTCAGTGAGTAACCTGTTACATACAGATTGGTTCCTTCAGCGAATAGCCTGTTACATACAGACTGATACAGACTGGTTCCTTCAGTGAATAGCCTGTTACATACAGACTGGTTCCTTCAGGAAGTAGCCTGTTAAATACAGACTGGTTCTTTTAGCGAGTAGCCTGTTACATACAGACTGGTTCCTTCAGCGAGTAGCCTGTTATATACAGACTGGTTCCTTCAGTGAGTAGCCTGTTACATACAGACTGGTTCCTTCAGGAAGTAGCCTGTTAAATACAGACTGGTTAATTCAGTGAGTAGCCTGTTACATACAGACCGGTTCCTTCTGGAAGTAGCCTGTTACATACAAACTGGTTCCTTTAGCGAGTAGCCTGTTACATACAGACTGATACAGACTGGTTCCTTCAGGAAGTAGCCTGTTAAATACAGACTGGTTCCTTCAGCGAGTAGCCTGTTACATACAGACTGGTTCCTTCAGGAAGTAGCCTGTTAAATACAGACTGGTTCCTTCAGCGTGTAGCCTGTTACATACAAACTGGTTCCTTCAGGAAGTAGCCTTTTAAATACAGACTGGTTCCTTCAGCGAGTAGTCTGTTAAATATAGACTGGTACCTTCAGGAAGTAGCCTGTTACATACAGACTGGTTCCTTTGGCGAGTAGCCTGTTACATACAGACTGGTTACTTCAGTGAGTAGCCTGTTACATGCAAACTGGTTCCTTCAGGAAGTAGCCTGTTAAATATAGACTGGTTCCTTCAGCGAGTAGCCTGTTACATACAGACTGGTTCATTCAGGAAGTAGCCTGTTACATACAGACTGGTTCCTTCAGCGAGTAGCCTGTTAAATATAGACTGGTTCCTTGAGGAAGTAGCCTTTTAAATACAGACTGGTTCTTTCAGCGAGTAGCCTGTTAAATATAGACTGGTTCCTTCAGGAAGTAGCCTGTTAAATACAGACTGGTTCCTTCAGCGTGTAGCCTGTTACATACAAACTGGTTCCTTCAGGAAGTAGCCTTTTAAATACAGAGTGGTCCTTCAGCGAGTAGCATGTTACATACAGACTGGTTCTTTCAGGAAGTAGCCTGTTACATACAGACTGGTTCCTTCAGCTAGTAGCCTGTTAAATATAGACTGGCTCCTTCAGGAAGTAGCCTTTTAAATACAGACTGGTTCCTTCAGCGAGTAGTCTGTTAAATATAGACTGGTTCCTTCAGCGAGTAGCCTTTTAAATACAGACTGGTTCTTTCAGTGAGTAGCCTGTTAAATACAGACTGGTTCCTTCAGCGAGTAGCCTGTTACATACAGACTGGTTCGTTCGGCAAGTAGCCTGTTACATACAGACTGGTTCCTTCAGCTAGTAGCCTGTTAAATATAGACTGGCTCCTTCAGGAAGTAGCCTTTTTAATACAGACTGGTTCCTTCAGCGAGTAGTCTGTTAAATATAGACTGGTTCCTTCAGGAAGTAGCCTTTTAAATACAGACTGGTTCTTTCAGTGAGTAGCCTGTTAAATACAGACTGGTTCCTTCAGCGAGTAGCCTGTTACATACAGACTGGTTCGTTCGGCAAGTAGCCTGTTACATACAGACTGGTTCTTTCAGGAAGTAGCCTGTTACATACAGACTGGTTCCTTCAGCGAGTAGCCTGTTAAATATAGACTGGCTCCTTCAGGAAGTAGCCTTTTAAATACAGAATGGTTCCTTCAGCGAGTAGTCTGTTAAATATAGACTGGTTCCTTCAGGAAGTAGCCTTTTAAATACAGACTGGTTAATTCAGTGAGTAGCCTGTTACATACAGACCGGTTCCTTCTGGAAGTAGCCTGTTACATACAAACTGGTTCCTTCAGCGAGTAGCCTGTTACATACAGACTGGTTAATTCAGCGAGTAGCCTGTTGCATAAAGACTGGTTCCTTCAGCGAGTAGCCTGTTACATACAGACTGGTTCCTTCAGCGAGTAGCCTGTTACATACAGACTGGTTCCTTCAGCGAGTAGCCTGTTACATACACGCTGGTTCCTTCAGCGAGTAGCCTGTTACATACACGCTGGTTCCTTCAGCGAGTAGCCTGTTACATACAGACTGGTTCCTTCAGGAAGTAGTCTGTTAAATACAGACTGGTTCCTTTAGCGAGTACCCTGTTACATACAGACTGATACAGACTGGTTCTTTCAGGAAGTAGCCTGTTAAATACAGACTGTTTCCTTTAGCGAGTAGCCTGTTACATACAGACTGGTTCCTTCAGCAAGTACCCTGTTACATACAGACTGGTTCCTTCAGTGAGTAGCCTGTTACATACAGAGTGGTTCCTTCAGCGAGTAGCCTGTTACATACAGACTGGTTCCTTCAGCGTGTAGCCTGTTAAATACAGACTGGTTCCTTCAGCAAATAGCCTGTTAAATACAGACTGGTTCCTTTAGCGAGTAGCCTGTTACATACAGACTGATACAGACTGGTTCCTTCAGGAAGTAGCCTGTTAAATACAGACTGGTTCCTTCAGCGAGTAGCCTGTTACATACAGACTGATACAGACTGGTTCCTTCAGGAAGTAGCCTGTTAAATACAGACTGGTTCCTTTAGTGAGTAGCCTGTTACATACAGACTGGTTCCTTCAGGAAGTAGCCTGTTAAATACAGACTGGTTCCTTTAGCGAGTACCCTGTTACATACAGACTGATACAGACTGGTTCCTTCAGGAAGTAGCCTGTTAAATACAGACTGGTTCCTTTAGCGAGTACCCTGTTACATACAGACTGATACAGACTGGTTCCTTCAGGAAGTAGCCTGTTACATACAGACTGGTTCCTTCAGCAAGTACCCTGTTACATACAGACTGGTTCCTTCAGTGAGTAGCCTGTTACATAAAGACTGGTTCCTTCAGTGAGTAGCCTGTTACATAAAGAGTGGTTCCTTCAGCGAGTAGCCTATTAAATACAGACTGGTTCCTTCAGTGAGTAACCTGTTACATACAGATTGGTTCCTTCAGCGAATAGCCTGTTACATACAGACTGATACAGACTGGTTCCTTCAGTGAATAGCCTGTTACATACAGACTGGTTCCTTCAGGAAGTAGCCTGTTAAATACAGACTGGTTCTTTTAGCGAGTAGCCTGTTACATACAGACTGGTTCCTTCAGCGAGTAGCCTGTTATATACAGACTGGTTCCTTCAGTGAGTAGCCTGTTACATACAGACTGGTTCCTTCAGGAAGTAGCCTGTTAAATACAGACTGGTTAATTCAGTGAGTAGCCTGTTACATACAGACCGGTTCCTTCTGGAAGTAGCCTGTTACATACAAACTGGTTCCTTTAGCGAGTAGCCTGTTACATACAGACTGATACAGACTGGTTCCTTCAGGAAGTAGCCTGTTAAATACAGACTGGTTCCTTTAGCGAGTAGCCTGTTAAATACAGACTGGTTCCTTCAGCGAGTAGCCTGTTACATACAGATTGATACAGACTTGTTCCTTCAGGAAGTAGCCTGTTAAATACAGACTGGTTCCTTTAGTGAGTAGCCTGTTAAATACAGACTGGTTCCTTTAGTGAGTAGCCTGTTACATACAGACTGGTTCCTTCAGGAAGTAGCCTGTTAAATACAGACTGGTTCCTTTAGCGAGTACCCTGTTACATACAGACTGATACAGACTGGTTCCTTCAGGAAGTAGCCTGTTAAATACAGACTGGTTCCTTTAGCGAGTACCCTGTTACATACAGACTGATACAGACTGGTTCCTTCAGGAAGTAGCCTGTTACATACAGACTGGTTCCTTCAGCAAGTACCCTGTTACATACAGACTGGTTCCTTCAGTGAGTAGCCTGTTACATAAAGACTGGTTCCTTCAGTGAGTAGCCTGTTACATAAAGAGTGGTTCCTTCAGCGAGTAGCCTATTAAATACAGACTGGTTCCTTCAGTGAGTAACCTGTTACATACAGATTGGTTCCTTCAGCGAATAGCCTGTTACATACAGACTGATATAGACTGGTTCCTTCAGTGAGTAGCCTGTTACATACAGACTGATACAGACTGGTTCCTTCAGTGAATAGCCTGTTACATACAGACTGGTTCCTTCAGGAAGTAGCCTGTTAAATACAGACTGGTTCTTTTAGCGAGTAGCCTGTTACATACAGACTGGTTCCTTCAGCGAGTAGCCTGTTATATACAGACTGGTTCCTTCAGTGAGTAGCCTGTTACATACAGACTGGTTCCTTCAGGAAGTAGCCTGTTAAATACAGACTGGTTCTTTTAGCGAGTAGCCTGTTACATACAGACTGGTTCCTTCAGGAAGTAGCCTTTTAAATAGCCCCTACAGTCTCATAGCCTCCCTGAGGCTTCAAGCGATTCACACAATAGAAGAGTCTAAATAAACCACGTGGCTGACTTAAAATCCCTACTCCAGCTTGCAGGGGCACTGATTAGTCTGAGCTTTAACACTCGCACACCTGCCAGCCCCCTACTACACAAAATGACATGATTTTAGCATGATTTAAAGTATGACCAACAGGGGACTGGCAAAATGTCCCCTGTTGGCTTGGTGTTCCCCTGTTTCATAGGTACACACACACACACACACACACACACACACACACACACACACAAGGCTCAGGTGTATCCTTGTTGATTTTGGTTTTTGCTCATTTTGTTGAAGAACCGACGGGTGAACCTATGACATCACAGCCAGGTAACTACAAACACTGTGTATACACTACACACAATATATACACACTACATACACTGTATACACACTACACACGCTGTATACACACTACACACACTGTATACATGCTGTTTACACACTATACATGCTGTTTACACACTGTATACACACAATATATACAAACTACACACACTGTATCAACACTACACATACTGTATACACCCTGTATACATGGTGTATGCACACTGTATACACACTACATATTTCTTATATATTAAATGTATTTGTATATTTGTTATATTGTATATTACATACACATATATTTCTTATATTGTATATTAAATATATGTATATATTTCTTATATATTAATTATATATGTATATTTCTTATATTGTTTTTTCTCTGTTAGCAGCCTCTGATGACAGTGATTTAAAGGATTCAATTTTAGAGAAAACAAACAAAACTGATGGTGAGAGTAAAAGTTTCATATATCTTTATTTGTACATTAAGTATTTGTACTGAATATTATTTTACATGTGTGTTGCTGGTATGTGTAATAAGTTGCTCCTAACTTTTCCACCCTGACCCTGTTTAATGCTGTATATGGTTATCTAAGTATATGCTTGTACAGCATTTGACCGGGGGGGGCGGGGGTCGGGGTCGGTGGAAGTGCAGGTGGGCTTGTAATCTGTCATAGTTCTTAGACCTTGCCACATGCTTCTGGGATTGCCCTCCTGGAATTGTAGTTCCACTTTCTTCCCGTAGTCCCTTTTTGCCTCCTTTACTGCCCTTCTTACATTGTATTACACAGTGATTACTCTCCATAACAGTTTTTCAGTGGTGTGTAGTGGTGTGTACAGAGTGTTTATTCCCTTGTGGCACAGTCTATATGTTGATGGAAGTCAGACATAACCTTCTTAATGTTAGCCTAATTGAAGTCTCCAGCTACAATGAGGGCAGCATCAGGATTACTAATCTGTGAGCAGTTCAAGTCTTTGCAAAGAGCCAACAAGGCAGCCTCTGTATTCGCCTGCAGTGGGATGTAGACTGCTGTGATAATGACTGATGTAAATTCTCTTGATAGAAAGTGTAGTCTCCATTGGACTGAAATTAACTCCAGATCAGGTGATATCTGTGACATTATGTATGTGACGTGATGTATGACGTGATATATATGAGACATCATGTCGCGAATGACAAATGTGATGTGTGACTGTGACATGCAACAATATGACATCACATCAGTATACAACCTTAACTCTTTAATGAAACTGCCCTAATCTAATTAATGGAACAAATCTTAATACATCCATGTATACAACATATGTTTGTGTCCACAGACACTGCTGACAGTCTCGCCTCTGAACAGACTGAAGGTAATCAGGTTTCCTTCTTCTTGTCTTTAGTTTATTTTCTTTCCTCAGAAACAGTAAAACAAACAGTGTCAGACCAAGAGGAAACAAACCAAACCAACACAAAGAATGAAGATGTTAAATACTCTAAAAACATACAAAGAAACACATCCATCTGTTTTTATGTCTGTTTCAGCTCCTCCAGAGCCAGCTGAGACAACAGCCGGTGTGCTGTTTTGACTTTTCAAAGAGACCAGTTAGATTCAATTTACATCTGCTGTGTCTGAAATGAAACTCAGACTTGCAGAATATTAACACGTGTTATGAAGCAGTATTTTCAGAGCCTGTTTGCTTCTGTGTTCTTTGGTTTTTTCTGATGAGTCAATGAAATGCTGACGCTGCACATCGGCTATTTCTGTTTGGTTCTGTGTGCTGATGTGCTTCTGTATTACAAACTGTAGTTTTTAATTAATGCAAACATCAACATTATCAGCGTTATCAGTCATCAATGTTCGCATGATGATGATTGGTTCACTGAAGATGTTAAATCAAATAACTGATATCAATCCAATACATTTGATTATCAGATGGTGAGGACGCTGCAGATGTAGAGACTGACGACAGCACCATCACTGATGAAGGCAATGAGGACTCAAACACTGGCAGTGACTCTGAGGCTGAGGCTGACTCTGACTCTGATGTAACCACAGCAGATGAGGATGACAGCGTCATCACTGATGACAACGAGGACTCAAACACTGGCGGTGACTCTGAGGCTGACTCTGACCCTGATTTAACCACAGCAGACGAGGACGACAGCGTCATCAGTGATGACAACAATGAGGACTCAAACACCGGTGGTGACTCTGAGGCTGAGGATGACTCTGACTCTGATGTAACCACAGCAAACGAGGATGACAGCGTCATCAGTGATGACAACAATGAGGACTCAAACACCGGTGGTGACTCTGAGGCTGAGGGTGACTCTGACTCTGATGTAACCACAGCAAACGAGGATGACAGCGTCATCAGTGATGACAACAATGAGGACTCAAACACCGGTGGTGACTCTGAGGCTGAGGGTGACTCTGACTCTGATGTAACCACAGCAGATGAGGATGACAGCGTCATCACTGATGACAACGAGGACTCAAACACTGGCGGTGACTCTGAGGCTGACTCTGACCCTGATTTAACCACAGCAGACGAGGACGACAGCCAGGTCGATGACGACGGCATGACTCAGGAGGAGGGGGAGGAGGCAGGCAGTGAGGAGGCAGTGGGGTGGGAGGCGGTGAAGGAGGAGGGAGATGAGATGTCAGAGGAGGTGGAGCCAGTCGAGGGAGAGACAGAGGTGACGGAACGCATCTCTGAAAGTCAGACTAAGGAAAGCATGTCCGACAGTCAGGAAAGCACCTCTGACAGTCAGGAAAGCACTGCTCACAGTCAGGAATTCACCGCTCACAGTCAGGAAGGCACCTCTGACAGTCAGGAAAGCACTGCTCACAGTCAGGAATTCACCGCTCACAGTCAGGAAGGCACCTCTGACAGTCAGGAAAGCACTGCTCACAGTCAGGAATTCACCGCTCACAGTCAGGAAGGCACCTCTGACAGTCAGGAAGGCACCTCTGACAGTCAGGAAAGCACTGCTCACAGTCAGGAATTCACCGCTCACAGTCAGGAAAGCACCTCTGAAAGTCAGGAAGGCACCGCTGAAAGTCAGGACTGGAGAGACATACTGGACTCTGAGGTCACTGAGGAGGAGGAGCTGAACCAGGACAACTCTGCAAAACCGGATACTGAAGAACCTGAGGAGCGGAGCTCAGAAACTCCCAACTCCACTGAAGGTAAACTGTAACTGACAGATACAGGAAACTCAGATCTCATATAAAACATTCACAAGACTTCATGAGTTCTTTATTTTTATAAAAAGGAGACTTCAGAGGCCAAAATTTAAAAAATCTTAGTATTCAGAAGAAATATGACCAACAGAAACTTTAGAATTCATTAATTTTTTATGAAAGAATTTGAAAAGATCGAGATGTCACACAGATGAACTCAGAGGTTGAAGTTAAAAAATTACAGGTCAGGATGAAACATGTGGACACCAAAATGAACTTGAAGACATCGAAAGTCATGATAAAGATTCATGGTATTAAAAATCAAAGAATGAAAAATGTTGAATTTAGAGGTCAAGATTGAGTGTTAAGATTAAGATGCTCTGGAACCATATAAGAAATAAGGTAAGCACACATGAGGGGTTAACTAAATAAAAGGAATTTTATTTAACAGGGATTAATTTAATTTAGCAGATGTAACAAAAATGTTGTTTCTAACAAATGACACTGGCAGGGAAAACATACTGTGAGGTTAACTAAAATAATCCCAAATAAACTATACAGAAAATCAAAAACTCCAACATAACACGACTTGGTGCCAGGGAAGAGGGAGCCACCAGACTACCAGAAAGGGGCGGGTTTTATGCAACCTGGAGACAGTGGCCAGCTGCATCCAATTCCTTGATGACCTCCATCCCCAACCAACCAGGAATCATCAACACTGAAAGACAACATGCCACACACACAACATACATAAGCCACCCCCCACCCCCCCTATAAAGACAGGGTCCCAACAGGAACCCTGGCCACCGACCACTGCAAACCCTAAATAATATACATCATAAAGATTGCATAGTTATGCATAAATATTGTATATATGTTAACTCAAAATACAAAGTCACCTCAGCACTTGCTCACACACACTCTTTCCTCCATCTTGTGGCCTCACATCAACGATGAAGAAAACATGTAAGAATCATTGGCAAGGGGCTCTAAAAAGCACCTTGGCAACTACATTGTCTTTGTGTGTTACTAACACACACAGGATGAGCACAATCCCCCAGTGCTCTCTGCTCCCGAAACACATGGATATTCTATGGTTTGAATAGATTGACATGACATTGGTCCCTTGGGCTGAAAGAACGCCGCTCAGCACGACAGTCATATAGGTATTTCATTTTTCCCTGTGCAGCGGCCAACTTTTCTTTTGCCAACTCTGTCTGTGAATAAAGTCCCTTCATTGTTTGATTCAGTTTACCCGTTACCTGAGCCAAAAGAGCTGTCTTCGAATCCGCTCATATGTCTTCCTGACACCCACATGCCCTTACTTATCATGAGAAACACGCAAGACCAAATCACAAAATTTGGAGGGCACAATTTGATAACTAGGATCTCCAATGAAACCCTTGCTGTGTGGCAATCGGGTCGCTCTAGGTCTGAAAAGTGAAGCCAATGCAGAAGTGCCTTTAACCTGCATTCTCTCTAATGACCAGCAGGGTGCGACTCCACTGGCTCCAAAAAGAAGTCTGTTTGTCTATAAGAAAATGACCCTACTTCTCACTTCATTTATTACCTCAGTAAACAGTTTCCTAATGAGTTTATGGTCTCAATCGCTAGTGTCAAGTCTCCTTCAATACAGCATGATGTTCAATTTGTAAATTATGGTCCCATTTAGAGTAAAATAGATGATAAAGCAGCGTATGCTTTAGGGCGTGGCTACCTTGTAATTGACAAGTTGCTACCACGGCGGTCTGTGAGGTGCTGTGGTTGGACCCTGGGGAGCTCCTCCCCAGCTCCCCAAAAAGCCAAGATGGCTATGGTCAAAATGCCAAACTTGAGGCTTCAAAATAGAAGTCCACAAACCAATGGTTGACGTCATGGTCCTATGTCCATCATTTTTATACAGTCTATGGTCACAGCGCACACCATGAACACCTCGGGAAACTGCTTTTTATTTTAATCAGGGCCATTACTACCAGGCAGTACCAGGACAACCACCAGTTGTGCTGGCTGATCAGCCCAGACACGTCCTCCAGCCACATCATTTCCCAGAATCAGCGTAACACCATCGACAGGCAGATCAGGGCGCATCCCCATTTTAACTTCACCTTCAAACAACTCTGAATAGAGCACAAGTTTTTGTACTGGCACCTTAAAGAACTGAAAGCTCAGGATGAAATCAGAGGTCAGTTTAGTTGAAGAGTCTTCATGTGTCAGACAGAGTGATGACTCATGATTCTTGACTTGTGATTGGTTTACAGGAACAGGTGACTCACTGTGGGCGTGGCCTCAGTTTCTTTATTTAATAAGGGTTGTTATTGTTTCTTGTTGCAGCAACACCTGCGGACCAGCTGGACAAGTCAGACCAGCCGGACCAGCCGGGCCAGCTTGATGACTCCATCCCCGCCACCACAGAGGGTAAAGATCACTCCCCACTGTGATGTCACACTGCCTCACAGCCAATCACAACGCAGATCCATCACAACTTTGGCTTGAGACACATTAAATAGCATTCATGTTTCCCTCACCTGTGTCTTAGTCTGTCCTAGAGAAGAAACATGTTCATCAATTGAATTTAGTAATTGAAATATGCTGAAGCATTGTGATCACAGCTGATCAGCTGATCAGTCTTGTGATGGAGTTTGTGTCTGCACAATGTGTCACATGCTAACACTAATAAAGACACACAGTTACACTGACAGAGCTTTAATTTATTAATTATTAGTGTCTGTATTTATTGATATTCTGACTGGAAATCCATTATTTATGATAATCCAGGTTTGATTATACGTCTGATAAACACTGGAAATTATTTATTATGTTGAATGTTTCAGGGAAAATGGAAATGATCTCACATGGAACTATAGTTTGACGCTCAGATTTCATGTCATTCACATGTCATGTGAATAAATGATGATAAAAGATTAAAAAGGGGTTTCTCACTGACAGACAGGCTCTCCTCCTCTGTCTGAACATAATATTATCAATAATTAATAATCATTTAATGAAAATAATGGAAAAAAAAATCTTTCTAATAAATGAAGAGAGTTGTTTTTGGTTTTTCTGTCGATCAGAATGAACTGTTGTTAACGCGATGATGAATCAGACAACAAATCAAATATAAACACTTGAGTTGAGTCTGTTATGTGTTTCCACTCTGGTATGAAACTGCAGTGATATATCAATCAGTCTGATCAGCTGCAGTGTCAATAACTGATTAACTGCCAGTAACAGACATCAGTCCTCTGTGACAGCCTTTGTGATCGGATGTTCCCTCAAAGGCAACATCACAGTAGTTCAGCTCCCAGTCGGTGCTGGAGGTCTTCATCCAGGACTGTTTGACCTTTGACCTCTGTTCTGTCCTGTAAATGAATGAATGAATGAATGATGTGAAACACTTGATTTATTAAGAGCAGAAGTTAAACTGAGTCCTGTTACATCTGTTTTCTTTTTCTAGTCATGAATTAGACGCTCGGCCTCTGAAGTGTGGACGCTCAGCGGCTGCAGGTATCTGCACTCCACTGACTCAGCACTTTGATCAAAAAAAAAAACAAACATTTGTTTTCAATTGTGATTTAGATTTAGACCTGCAGATGTTTGTTTGAATATTCACTCAAAGTAAACTTTATTTAAAAGCACAAAGATTTATGATTGTTAGTTTGTTACAGGAGTGCACACACAGCAGAGCAGTAAAATAACATAATATCAATATAATATATAATAAATTATATAAATATCAATAAAATAAATAAAATCTGAAAATAATAGTATGTATGTCATACATAATAAATAATATAAATATAATAAAAATAAAATGTTACTCTTCTATGACTCAAAAAGTAAAGTCCTTAAGGAGAGACTAGTACCAGGACCAGGACTTGTGTTTAATGTAAACGGGTTGGATCACTTCCTGTCAGTGCTTTCGATTCTAAAACACTTGGATGGTCAGGAAAGATGGAGGCCTGGGGTACATCTCAAGTCTCTTAATTACATTAATTCCCTCACTTGGGTCCTTGCCTTGTGTCTTAGCCTCTTCCACCGATGATTCAGGAGAGACACAAGGAAACCATGCAAGGGGAGAGGGAAAAAAAACCTGTAAGGAGAGAGGAAATGAGGAAACCATGCAAGGAGAGAGGAAATGAGGAAACCATGCAAGGAGAGAGGAAATGAGAAAACCATGCAAGGAGAGAGGACACGAGGAAACCATGCAAGGAGAGAGGAAACAAAAAAACCTGCAAGGAGAGAGGAAACAAGGAAACCATGCAAGGAGAGAGGAAACGAGGAAACCATGCAAGGAGGAAGGAAAGAAGGAAATCATGCGAGGAGAGAGGAAACAAGGAAATATGTTTTTTAAAAAATGAGACGTCCTTTCCTCTGAAGCATCATGTGAAACGACGTCTGTTTTTGATGACAGTGACAGCTGATCAACTGATGAGCTGATCACAGCAGCTGATCAGCTGTCAGTCACTTTAACAGCTGTAGAAACTTCTGATGGAGTTTGTGTCTGCACACATGCGCACTGTGCTGATACTAATAAAGCTGCAGTTATCACTGCAGCAGCTGTTTCCTCTCTGCAGCCTGTTACCTGTTTAACAAACACCTGCACATGAATAAACACCTGCATTCAGTATTTATAGTGTGTACTGTGTCCCACTCAGTATTTATAGTGTGTACTGTGTCCCGCTCAGTATTTATACTGTGTACTGTGTCCCGCTCAGTATTTATACTGTGTACTGTGTCCCGCTCAGTATTTATACTGTGTACTGTTGTTTCTTTTGTTGATCAGACCAACAATTAATACAATGTTTAACTAGATGTTGAATCAGAAAACAAATAAAATATAAAATTTGGGAGTGATAACCTTGAGTTTAATCTGTAATCTGTCTCCACTCAGTGATGTTGTGATGTATTAGATTAGTCTGATCAGCTGCAGCATCCAATCAATAACTGATATCCAATAAGGGGGTGTGTTGGCCGGTAAAAGACTTCCGTGAAGGCTGCTCTCATGTTTCCTCGCTCATGGCTCCTCCTTGATCCTCCTCGATCCTCACAGCAGAAATAAGAGCTTTGGGATGGCCTTCATGATGGTGGACCAGAATCAATTGACCAATTAAGCAAGGAGCGAGGAAAGATCAAATAAGAGACTTGGGATGCACTCCTGGTCTCCTGTGTGACTCTCTGTCCACCTGCACGTTCTTCCTGTCCATGTCTCTACTTCCTGCATTGATCGTAAATCGTGAACTGCAGAAGAAGTAGTTGTGATTCAGAGAAACAAATCAATCATCTGTGTTTGTGTTTTTGTGTTTCAGAGAAAGTCCACGGCCTCCACAGTGGAACACAGTTGCCATGACAACAACAACAACAACAAGCTAAACTGCAACTAAGCCTCGACCTTCAGCTTCCTGTTTATTTCTGATTGGTTGTGTCTCTTTTCAAATGTGTCTTCTCTCTCCTGTAAACTGTCTCACTCTCAGCCTGTCTGTCTGCCTTCACATGTCTAACGTCTGTGTTCACATGTTCACGTGTACATACACTTTACACACAGGAACTGCTAATAAAGTTTAAACTGTCAGAGCCAACTCGCTATGTTTCTGTTTATCAATTATTGATCCATAATACTGATGACATTATTTACATCTGAAGTACAGTTTAGGTTCCACTTGGTTCCTCCACAGAACACTGGAGAACGTTGAAGAACCAAACTGATCTAGACTCAGTTTAACCCTTTAATGGTCTTCCGATTGATCATCTATAGCCCATCATCATTGGTCTGCAGACCAAAACAAATTTCCAGGATGCACTGCAGTGTTCAGAAACACACCTGCTCAGGTGACTTTGTTCCAGGAAGTTGGCAGCAGAAAAATCTCTCTTTGTTTCCTGTTTTAATAAATAATATATAATCATGAAATGTTTGATTTCATTTTAGAGGTTTTCTG
This sequence comes from Scomberomorus guttatus, assembly GCA_038419695.1. NCBI lineage: Eukaryota > Metazoa > Chordata > Actinopteri > Scombriformes > Scombridae > Scomberomorus > Scomberomorus guttatus. The sequence goes on from CM076461.1 coordinate 87,478, forward strand.
AAAAAATCTCAACCAGACTGAATATCACCATACTGTACTGTATGTATGTACATATTTACATATACATATGTACATGTATACATGTGTCTATATAAATATTTATGCAATATGTATAGCACATATGGTACACAAAGTTTACTGATAATTCACTGTTGTCAGGAGGATATATTAATATTATTCTATTGTATATTTGTTAATATGATTATATCAGTATAATTCAGTAGACGATTGAAATCCAGGGTGATATTGATAATAGTTCATTTTTTGTACAGATCACACTTGTAACAGATGTAGTGGCTGTGGTTTAGGATGGTGTGTATGTCCTTGTTGATGTTACTATGTTGATTGTTTTGTGTCGTTGGATTGTATTCTATTATCATAATTATGTATTTATTTTTTGTTTTTTCTTTAAATGTTTGTTAACTTTCATGTTTTGTGCCTAAGGACCCCCTTGAAAATGAGATGGTACATCTCAATGGGTTTATCCTCATTACATTTTTGAAATGAAATAATGATTGAACACAATAACAGTTGTGGACGATGACTCGCTGGGACCAGTCAGGGCGCTGCAGCTGCTGTCCAGAAGGTGGAACTACATTGAAGTGTTTAGGAAATACTTGCAGGAAAACAAGTCAGTGATGGTTCACAGAAAACCACAAAAAGATGCATCATAGTAGTATTATCAGCAAAATCTACTCAAAGTATCACAAAATAAAAGTACTAGTCATGCAGAAATATGGCCCCTGTGAGTGTTAGAGTGTTGTTATTTCATCACTATTATGATGTTCAGTTCAGTGTGTGGGCAGCAGTTCATAGCTGGAACTGGGCGACATGGAGATCATTTTAACTGCTTTATATACTGATAGTTTAATCTATTTTATATTTCAACTTAGATCAAGTTGATATTTGTGTCAAAATAATTTATAAACTGATGAGTGTCTAAAGCTGTCAGATAAATGTGGTGGAGTAAAAAGTATTTCCCTCTGAAATGTGGAGAAGTATAAAGTAGCGTGTAATGAAATACTCTGGTACAGAAAGACTGTAAAGAAGTACAGTATTTGAGTAAATGTACTCAGTTACTTTCCACCACTGACACTGAACCTGTTAGTGATGATTGTACTGGGCAAAACAAACTTTAGGATCTACTGCTACTATTTGTAAAAAGATGATTATTATGTTGTTTTGAAAACTTTGTTTTCCTGGTTTCCTTTAGTCACTGAACACAGATTTAGTTTCCAGATGTTTCAGGTGTTTTTTACACACCTGGTAGCTTCACCTGCAGTGGCGGGTAGGGCTACAATTTTGGATCACCTGCAGTAATGAGTCATTATTGTACAGCTGGCTGGACCGGATTCCAATCAGCTGCTGCTCATTCACATTCTGCTGCTTCAACCAAGTTTGTTCACACCGAGCATCTCCATCACAACCCTGCGGCTGCTTTGGGTGGGCCAATACAAAAGTGTGTGTGGGGGGGTGATGGCATTTTTTTCCCAGAAAAACTGACTTATGAAAAGTTAGAAGAAGAAAAAAGAACAAACATAGATGAACTGAAAAACCAGCAGCCAGTTTGCTTTACAACGTTCTGCATCATAAAGGCAAAAACAGCAAAACACAATTTAAAAAAAAAAGTTCAACCAACAGAGCATCAATCTGTAAAGACTGTAGAGAAATAGAGACAAAATACATAATAAATAATGTTATAGACAATAAACAAATAAGCAAATAAATAATATAGACAAAACTGGTCTCTTATATCTGGCTTCACTGAGCCTAACATTGGCCACCCATTTCACCTGTGTTTTATTTGTTTCATTTGTTGCAACACAAAGCATTGTGTTAAGCAACATTTCCAAACCTGTGCTGCATGTTGTGATTGTAATTGTTAGTCATGTAAAGGATTGTCATGGATGTTGACATTTAAAGCTTGCTGGGGCAGAGCACCTGAAGCAAATTACAGGTTTGGAGGAGGGGGAGGAGTCAGGTTACCGTGTGCCGCAGGTCACCAGTGTGGAAGACTGACTCCTGTGAGGGAGCAGATTAAGTTTCCCTCAGATGATGAATGAAAGGTGACCTGCAAGTCCTCAGGGGTTAACTGACTCACACACACACCACTGAAGAAGAAACAGAGACAGGTGAGGGTGTGTGTGTGGTGTGGGGGGGGGGGGTGGTGTTGTGAGAGAAAATCTTTTGTATATATGTTGCAAATGTTGTTTTCAAACTTATCTTATTAAAAAGACAAATACATCTGATTGACAAGAGCCATGAGCCACTGTTTACACAAAAGTTGGTAAACTCTTCAAGTAAAGGTGAGGCATTTTCAGAAAAATTCTCACAGTTGATGCTGCTTTTTTAAAAGCTAATTATGATGAATTTAAGGAATACTGTGCAGAATTGTTGTTTGTATCAGGGTCACGGACCGCCTGGTTATGGATTGCAGGCTTCTGTGGACTGTGGCTGCGGACTTTGTGCTGCCATGGTCCTGCTTGACACCAATGCCTGCTATTATTATTATTAGTCTTATTATTATTATTATTAGTATTGTTGTTGCTGTGCTTCTCTGTCTCTCTCTCAACTGAACCAGTCAAAGCAGATGGCGCCCACCTAAGGCTGGTTCTGCTTGAGGTTTCTTCCTGTTAAAGGGGAGTTTTTCCTTGCTGTTGTCACCAAGTGCTGCTGATGGAGTACAGTCTGACCTGCTCTGTGTGAAAAGTGCCCTGAGATAACTTCTGTTGTGATTTGACTTCACCTGAATTAGGAAGTAGAATTAGGTATAGTATAAATAGGGAAGGTAATATAGATGAATGCACAGATACAACTACAAATATGATAATAAATACAGTATCAATGTATGTTCCAATAAGTAACATAAGTGGTAAAAGGAAAGTTGTATCTTGGTAGAATGATGAGTGTAGCAAGGCCAGAAAAGGGTTAGGGTAACCCTAACAAAATCAAGCTTTTAAAATGGTGAGAAAGAATTTAAATCAAGAAAATGTTATTGATAATCAAAAAAGAGAGCTAAGATTAGGAAAGTTATTAAATCATCAAATAGAAATGCATGGAGGCAATTTTGCTTGGGCATAGGAGGGGAAATCTAATTAAAAGAGGTAAGGACAATGCTAAAGAAAATGAGTGTAAAAAGAACATCTGTACAAATTCCTGTTTTAGTTGATATTAAACAATTAGCGATAAGTAATGAGGAAAAGGCTCATTTGCTTGGAAAAATGTTTGCAAGTGTGCACAGTGGGAACCATCTTGAGGACAGGAATAGACAGAGAAAAAGAGAGATGTTAAGATAAAACTCTGAAGTGAACAGAATCAGAGATAGAAGGGATTCTTGTCTGGATTTAGAATTTAAGGCCCTGGCTGCTCCTGGACAAGATTATGTTAGACAGTACTTAAACACTTACCTGATAATATGTTGAATGTTATTTTAGATTTGTTGAACAAGACCTGAAACAAAGGAAAACTCTCTAGTGGGTGGAAAAGTGCTCTAATACTTTCTTTTGTCAAACCAGGTAAAGATCCAGCTAATGCAGGTAACTATAGACCGGCAGCTTTAACATCACATTTATGTAAATTAATGGAAAAGATTATTGTGAAAAGACTAGTTTACTTTTTAGAGCATAAAGGATTGCTAAGCCCATATCAAAGTGATAGATCCACTATAGATGCTTTAGTGAAGATGAGTAATGATGTTGAAAAACTCTTCATATGAAAGAAGTAAAGGCAGTTGTATACTTAGATATTAAAAAGGCATATGACTCTATATGGAAAGAAGGGGTACTAATTAAAATGAGTCAGATTGGTATTGGAGGAAAGATGGATATTAGATTTTTTATCACATCGTACTTACAGGGTTAAAGTGGGATCTGTCCAGTGAGTTTAAAATAGAAAATGGAATTCGTTAAGGAAGTGTAATTAGCCCTATCGTTCAATATTATGATAAACGATATATTTAGGGATGTAAATAGAGATATAAGTGCTTCATTATATGCAGATGATGGAGCAATCTGGAAAAGAGGGAGAAATGTTAACCATGTGATTAAAAAGCTTCAGAGTGCTTTACAGATTGTTGAAAGTTGGTCATATAACTGTGGTTTCAAGGTTTCAGTTGCTAAATCATGTTTTATGTTGTTTACATGAAAGAAAGCATCAAATAACATCAATTTATTCCTATATGGACAAAATATAGTAGCTTTTAATTAGCTGTGTGTTTATCAGTTGTGTGTTTATCAGCTGTGTGTTTATCAGCTGTGTGTTTATCAGCTGTGTGTTTATTAGCTGTGTGTTTATCAGTTGTGTGTTTATCAGCTGTGTGTTTATTAGCTGTGTGTTTATCAGTTGTGTGTTTATTAGCTGTGTGTTTATCAGCTGTGTGTTTATCAATTGTGTTTATTAGCTGTGTGTTTATCAGTTGTGTGTTTATCAGCTGTGTGTTTATTAGCTGTGTGTTTATTAGCTGTGTGTTTATCAGTTGTGTGTTTATCAGTTGTGTGTTTATCACCTGTGTGTTTATCAGCTGTGTGTTTATCAGTTGTGTGTTTATCACCTGTGTGTTTATTAGCTGTGTGTTTATCAGCTGTGTGTTTATCAGCTGTGTGTTTATCAGTTGTGTGTTTATTAGCTGTGTGTTTATTAGCTGTGTGTTTATCAGTTGTGTGTTTATTAGCTGTGTGTTTATCAGCTGTGTGTTTATCAGTTGTGTGTTTATTAGCTGTGTGTTTATCAGCTGTGTGTTTATCAGCTGTGTGTTTATCAGCTGTGTGTTTATCAGCTGTGTGTTTATCAGCTGTGTGTTTATTAGCTGTGTGTTTATCAGTTGTGTGTTTATTAGCTGTGTGTTTATCAGTTGTGTGTTTATCAGTTGTGTGTTTATCAGTTGTGTGTTTATTAGCTGTGTGTTTATCAGCTGTGTGTTTATCAGTTGTGTGTTTATCAGTTGTGTGTTTATCAGATGTGTGTTTATCAGTTGTGTGTTTATCAGCTGTGTGTTTATTAGCTGTGTGTTTATCAGATGTGTGTTTTAATTAGCTGTGTGTTTTAATTAGCTGTGTGTTTATCAATTGTGTTTATTAGCTGTGTGTTCATCAGTTGTGTGTTTATCAATTGTGTTTATTAGCTGTGTGTTTATCAGCTGTGTGTTTATCAGCTCTGTGTTTATCAGCTGTGTATTTATTAGCTGTGTGTTTATCAGTTGTGTGTTTATCAGATGTGTGTTTTAATTAGCTGTGTGTTTATCAGATGTGTGTTTTAATTAGCTGTGTGTTTATCAGCTGTGTGTTTATCAGTTGTGTTTATCAGCAGTGTGTTTATCAGTTGTGTGTTTATCAGCTGTGTGTTTATTAGCTGTGTGTTTATTAGCTGTGTGTTTATTAGCTGTGTGTTTATTAGCGGTGTGTTTATTAGCTGTGTGTGTTCCTGGAGTCTGGATCTTGTCGACAGTCCCACAGCTCTTCATTACAGTCAGACATCCGGATCAAAGGTCCAGATGAGCTCCAGTCATTCAGAACCAAGCTGGACCAGACTAAACTTTAAAGTGCCCTTAATTCCTTTTCTGGACCTGATCCCAGAATGCAGCTGGGCTCCAGCTCGGTTCTGGTTTCAGGACGTCCTGCTGTAGATGGATGCAGACTCACGTTCTGCCCTGATTCCCACAGACAGCAGGAAACACTCTGAAAGGTCGCCTTCATTTCCTTTCACAGCCTGATGTACACAATATTACACAACAAGTACAAACAGAGCAGAGTCTGGCCCCATTGTGTCTGTTTATGCACATTGACTGAAATATTAGTCACAGTACAGCAGCCAGGTGATAATCAGAGCACCACATGTGATTAGATTCTTGATTTTCCTAGACACATATTGAGACCTGGGGCCTTATTTTCATGAACCCATAGAATACAGATTGGGATCAGAAAGAAAACATTAACATATTAACATATTATAGGTGGGTGTGTTGGAGGTTGTGACACTCACTGTGTGGCAAAAATCTTAAAGTTGGGTTTTTCCTTTAACCCCTATTTCAATTTTCTATTGTTTTTACCACATAGAGAGTACAGGTGCAGTATGTCAGACTCGCAGCCTTGTTTCCAAGAAGAAATCCAGAGAGAGTTCATTGTTGACTGTTTTGAATTTATTGCAAAATAAACATAATACAAAAATAAGATGCAGTTGTTTCAGTGTCCTTAATTTTTAACTGTAGTGTTGCAGATGCCATTCACCAGCAGACATGTTCACAGGGCTGAGGCTGAGGCTGAGGTCAAAGACGATATCTGCTGTAACCCGCTTTCTCCCCCTCCATGAGCCATACCAACTACTTATAGGAGTGCACCCACCACCTGTGGAGGGTGCACACTTTGCTTACAAACAAAGTAAATTACATAAATAGAAATAAACTTAAATGCAGCTCCTACATACCAGCTCCTAATTGTTCTCTATAGAATAAATTACTTAAATGAATTACAAAAAAGGAGCCATAAATAAAGAATTAACCAATGTATTTAGAAAAATAAAGTGTATACATTACATTCATTTGCTGGTGTTTTGATCTTTACAAGGAAGACCTATTCTTCAGTCTCTAGGATGTGGCACAGCTTCGTTATGGGCCTCTCAATGACTGAAGTCTTAGTCTGGAGCTTCACTGAGCGGACCAGACCTCTTCCATCAGACTTGTTTCCAGCACCCTGCCTAATGGCACGATCCCCAAGGAGCGATGGGCCCAACCACCAGGACAATGTCTCAGATGTTCAAGTTCTTCCTCACTTTTGTCCATTTCTGCCTTTCTTGGAGCAGTAGAAGGTATTCCTTTGTCCATCTATGCCAGAAAAGGTCAGCCATATACTGGACCTGTTTCCAGCAGTGCCTGGCATAAAGGTCAGATTCCTGGTTGTAGGATAAGTTGTGTTTTTAGCAGGAGGATGTGATTTAGAGTCAGCGGCTCTAGGTCATGTGGATCAGAGGACACAATGGAGATGGGGTGGTTATTGAGGATTGACTCTACCTCACAGAAGATGGTTTGTATACCTTCAGTGTCAATGGCTTTTCTGCATGAATTTGACCTCACTCAGTCCTCTTGAGGCATTATCAGCAGGATTGTCTTTGCTGCTTACATATCTCCATTAAGACAGATCTGTGTTGTCACGAATCAAGGAAACTCTGTTGGCTACATAGGTCTTAAATCTAGTGTGGTCATTTCCAATATACTCGAGTTTGAATTGAGTTTGGCTATCAGTCCAGAAGACTGAGGATTTTAAGTCAAGATGTAATTCTTTCCTCAGCATTTTGTCTGCCTCCACCAACAGTGCTGCAGCTGCCAGCTCCAGTTGTGGTACTGTGATGTGCTTTAAAGGAAGGACTCTGGACTTTCCTAGGACAAAAGTAACATGCACCACATCCTGAATGTTAACTTGCCTGATACAGCTCAGAGCCATAGCCGCTTTCACTGGTGTCAGCAAAGCAGTTGTGCACATTTTGGTGTTCCGTAGTTCTTAGGCTTCATACAACGTGCAACACTGAAGCTTTTAATCCTTTCTAGACTGTCTATCCACTCAATTCACTGATCTGATATAGCCTGGGGCAAAGGTTCATCCCATCCAAAGCCTCTCTGGCAGAGCTCCTGTAGCAACTGCTTGGCTGGGAGAATGAGAGGAGCAAGAAAGCCAAGTGGATCAAGATTGAGCTTACATCAGAAAGTATGCCTCTTCGGGTATGTGGCTTCTGGCTGCGATGTTGAACAGGAAATGGTCCGCACACCACTGCAGTCCCAGTGCTCTTTCAATGGGGAGGCTGTCTTTGTTGAGATCTAATGTCCTAACTTTCTTTGCCCTTCGATTTTAGGGGATGGAGGCTAGAACTTCTTGGCTGTTGCTAACCCACTGAGTGAGCTAAAACCCACCTTTGTTGCATAATGCAGTGAGGTCTTTTACTAGCTGGATGGCTTCAGATTCTTTGGCCACTGACTTTACACAGTCATCAACATAAAAATTGCATCAGACTGTTTCAGCTACTTAAGGGAGAAACCAGCTTTCTTTGTCATCTGCCGTTTTTTGCAATGCAAAGCTTGCACAGCTTGGGGTTTACACAGCACCAAATATGGTAGTGGTGGACCCAGGATCCAGGAGAGCATACACTTGCAAGATCTGGCTGCCTTTTGCTATCTTAACCTGAACTGGGACAATGGACAGCACAGTCTCTTTGTCTCTAGCCCCTATATGACCGCATAACACTGCTGATGCACTGCCTACTACACCAGAGAGCCTTTCTGCCTCTTTGGCTGTCCCATCTGTGGTATCAATGTGCAGGATGTTTGGGGGAGCTTGCTTGCACATTCTGCAGGTGAAACACCTTTTGCAGTCTCTGCTAATGTGGCCTGTGGAGAGACAGCCAAAGCATATGCCCTTGGTCTTTAAAAAGCTCAGCTTGTTTCTACGTGTTTTCTTTAAGAATTGTTTACACAACTCCAATGTGTGTTTACAGCTACAAAAGGTGCAAGATAGTTCAGACTCTTTTTCTTTTTGGGCAACAGGAACTGCTGCCAGAAAACATTGAGACCTGTGATTTGACAGGGGATCTAGCCTTTCCTCTACTATCTGATTGGTCCAATGATTAGGTCGACTGCTATGCAAGCTTGTTTTTCAATAAAACAGATAAGGTCTAAAATTCTAGCCCTTAGGTGTATATGGTAACTTAAGCACAATGCTTCTCATGTTGGATACTGTGTCCAATTCTTCCATGTATTCCATTTTCTCCATATCATTGTAGCAGCTCCTAAGGAACATGGTTTAATCCTGCAGTGATCTTGAATCCTCAGATTTAATTTGGGGCCAGGATAGAGCCTTTTCCAAGAAGGCACAAAAGATCTTGTATTAATTTCCAAAGTTTTCCTTTAGTAACTCTTTTGCTTTCTGGTAGCCTCTATTTGGAGACATGTACTCACAGCTTTTGACTAGCCTTTGAGTTTGGCCTTTTGTAAACTGTATAAGGAACTGCAGCCTCTCTCTCTTATTGTCTGTTTTGTTTTCAATCAGGTTTTCAAATGAGTGAATAAAAGTCTCCAGAATTTGTCCATCAAAGAGTGGAATGCTTCCTTGTGGTAGTGTAGACAAAAGTTGCTGTTTTACAAGAATCCTTGTCAATCTGTTTTGATTTTCCAGAATTTTGATCATGTGGTTTTCCTGTGCAAAGCTAGGTGTAGAAGGAATTTGCCCTTGTGACAGAACTGACTGTGTGTCTTGGGCTGATCTGGCAAATGACTGAGGAATTACAGGGGGTATGACAGAGGGAATATCATGCACTAAGGAGACTTCAGGGCATGCTTTTCTTGCAGCTTTCCAGCTTTGGCCATTAAAGCTGCTCTCTCTGCCTCTGCACTAATGCATAAGGATGAAGAGAATGAGAAGGACCTCACTGAGAATGTATCTACATCATTCAGACCACCGTTTGCATTTGTGATCTTACCTTCCTCAAGTGGTAATTCTCTGGCTTGAGTGACAGAAGAGGAGACTTCAGCTAAGCTGAAGGAACTGGGGTTTTCCATGGCTGAGATCCATTTCGTTAAGTTGGCAAGGAAAGCTATGATTTGTGCACTATCATCTAGGCTGATACCATTTTTCATCGTTTTCCTTTTTTGTGTCCTCAACATTTCAATGTAGGATGGCATGCAAACCTTTAAAATACTCTAGAAGTTCGTTGAACTTCATCATGTTTCCTTTAACTTCATCAAGAAAGTCTTAATCAGTCATTAAATTGTTCACAATGTTCATTCTCTGTGTTAAATGTGACATTTTTCCTGCAAAAGATGAGCACAGATGCGCAGCTGCTTCATTCATGTCTTTAACAGGAGTTATTTCTGCTTTGTCAGAACTTGCCACGTTACTCACAGATAAACTTCCAAAAAACATTAAGTGATCCTGTTAATGAACAGGGATTTGTAAGATAAAACACTTAAAATAATGTCAACGCAGCGACACATTTACCTGTGTTGTGATTAAAATGTGGAGCTCCAGCTGACATTTTGGTGACTTGCTGATTAGCTTTAGAAACTGTACAGAATAATTAATCATAACTGAGAGGTTTGATGTGCACATCAGCACGGAGGTTTCTGTGGTTATTCTGCAACAGTTTAACCAGCAGATTGTAACATCATCCCAGCAAAGACAGCTGACACCTTCAGGTGGCTGTAAAGAGGAATCTGGCTGCTGTGGAAGACAGATGCTGGTAACTATCACTTAATCTTTAGTAATAATTATTTAGTCTTGCAGGCCTTAATATCATAACAAAAAGAAAAGACGAGCAAAACATGAATTAAAAGCTTTCTCTTGTAGCAACTGATTGTAGCAGCTGATTGTAGCAACTGATTGTAGCAGGTGATTGTAGCAACTGATTGTAGCAGCTGATTGTAGCAACTGATTGTAGCAGGTGATTGTAGCAACTGATTGTAGCAGCTGATTGTAGCAACTGATTGTAGCAGCTGATTGTAGCAGCTGATTGTAGCAGCTGATTGTAGCAGCTGATTGTAGCAGCTGATTGTAGCAGCTGATTGTAGCAGCTGATTGTAGCAGCTGATTGTAGCAACTGATTGTAGCAGCTGATTGTAGCAACTGATTGTAGCAGCTGATTGTAGCAGCTGATTGTAGCAGCTGATTGTAGCAGCTGATTGTAGCAGGTGATTGTAGCAACTGATTGTAGCAGCTGATTGTAGCAGCTGATTGTAGCAGCTGATTGTAGCAGCTGATTGTAGCAGCTGATTGTAGCAGCTGATTGTAGCAACTGATTGTAGCAGCTGATTGTAGCAACTGATTGTAGCAGGTGACTATAGCAGCTACGTACTGGTGTCTGTTGTCACTGTTGACTTTTTCATGTAACTATAAAAATTTGCAAACACAGAAAAGTTTAATCATGATTTAGATGAGAAATGACAAACTGAAATATACTTGTTTCCTGTGCATATTAACAAAAATGTCATTCAGTGACATTATATTATCTAAATGAGTAATGAGTAATAAGCATCATTTCTTGGAGACAGGGTTGGTAATGTTGTAAGTAAGGAGGAGGTCCAGATGTGACCAGGCTGAAGACAATATGTGATAATTCTGCCTTTTTTCTCTGTCCACCAGGTGAGAGTGTTTTTCCAATATTTATTTGATTCAGTTTGAGAGTGTTTTTCTTATTTTAACACAAGATACTTACTGGCTTCACCATTCACTGTTTTATTGACATGGTATGTATTAACATGTGTATTATTACTGAAATGTGAGACTTTGATGAGGAAAAACTACACTGAATGTGTCCTCTGTTGTTTTCCTGCAGAGCAGAACAGAGCGTCTGATAGGAGGAGGAAGGACGGAGGTTATGGATGTAGTTCAGAGGAATGTTGGCAACTCTGTATCACTTTAATAAAGCTTCCTTTCTATACATCCTCTAAGCCGAAGCGAACACATAGTTGTAGCCGTGAAGGCTCACTGAGGTGAAACTGAAGCAGAAAGCTTGAAACAAACTGTTCTTTTTCTTCATGAAACCGAATCAGCTTCAGTTTCATTTCAGAACAAAATCCAGTTTCATCTGGTTTGACCTCCCTCAACAGAAGATTCTCACAGTTCAGACACTTTTAATCAAAACCACATTGTGATCATCAGATCTCATGAAAGCAGTTTGTTATTGTGGGGTTTCTGGTTGCTGCCGTTCTTTAAAGGTTCAGCAGTGAAGCAGCTGTTTCTTTTACTGTGACTGGATCAGTTTGTTTGTTATTCCATTGATCTGTTCGTGTTTTAGTGTAATGAGGACTGTCTGGTGATGAATTACACAGAAACAGTGAGTGACTGATGCTGATCTGTATTTGCTGCAGTCCTCACGTTGATTTGCATTCACACCTGTTTGGTCATTTCCTAACAAACTCACCCACCTGCAAGCTGGGAGGAGGCAGAGTTTATGTTGTTTCCACCTGCTCAGGTCACCTCTTACACTTTAGTTGGCAGAGGCAAACATATTATGCATTTTGTCATTTTCACTTTAACCTACATAACTTGTAATTTGACTAAAGGAGAGTACGTAACGGCAGATTGTCTGTTTCTCGTGTTTTCTTTTTCTTTCAGTTTTTTTCAGAGTTCGTGTGAAGTTTGTTCTAAATTTCTTCTGCTAATCATGTATTCAGTCTCTCTCAGCTAGCAGCTAGCAGCCTGAATGTATCTCATATTCTTACATACAGACATATTCACTTTTAAGTAATCAGAGTAACTTCAGTCACTAATAAAAACAGTAATCATTGCTAACAACTGTGCTAACTGTGTAATTAAACATAGGAAGCTTAGAATATATATACATATATATATATATATATATATATATATATATATATATATATATATATATATACTGTATAAGAATAAAATTCTACTGATTGGTACCTGATTGGTCCTCCTCGTGTTAGAGATTGATTTTTGTGATCACACCTTTTCTTACATTTTACATTTTTAAATTGTTGTATTTGGCAGCAGACAAACTCTCATCTTATGAGTCTGTTTTAACCAAGAAGTCAACAGATAGATAGATAGATGATTGATTGATTGATCAATAGATAGATAGATATATTGATTGACTGATTGATCAATGGATAGATAGATAGATAGATAGGTAGATATATTAATTGATAGACAGATTGATTGATTGATCAATAGATAGATAGATAGATAGATATATTAATTGATAGACAGATTGATTGATTGATCAATAGATAGATTGATTGGTTGATCAATAGATAGATAGATATATTGATTGATAGATAGATAGATATATTGACAGATAGATTGATTGACTGATTGATTGATTGATCAATAGATAGATTGATTGACTGATTGATTGATCAATAAATATAGATATATTGATTGATTGATAGATTGATCAATAGATAGATAGATAGATAGATCAATAGATTGACTGATTGATTGATCAATAAATAGATAGATATATCGATTGATTGATTGATTGATCGATAGATAGACAGATAGATTGATTGATTGATCAATAGATAGATAGATAAACAGATAGATAGATGGATAGATAGATATATTGATTGATAGATAGATAGATAAAAGATTGATTGATTGATCAATGGATAGATATATAGATAGATGATTGATTGATTGATTGATCAATAGATAGATAGATATATTGATTGATAGATATAGATAGATAGATAGATGATTGATTGATTGATTGATCAATAGATAGATAGATATATTGATTGATAGATAGATAAAAGATTGATTGATTGATCAATGGATAGATAGATAGATTGATTGATAGATAAAAGATTGATTGATTGATAAATGGATAGATAGTTAGATAGATAGGTAGATTGATCAATAGATAGATAGATAGATATATTGATTGACTGATTGATCAATGGATAGATAGATATATGGATTGACTGATTGATCAATGGATAGATAGATAGATAGGTAGATATATTAATTGATAGATAGATTGATTGATCAATAGATAGATAGATTGATTGATCAATAGATAGATAGATAGATATATTGACAGATAGATTGATTGACTGATTGATTGATTGATCAATAGATAGATTGATTGACTGATTGATAGATCAATAAATATAGACATACTGATTGATAGATAGATTGATCAATAGACAGATAGATAGATAGATAGATAGATAGATCAATAGATAGATTGATTGATTGACTGATTGATCAATAGATAGATTTATTGATTGACTGATTGATTGATCAATAAATAGATATATTGATTGATTGATTGATTGATTGATTGATAGATAGACAGATTGATCAATAGATAGATAGACAGATAGATAGATGAATAGATGGATAAATATATTGACTGATAGATGGATAGATAGATAGATAGATATATTGATTGATAGATAGACAGATAGATAGATGGATAGATAGATATATTGATAGATAGGTGGATAGATATATTGATTGATTGATAGATAGATGGATAGATATGTTGATTGATAGGTAGATAGATAGATAGATGGATAGATATATTGATGGATAGATTGATAGATAGATATATTGATAGATAGATATATTGATTGATAGATAGATAGATAGATGGATAGATATATTGATAGATAGATAGATAGATGATAGATAGATATATTGATAGATAGATGGATAGATATATTGATTGATTGATAGATAGATGGATAGATATGTTGATTGATAGATAGATAGATAGATAGATGGATAGATATATTGATGGATAGATAGATAGATAGATATATTGATAGATAGATATATTGATAGATAGATAGATGGATAGATATATTGATTGATTGATAGATAGATGGATAGATATATTGATGGATAGATTGATAGATGGATAGATATATTGATAGATAGATGGATAGATATATTGATGGATAGATTGATAGATAGATAGATAGATAGATATATTGATTGATAGATAGATAGCCACTTGACATAAATCAAAATACAAAATCAATGAGGTAAAAGACACAAATACAATTAAATAATGTACTAATAATGCTGAGTGTGCACTTTTCAATATTAATAAGGAGGAGAGGAAGATGAAGAGGAGATATAGTGTAGATATGATACAGACATAAAATACGTTTTATGTTTATCATCAGTCAACACAATGACTGATGTTTAAATCAATCCTTAATCATTAGCCTTTAATAGTGTGTGTGTGTGTGTGTATGTGTGTGTGTGTTGATTAGCAGGTTAGCTGTGCCCTCCACTGGCCAACAGCGAACACGGTTCATGTGGCTGTTTACTGGCAGACTGATCACATGACTAGTTGTTTACGAGCAGTGACTCATTATAGAGACATATAGAATATAAGACTGATCACATGATTTTCAAGTTTGTGTTTTTAATAATAAACACAAACAAAGCTGTGACATCAAAAGGTCTCAGACTGAGTTCACTCTGAGTTCAGCATGTGCGTGGTGAATGGAAAAAGCCATCACCAATGGAGCTCTGATACTACCAGTCACCATGGCAACAGGTAAATAAAATGCAGAACCTCCATTTGAATCCAGTGGAGGTAGAAACATTAATGTGTCTGTTTTATTTCTAAAAACCAGCAGCAGTAACAGAATCTGAGTCAGCGTGGAAAGAGTCCATGAGTTAATCAATAAAGTTTTCTTTCAGCGTCGATCATTAAGTCATTATTTACAGACCTGAATGTCCATAATGATGATAAAGTGGTGAAATCTGACCGTGTATCAGGCTGTATGTTACATTTAAAAAAAATTTTATTCAGCTTTAATCTGACAGGGACGAAAAACAGGAGGCAGCAGCTGAAGATAAATATATGTAGATGAAACAGATGTGACAGATTTTCCACAGAGACAGATGTGACTATGAGTTCAGTCTGATCAATAATAGTGAGTTTGATGATTGCAGTTGAAAAGGTTCAGTCTGAACTAAATAAGTCCAGACATCTGTTTGGATCTCGGCTCAACAGCATTCACTGACTTTATTTCAACTGTTTCAACAAATGCAGTAAATTTAAACACCGTCACTGAAATGCTGTTAAAATATGTTCAGACTATTTAAAACAATCACTTTAAATTACATTTAGTTTAAAATCTAAACTAAATGCCTAAAGTCTGCAGCTGCAACACAATCCTACTCACTCAAAAATATGAACATTTAATCTCCAACAGATGTGAAAACTGAGAGGACAGTTCCATCAGTGCATCAGTCACATCATGAGTGATGCAGATAATTATTCATTGATCTGATGTGTTTAAGTCTTTGTTTTATTGAAGAATGATCAGATGATAAACGTGAGTGCCGCAGCTGCTGTAACTTCCTGACAGCTGTCTGATGAGTTATAACAGAAGGACATGCAGAGGTTTGATCTGAGCTGAGCTGTGTCAGATCTGAACTTGAGGACAGAGATCAACATTCAAATAGAGATAACTGTGATGTCTGATGTGGACTGAATGAGAAGAATCGTTGGATCTGCAGCTGCTGACACACCTGAGTGGAACGCTGCCTCAGCATCTCTGACAGACCTGAGTGGAACGCTGCCTCAGCATCTCTGACACACCTGAGTGGAACGCTGCCTCCGCATCTCTGACAGACCTGAGTGGAACGCTGCCTCAGCATCTCTGACACACCTGAGTGGAACGCTGCCTCAGCATCTCTGACAGACCTGAGTGGAACGCTGCCTCAGCATCTCTGACACACCTGAGTGGAACGCTGCCTCAGCATCTCTGACAGACCTGAGTGGAACGCTGCCTCAGCATCTCTGACACACCTGAGTGGAACGCTGCCTCAGCATCTCTGACAGACCTGAGTGGAACGCTGCCTCAGCATCTCTGACAGACCTGAGTGGAACGCTGCCTCAGCATCTCTGACACACCTGAGTGGAACGCTGCCTCCGCATCTCTGACACACCTGAGTGGAACGCTGCCTCAGCATCTCTGACACACCTGAGTGGAACGCTGCCTCAGCATCTCTGACACACCTGAGTGGAACGCTGCCTCAGCATCTCTGACACACCTGAGTGGAACGCTGCCTCAGCATCTCTGACACACCTGAGTGGAACGCTGCCTCAGCATCTCTGACACACCTGAGTGGAACGCTGCCTCAGCATCTCTGACAGACCTGAGTGGAACGCTGCCTCAGCATCTCTGACACACCTGAGTGGAACGCTGCCTCAGCATCTCTGACACACCTGAGTGGAACGTTGCCTCAGCATCTCTGACAGACCTGAGTGGAACGCTGCCTCAGCATCTCTGACACACCTGAGTGGAACGCTGCCTCAGCATCTCTGACAGACCTGAGTGGAACGCTGCCTCCGCATCTCTGACACACCTGAGTGGAACGCTGCCTCCGCATCTCTGACAGACCTGAGTGGAACGCTGCCTCAGCATCTCTGACACACCTGAGTGGAACGCTGCCTCCGCATCTCTGACACACCTGAGTGGAACGCTGCCTCAGCATCTCTGACAGACCTGAGTGGAACGCTGCCTCAGCATCTCTGACACACCTGAGTGGAACGCTGCCTCAGCATCTCTGACAGACCTGAGTGGAACGCTGCCTCAGCATCTCTGACAGACCTGAGTGGAACGCTGCCTCAGCATCTCTGACACACCTGAGTGGAACGCTGCCTCCGCATCTCTGACACACCTGAGTGGAACGCTGCCTCAGCATCTCTGACAGACCTGAGTGGAACGCTGCCTCAGCATCTCTGACAGACCTGAGTGGAACGCTGCCTCAGCATCTCTGACACACCTGAGTGGAACGCTGCCTCAGCATCTCTGACACACCTGAGTGGAACGTTGCCTCAGCATCTCTGACACACCTGAGTGGAACGCTGCCTCAGCATCTCTGACACACCTGAGTGGAACGCTGCCTCAGCATCTCTGACACACCTGAGTGGAACGCTGCCTCAGCATCTCTGACACACCTGAGTGGAACGTTGCCTCAGCATCTCTGACAGACCTGAGTGGAACGCTGCCTCAGCATCTCTGACACACCTGAGTGGAACGCTGCCTCAGCATCTCTGACAGACCTGAGTGGAACGCTGCCTCAGCATCTCTGACACACCTGAGTGGAACGCTGCCTCAGCATCTCTGACACACCTGAGTGGAACGTTGCCTCAGCATCTCTGACAGACCTGAGTGGAACGCTGCCTCAGCATCTCTGACAGACCTGAGTGGAACGCTGCCTCAGCATCTCTGACACACCTGAG
The DNA here is from genome assembly GCA_038419695.1 of Scomberomorus guttatus. Classification (NCBI taxonomy): domain Eukaryota; kingdom Metazoa; phylum Chordata; class Actinopteri; order Scombriformes; family Scombridae; genus Scomberomorus; species Scomberomorus guttatus. The sequence goes on from CM076461.1 coordinate 105,199, forward strand.
TGGAACGCTGCCTCAGCATCTCTGACAGACCTGAGTGGAACGCTGCCTCAGCATCTCTGACACACCTGAGTGGAACGCTGCCTCAGCATCTCTGACAGACCTGAGTGGAACGCTGCCTCAGCATCTCTGACACACCTGAGTGGAACGCTGCCTCAGCATCTCTGACACACCTGAGTGGAACGCTGCCTCAGCATCTCTGACACACCTGAGTGGAACGTTGCCTCAGCATCTCTGACAGACCTGAGTGGAACGCTGCCTCAGCATCTCTGACACACCTGAGTGGAACGCTGCCTCAGCATCTCTGACAGACCTGAGTGGAACGCTGCCTCAGCATCTCTGACACACCTGAGTGGAACGCTGCCTCAGCATCTCTGACAGACCTGAGTGGAATGCTGCCTCAGCATCTCTGACACACCTGAGTGGAACGTTGCCTCAGCAGAGAGGAGCAGGTGTGTCATTTCAGTCTTCTGATTGGGTAGGAGGTTATTTTGGTTTAATCAGTCAGTAGTGAGTGACATCATTTTCAGTCGCCTCAGAAGCAGTGACACGTTTAAAGTTTTTATTTGTATAAAAACCGCTGCTGGTGTACTCACTGTGAGTACAAGTATGTGTTTGCAGTATTTGCAGTAGTAGAAGCCACTCCTCTCACTGTGATTATAAATGTTTTTGTAGTATTTGCAGTAGTAAAACCCCCTCCTCTCACTGTGAGTAAAAATATGTGTTTGTAGTATTTGCAGTAGTAGAAGCCCCTCCTCTAACTGTGAGTATAAGTACGAGTGTTTGAAGGGGGAGCTGCATCTGCGTCTCTTTACTTCAACAGAAAAACACTCAGAAAGCAGCATGCTGCCACCGTGAGTACTACTTTTTACACTACTCATTATACTCTTTATACTACTGATTACAGTCTTTATACTACTGATTATATTCTTTATACTACTGATAATACTCTATATACTACCTATTATACTACATTTACAGCTTCTATGACTACTAAGTCATAGTGTCTTATCTCTGAATGTTTGTATAGAATGGAGCCGTTATTTCAGTAGTAGATCCTGATGTATAATTACATCAGTACTGTAATAGTTTGTACTGAAGTAATAGAAACACTGACTCTGGTCTATTAGTACATCAGTACTTTAATATTTTGTACTGCATTAGTAGAAACACTGACCTTGGTCTATTAGTACATCAGTACTTTAATATTTTGTACTGCATTAGTAGAAACACTGACCTTGGTGTATTAGTACATCAGTACTTTAATATTTTGTACTGCATTAGTAGAAACACTGACCTTGGTCTATTAGTACATCAGTACTTTAATATTTTGTACTGCAGTAGTAGAGACACTGACTCTGGTGAATTAGCATATCAGTACTGTAATATTTTGTAGTACACTCTGGTGTATTAGTACATCAGTAGTGCAGTAGTACACATTTGTGTATTAGTACATCAGTGCAGTAGTACTCTGATATAATATAAACGTGTTGCTGTTGTTGTTACTTGATTGATTGACAGGTCGTCTGTCCAATCAGAAGCATTCTGTGTCATTTACAAATTTAATGAACCAATCAGTTTTCACCATAATTATTCAAACTGTTGTCAGCTGAAAACCTTGTATCTCCACCATGGTTTTAATGTTTCACCTGAAAACATGACGACTGGAGATACAAGATTTTATTTCTTCTGTTTTGTCTGATCTGAGCTATCTACTATTTGTTAGTATTGACTGGTATTGATTATTATTGACTGGTATGGATTAGCATTGACTGGTATTGATTATTATTGGCTGGTATGGATTAGTATTGACTGGTATTGATCAGTATTGATCAGTATTGATTAGTTTTGCTGTCTGCTGCTGATCAGTGCTGACTTGTATTTTTCAGAATTGATTATTATTGACAGTTGTTATTGTATTGTTCGGTACTGGGTGGTACTGAAATGTATTGATTACTGATGGTTGGCACTGAGTGTGATTGATGAGGATTTATTGGTGTTGATTAGTATGAATTGTTATTGGCTGTTACTGTAAAAGTTTCTGATCACTATTGAATGGTGAACATTACTGAGCCGTATTTATCTGTATTGATTACTGCAGCAACATATTCTGCTCTGTCACAACAGAAACCTATTGATCTTGTCGATGGTCGTCTTTCTGGTAACGACTGTTTCTACGGCTCCTGTGGAGGGTAAAAATACACATAATTCATTTTATTATATTTGATTATGTTATTTTATGTTATTTGCTTCTCAGAGACGACGTGTTGTTGTGTGTTACAGAGGTGGAGCGGGAGGAGGTGGAGGCCACAGAGGAGGGGGAGGGGGAGCTGTCTGAGGAGGAGGAGGGTAGGCCACAGAGGAGGGGGAGGGGAGGGGAAGCTGTCTGAGGAGGAGGAGGGTAGGGTAATTGATTTCTATTTTGTTTTGTAACACGATGAAGTAAATGTTTTGAAGACGTCACGTCACAGGAACTCTTGTTAAAAAGCGGCCTATTAAATGCAACCTGTGGCCTGTTAAACGTGGCGTGATAAACGCAGCTTGTTAAAAATGGCCTGTTAAACACAGCCTGTTAAACACAGCCTGTTAAATGTGATCTGTTAAAAGCGGTCTGTTAAAAGCAGTCTATTAAAAGCGGTCTGTTAAAAGTGGTCTTTAAAAGCAGTCTGTTAAATGTGATGTGTTAAAAGCAGTCTGTTAAAGGCACTCTGTTAAAAGCAGTGTGTTAAAAGCGGTCTGTTAAAAGCAGTCTGTTAAATGTGATGTGTTAAAAGCAGTGTTAAATGTGATGTGTTAAAAGCAGTCTGTTAAAAGCGGTCTGTTAAAAGTGGTCTGTTAAAAGCAGTCTGTTAAATGGGATGTGTTAAAAGCAGTCTGTTAAATGTGATGTGTTAAAAGTAGTCTGTTAAAAGTAGTCTGTTAAAAGCGGTCTGTTAAAAGCAGTCTGTTAAATGTGATGTGTTAAAAGCAGTCTGTTAAAAGCAGTCTGTTAAATGTGATGTGTTAAAAACGGTCTGTTAAATGTGATGTGTTAAAAGCAGTCTGTTAAACGCGGTCTGTTAAATGTGATGTGTTAAAAGCAGTCTGTTAAAAGCAGTCTGTTAAACGCAGTCTGTTAAATGTGATGTGTTAAAAGCAGTCTGTTAAAAGCGGTCTATTAAAAGCAGTCTGTTAAATGTGATGTGTTAAAAGCAGTCTGTTAAAAGCGGTCTGTTAAAAGCGGTCTATTGAAATCAGCCTGTTAAATGTGATGTGTTAAAAGCAGTCTGTTAAAAGCGGCCTATTAAAAGCAGCCTGTTAAATGTGATGTGTTAAAAGCAGTCTGTTAAAAGCGGCCTATTAAAAGCAGCCTGTTAAATGTGATGTGTTAAAAGCAGTCTGTTAAACGCGGTCTGTTAAATGTGATGTGTTAAAAGCAGTCTGTTAAAAGCGGTCTATTAAAAGCAGCCTGTTAAATGTGATGTGTTAAAAGCAGTCTGTTAAAAGTGGTCTGTTAAAAGCGGCCTGTTAAAAGCAGCCTGTTAAATGTGATGTGTTAAAAGCAGTCTGTTAAAAGTGGTCTGTTAAAAGCGGTCTGTTAAAATCAGTCTGTTAAAAGTGGTCTGTTAAAAGCGGTCTGTTAAAAGCAGTCTGTTAAAAGCAGTCTGTTAAAAGCGGTCTGTTAAAAGCAGTCTGTTAAATGTGATGTGTTAAAATCAGTCTGTTAAAAGCGGTCTGTTAAAAGCAGTCTGTTAAAAAGCAGTCTGTTAAAAGTGGCATGTAAAAGCAGTCTGTTAAATGTGATGTGTTAAAAGCAGTCTGTTAAAAGTGGTCTGTTAAATGTGATGTGTTAAAAGCAGTCTGTTAAAAGCAGTATGTTAAAAGCGGTATGTAAAAGCAGTCTGTTAAAAGCGGTATGTAAAAGCAGTCTGTTAAAAGCGGTATGTAAAAGCGGTCTGTTAAAAGCGGTCTGTAAAAGCAGTCTGTTAAAAGCGGTCTGTTAAATGTGATGTGTTAAAAGCAGTCTGTTAAAAGCAGTCTGTTAAAAGCGGTATGTAAAAGCAGTCTTTTAAAAGCGGTCTGTTAAACGCGGTATGTAAAAGCAGTCTGTTAAAAGCGGTGTGTTAAAAGCGGTGTGTTAAAAGCGGTCTGTTAAATGTGATGTGTTAAAAGCGGTCTGTTAAATGTGATGTGTTAAAAGCAGTCTGTTAAAAGCGGTCTGTTAAATGTGATGTGTTAAAAGCAGTCTGTTAAAAGCGGTCTGTTAAATGTGATGTGTTAAAAGCAGTCTGTTAAAAGCGGTCTGTTAAAAGCGGTCTGTTAAAAGCGGTCTGATAAACGCGATGTGTTGAAAGAAACCTGTTGAACACAGCGTGTTAAACGTGGCCTGTTAAAAGTAGTGTGTTAAACACAACCTGTTAAAGGCAGCCTGTTAAATGTGGCATGTGGCATGTTAAACACGGCATGTGGTGTGTTAAACAGGCCCGGTTAAATGCGGCATGTGGCCTGTTAAATGTGGCATATGGCCTGTGGCCCGTGTGTTAAATGCAGCGTGTTAAAAGCAGCCTGTTAAACGCAGCCTGTTAAGCGCAGCATGTGGCATGTTAAACATAGCATGTTAAAAGTGGCCTGTTAAACGTGGCACGTGGTGTGTTAAACACTGTGTGTTAAAAGTGGCGTGTTAAAAGTGGCCTGTTAAACGCTCATGTGGCATGCTAAATGCAACGTGTTAAACAGCCTGTTAAATGCAGTGTGTTAAATGTGGCATGTTAAACGCAGCGTGCTATACATGGCCTGTTAAATGCAGCGTGTTAACTGTAGCTGACAGTGCCCTCCAGAGGTTGTATGAAGAATATCATGAACCAAGATAAATGTGAAGCTCTGTGATTGGATGTTTAATAACTGATCCTCTGACATCATCAGCCACAGCTGTATTTTGTGTTTACAGCTAATAAACTAATGCTAGCATGCTAACACACTAAACATGGTAAACAGTAACATGTTAGCATATAGCTGAGATGTGTGTCAGAGCTGCTCTGTGATCACAATGATAGTAAGAAATAAAGAGTTAGAAGAAGTAGAGTAGAGAAGAAGAGCCTGCAGGGCAGAAATCTGAAAGTAAACCTGAGTTAAAAACGTCTTTAATTAGAGAAATAAATGTCTCTATCTTAATCTTTCCTTTCAGATGATGATGACTCCAAGAGTCAGCATAAGAGTGAGGGTGAGAAACTGTGACCTTTGACCTTTAGCCTTCCAATATAAACCTGCATAAACACAAACAGATGAAACAGTTTGAACAAGTGACTGTTTTAAATGAACTCTGTTAGTCGACTTTGTTCACTTCACCTGCTGGAAACAGAAGCTGTATTCATCATGTACCCCCCCCCCCCCCCCACCCCCAGGGATTCTTGGCATCCAGCAGACCACAGCGGCGGTGGCAGCCAGAGGTTCAGGTAAGTGGATCCTGATCAGGTTTTTCCTCCTGAACAGTTTGTTTGTTCCTGTTTAATCCAGATTAAGACCCAGATCAACCTGATCCATGTCCTGGAGCGCTCTGTTTCCCTGTCAGTCTGCCCAGTAACACATGACACTGCATGTCTCAGGTTTCTATCAGAAGGTTTACACAGCTGAGTCACAGTGCCACCTGCTGGAGCTCACCTGAACTGAACATCTTCAAATCAATCCTCAAACATCCAGCAGTGATGACATGTAACTGTTAAATTCACAGCAAAGATTTGGACCAATCCCATCAGCTCCTGACATCGCCTTTAAAAACAGCTGATTCAGGAAATATTCAACCCCCCAACAAAAAAAAAAAACAGATGGTGGTTCAGGTTCCGTTTTAAAAGACATAAACACTTCCTGTCTCGTGTTTCATGTCAGCGTTGACTTTTTAATATTCAGTCTTTTTCACAAACTTATAGTTTTTTTTCAGTCAGGAAAATGTAACATGAAATATTGTGTAAACGTGCCAACACAGTTTGTGTTGTGACTGTGAAGAACTTATAGAAAGTTTAACCTCCAGACAGAAGAAGTAATTAATGTTCTCACACTGGAGAGGAAATGATATGAAATCATTAATGAATGATAAAAGTGATAATCCAGGAAGAGTGATGTTGTAAATAAGTATGTTTCTGCAGGTGTGAGTGTGAGACCAGGTGTGTCGTCTGACCTTCAGCATGTCAGCAGTGAGTCAGCTCACATTACATGATGTTCACATACATGAAGAAATATATGATTTATGCAGAAATACAATAAAAATGTTCAGATGTTTAAAATGATCTTGAACATTTATTACAACACAATGTATTTATTAAAGAAGTATTTTTTGTGTTTCTTTGTTTCTCCTGCTTGTTTACAATGTGATGAATTTGGATTTTTGAAATTTTAAATCAGAGTTTAAATGTTTGTTATGTTTATTTACGATCAGATGTGTTTCTTGTTGTTTTCAGGCTCCAGCAGTCAGTCAGCGGTGGGGGGAGGAGCTAATGAAGGAACAGCAGGCAGCTCTGCAGGTAAACAAAAGAAGAAGTCCTCATAAGTTACAGTGAAACATGTTTCATGTGGACAAAATGTCAGAAACAGCTTTCAGTAGGTTTCAGTTCGAGCTCAACAAAGAACGTAAAGTAAAAGTGAACACTGTTTTTACTTCTCTCTCTCAGGTCATGAAGGTCATTCTTCTTCTTCTGTGGATGCTGCAGGTAACTTAACCTGTGACTTCCTGTCCTGAACCACCGATGACTCACCTGAGATTACAGCACGAATTTATCAAACTGATAAAAGTCCAAAACTTCACTTGTACTCACAAACCGGAGAATGAAAACTGTTTCTTTTGTTATTGTTTTTTTTTTTTTATCGTGAACTGAAGGAACGTTCTGCTGCACTGTGAATTCTGTATGTGGAGAGAACAACAAAAATTACCTTCTTTCTCCTCTCTGGCTCTGCAGGTTCTGTGGTTTCTGCAGGTTCTGTGGTTTCTGCAGGTTCTGTGGGTTCTGCAGGTTCTGCAGGTTCTGTGGGTTCTCCAGCAGCAGCTGGAGAACTCTCTGCTGCCGAGACTCACCCTGCAGGTAACAGTAACTTTAATAGAACATGTATTTCAGACAGACAGCAGAGGAGCCGATCTGTTCAGGTGAATCTGAAACTGCAGGTAAAACTGTCTCTGATTGGTCAGTTTGTTTTATAACCAGTGATGAACAAAGTATTCCAATCATTCAGTAAAAAGTACAAAGTAGCACAACATGGAAAAACTCGAGTAAAATACAAGTACCTCAAAACTGTACTTAAGTACAGTACTGTAGTAAATGTACTGCGTTACATTTTACCACAGGAAGTAAATATCATGAAGAACACAGAACTGCAACACGTTTCAACAGCTCATTTTTGAAAATATGAAACTTATCTGTTTGTGTCTGCAGGTTCTGATGGAGTCGACTTCGAATCAAATGGTGATTGCCTTTACCATCTCTGTCAATACATGCTGATCAATAAGTTATTGATCCAGTGCACACACAGGGAGTGATGTAAAGCTGCTGTTTGTGGATCTCAAACACATCAAAACAAACGTGTCTTTTTAATGTAAATCAGCTTCAGCAGAACTTCATAAGAAAATGTGACAATTTAAAACACAAATGTAAAAATAAATAAAACTGATGATTGATTATTGAATATTGTGAAATGTGTTTCAGGTAATGGACAGAAGCTGCTGAATGGAGGAGGAGGAGCTGACAGTCAGACAGGTAAGCTGCAGAGGGCGGGGCTACAGGAAGACACTGACGGGTGAGACAGGCTGAAAATAGCAAAACATTTAATGAAAGTCAATGAAGTTCAGCTGAGTCACATGATGCAACTACCTGTCTGTCTGCTCACCTGTCTGCCTGTTAACCTGTCTGTCTGCTCACCTGTCTGCCTGTTAAACTGTCTGTCTGCTCACCTGTCTGCCTGTTAAATTGTCTGTCTGCTCACCTGTCTGCCTGTTAAATTGTCTGTCTGCTCACCTGTCTGCCTGTTAAATTGTCTGTCTGCTCACCTGTCTGTCTGCTCACCTGTCTGCCTGTTAAATTATCTGTCTGCTCACCTTTCTGTCTGCTCACCTGTCTGCCTGTTAAATTGTCAGTCTGCTCACCTGTCTGTCTGCTCACCTGTCTGCCTGTTAAATTGTCTGTCTGCTCACCTGTCTGTCTCTCTCAGGTGTTCTGGATTCGTTTGGGGGCGGAGTCTCTCACCTGGATTATCCAGGTACGTTGCTTGCGGCCATTTAGGACATTCCAATAGAAAACAAAACAAGTGATTTTGTCCCTGACACTCATGTCACATTCAGTTAGGACACAGAGTAAGGTAACAAAAACACGATTCTTATTTTCAGGTGATTATGTTAAAAAATACTTATGAACATTATATTCCATTTCTGCCAAGTCTGTTCCGTTAGATGCCACTAAATTGTACATACTGGTCAAAGTTCAGAAGTTTGCTGCCTGCAAGTCAAAAGTCAGGGATCCAACCTGCTTTGAACGCTTTTGGAGTAAAGAAGGAGAAAAAGAAGTGAAATCCTGCTACTATAGTTTGTTTACGTAGCCTCCGGAGCCGGAGGAAGCTTCCTGAAGCTGACCAATCAGAACAGAGCGGGCTCATCAGGAGGGGGGCCTTAAAGAGACAGGAACTAAAACGGCCTGTTTCAGACAGAGGCTGAACTGAGGGGCTGCATAAAGGGCCAGTATAAGATAAATAAGGAGTTTTTAACTGGAAATCATGCAAAGATATTCCAGTAGAGCCCCAGAATATAGATATAGAGCTGGAAATGTGCAGAATATGTGTCCTTTAACAATGTTGATGAGGTTGCTGAAATGCCACCTGCAGTCTGCAGAGGGAGACGTGATCAGCTGAACACAAGTCAGAAAAGAGGAAGTTATTTCTTTGTTTAGTTGCACATTAAAATGTTTTTTTTAATTTCAGGACTCATCGACCCGTCTGCTCATGACTTCCTGCTCGGCCTGATGGGTGAGTTCATTTTATTGTTCAGGAAACGTTTACAGTTTGGATCAACATGAAACTGATCCCAAATTAACTGCTGACTTAGAAAATATCAACTACAACTCCCAAGATGCTTCACTAACAAACATCCAATCACAGAGCTTCATGTTCTGTCAGCTGAGAAATGAATTGTATATATTTATATTTTTTCTGACTTCATCTCCATAGAAGCAGCTGCTGAGGTTCATGGGTACTCTAGTATTGTAGTACTGTAGTACAGTAGTATTGTATTATTGTAGTACTATAGTATTGCAGTATTGTAGTATTACATTACTGTAGTATTGTAGTGCTGTAGTACTGTAGTATTATAGTACCTGTAATATTGTGGTATTGTAGTATTGTAGTACTGTAGTATTGCAGTATTGTAGTATTGCAGTACTGTAGTATTGTAGGGCTGTAGTACTGTAGTATTGTAGCACTGTACTGTAGTATTGAAGTACTGTAGTATTTCAGTAATGTAGTACTGTAGAATTGTAGCATTATAGTACCTGTAGTACTGCAGCATTGTAGTATTGCAGTACTGTAGTATTGTTGTATTGTAGTATCGCATTATTGTAGTATTGTAGGGCTGTAGTACTGTAGTATTATAGTATTGTAGTACTGTAGTACTATACTGTTGTAGTACTAGTAATGTAGTGTTATAGATCATACTCTTTATTTACAGAGACCCAACATTCCCCCATCAGCAGCACTTGGTGACAGTGGTGTTGGGACTTGATTAGAAGCAGGTTTGGTCATTAGCAATAATTAATAATTATCAAAGATAATTATTAATTATTAAAATCAATAAAATTATTAATATGCACCATCCAGAAACCGGGACCAATAACCAAACAGTAAGGTAGTCTCATAAAGGAGTTCACTTGGAATGCTAATATCTGAGGATATCAGCATTCACAGGTCAACATAGAAGGTTTGAGTTCGAGCTCTGACTCTCAACTAGTATTGTGGTATTTGGTGTGAATACTTGAAGCAGAAGTTTGTCGTTTGTATTTTCAGGCGGAGCAGATCCATTCGGGCCAGACACTCACATCAACGTCCCAGGTCTGACCTCAGCTTTATTGATCAGGGTTCAGGGGGGCATCTTTAAAAGATGATTGACAGCTCTGTCTTCCAATCACACATCAACATGCATTCTGACACATTTAATAGGACAAACAAGGGCTAAGGGCTCTCATTGGTCGATGCTTCTGATTTTTTTCAAACTCCAAAAGAAACATGTTGGAAATATTTCCCAACACAACAGGGCAGGTGTGATTAGGCGTAATCAGATCAGGTGACCAGATTAGGTGTCATCAGATCAGATTTGATCAGATCGGGGCCCAGTTGTTCAAAAAGTTTAATCTGGATCAGAATGATCCAGATTTTGAAATACCATGTTTTGCTATCCAGGATTAGGTAATCCATCTTACTTTTGTGCTGGTTTTTCAAAGCAACATTGAATGGGATCACCCTGATCCAGATACAGACTTTTCAAGATTATCAAATCCTGATTACCAGTGCTCTAAATGGGACTACATATCACAATGTAGGCTGCTAGCTATGTACATTTACATTTTCAATTTCTTTTAAACAGTCAGATCCCTCATCTGAAACAGGAAGTTGAGATTTGAGTTTGTTTTGTTTGTGTTTTTCTGTCAGGTCACACAGCTCTGCCCACTCAGCTGGACTCCACAGGTGTGATTTTTCTTCTTCTGTGGTCTCTTTTTAAAGTTGCAATACACGACATTGATGACAGTCAGCCACTAGATGTCACACTATAGCACCAACATCTCAGACCAAAACAAACGTGTGTTGTTTACTCAATAAAGTTGGGAAAATAAAAGAAAGCTGACAGCTCACGAAACTCAGATCAAACTGTCAAACTAGGCAGAGCTGATCAAATATGGATCAAGGTTCTGTTAGTGCATCGCCTGTTTCTGCCTCAAATGCTATCAGAAACTTATTTTAGTGACTGTTTAGCTGTAATTTGAGAAAGTTTGTGACACGGCCGCCATCTTGGATACAGAGGACAGGGAGGGACTCACATGCACTAACATGCTCGCTCACATGCACGCTCACTTGCACTAACATGCATGTGTGGCTGGCGCAGCTACCAAAACAAAAAGCAGAGAAGCTTAAATAACAACACAGACAGAGGGAGGGTGACTTCATTCACTGGTAAGGACACCATTACTCTGCAGTATCTCTACATAGAAAATAGTTGTTTTCTGACAACTAATACGGCTAAATATCGTTTATTGCAACTTTAAACTCAGCTGCGACACATGATCTGAATTAGCTTCAGTTTGATCAGATGTGATCAGCTTCAGCATTGATCAGTGTGGTTGCTGTTTGTGTTTCAGTGATGAATTCAGGTGTGACAGCAGCTCCGACTGCAAAACAAAACAGCGGCTCCAGTCTGGACTCACCTGCAGGTACTGACCTGCCCACACAGGTGTCATGTTACCTGCCCACACAGGTGTCAAGTGACCTACCCACACAGGTGTCATATGACCAGCCCACACGTGTCATATGACCAGCCCACAGGTGTCATGTTACCAGCCCACACAGGTGTCAAGTGACCTACCCACACAGATGTCATGTGACCTGCACACAGGTGTCATGTGACCTGCACACAGGTGTCATGTGACCTGCTCACACAGGTGTCATGTGACCTGCCCACACAGGTGTCATGTGACCAGCTCCCACAGGTGTCATGTGACCTGCACACAGGTGTCATGTGACCTGCTCACACAGGTGTCATGTGACCTGCCCACACAGGTGTCATGTGACCAGCTCCCACAGGTGTCATGTGACCTGCATACAGGTGTCATGTGACCTGCCCACACAGGTGTCATGTGACCTGCCCACACAGGTGTCATGTGACCTGCTCACACAGGTGTCATGTGACCTGCCCACACAGGTGTCATGTGACCTGCCCACACAGGTGTCATGTGACCTGCCCACACAGGTGTCATGTGACCTGCCCACACAGGTGTCATGTGACCTGCCCACACAGGTGTGTGTGTTAATCTTCTGTTTTCTTGTTCTTCTTCTGTGAAGGAGCCCCTGCTCTTCACTATGACATCAGCATCCAATCTGGAGGGGCGCTTACCTTTCTGAGCTCAGGACCTGACCAATCACCATCCAGCTCTGTCTCAGGCTCCTCCCACTCCATCATCCAGGGAGGTTGGTGTAGAGAAGACTTTTACTCTGAAATTTACAGACATTTACTCTGAAAGGTTTGACCAGTGTTTCTGTTTGTGAACGTTCTCTAACAGTTTGTTCTCCATTCTGTGAGTGCTTTCTGTTTTTCTTCCTCAGCTTCATCATCCTCATCATTGTCATCACACAGTGACGCTCACAGAGAACAGACAGGTAAACAAACACACCTGTATTTATGGATCCTTTAGTCCTGAATGTTTTGATCTGTGTGGATATGAATGTTTCCATTTATTTACATTACTGTTATATTTTATATCATCATCAAAATACTTTTCTTTTCAAATGAACTGAACTGAACCACAAAATCCAGTTTATTTGGTTCCACTGTTAAAACAGGATGTCACACGCCAAGAGGAACATACATGTTCAAACCTCAACATGTTTAACATGAATATACATGTTCAAACATCTACATGTGTAACTTTAACATACATGTTCTAACCTTGACATTTTTAACTTGAACATACATGTTGAACTTTAACACACATGTCCCTACCTCTACACATACACATTTACCTTTAAAATGTTCAAACCTCTAAATGTTAATAATAATAATAATAATAATAATGATAATAATAATAGTTTTTTTAAAGCAATAAGCACAAAGTGCTTTCCAAGGTGAGGAAATTCAATACATAAGAAACATTAGGGACAATTGCAAGAGGTAAATAATGAAACATATGCATTTACATCCAAACATACATACAGATACATATACACATACTGTATATGCATATACATACACACACAAACACATAGTATTGCACACATCAAATATAAAAACTCTTTTAATGAAAGAAATAAAAACTGACAGCTCATGACCAAAGAAGTGTAGTCTATCAGCTGTTAGGAGAAGCCATTCTGTAAAAGTAAGTTTTAAGATGAGATTTAAAAGCAGCAACAGAGTCAGCTGACCTGATGCTCAGTGGGAGGCTGTTCCAGAGCCGAGGGTCTAGTACCGCAAAGGCCCGACCACCCTTTGTTTTTAACCTGGACTTCAGAACAGTTACAAGACCCAGACTGGCAGACCCGAGGGGCCTGTTCGGACAGTAAGGTGTAAGGAGCTCAGGGGGGCCGAGGAGTGGCTGTATTTGTTTTGAGACGTGTTCAGGGCCAATGATGAGAACTTTACTTAACTTGAATTTACATGTTTAACATACATGTTCATACCTCTATACGTTTAACATTCATATTTAACTTTAACATACATGTTCATACCTCTACAAGTTTAACATACACGTTGAACTTTAACATACATGTTTAACTTAAACATACATGTTGAACTTTAACATACAGACACAAAGATGGTGCCTATTCAGTTCAATGAGAATTGCTCGCCTGGAGCATGAGCCAGCTTCTGGGTTTACTTCCAGGTTGTTCGGCTGGCTGAATATGTGCAGTATGTTCCTCCCGCTCAGCCCTTAGACTTTACATTGGGATGACATCACTGATCTTAAAATCACTTTTCTCAACTTGAAGAAAGGTTTTACAAATATAAAACCTTAATGGATTAAAAACTAATTACACAAAGAGTCATAATTGACCTTATCTGCAGTGGGTGAGGTGCCCTGACAACAGTTTTACAGACGTCTTTTTTATAACAGAGGTCTGTGGGAAAAACGCTTTTGGGCCGCAGGGGAATTTTTCACTGCAATACAGCAGGTGGCTGCTTGGAGGAGCTGGGCTTATTAGGTTCTAATGTTCTTTGCTGACAGTTTCCTGTTAGCGTCTTTGTTTTATATGTCACACTGTTTGTTCTTTGGTGGAAAATAAAGTTTTATTTTGCATTTTCCAGGAAACGGCAGACAGACTCTGCTGACAGAATCACACAGAGGTAAATTTTCATCCTTCGACAGAACAAACAAAACAAAAAACAACAGACAAACAGAACAAACAAAACAGAACACAACAAACAGAACAGAGCAGAACCTACCTTCCTTCAGTCTATAATTTGACTCTGATGGTTCTGTTTCTACAGCAGTGACAGACCGACTGGTTTCCTTCAGTGATCTTCAGACTCAGAGCGTTCCTTCTGATCCAACAGGTAGGTTCTAAAACATCATCATCATTATTATTATTATTATTGTTGTTGTTGTTGTTGTTATTATTATTATTACAATGGTTCGAAGTGTCACTGGACTTTACTGGCAGAAACCTTTTGGATCTTGACTCTTTTACCTTTTGACTTGCAGTGTATCCATCTGACTGTACCTGGGCTCATACCATCCATATTCTAAGCATGAGAATCTCAGACATGCATACACTATTCCTGTAATAATCAACAATAAATATAACCCTCATAACCACCACCAGCCTATTTCCTGTACAAGTTATTATAACCCTGAAAAATTTAATAATCATAAACCCCAAACAAGCTCCAGGTTGCCATCTGAGCAAGCCCTCCTGTGACTCTTATTTAATCCATATGCTTTTAAATCCAGAAATGACCTGTGGGGTTGATGCCGTTGAAACATCAGAAGTCTATGCAAACAATGTAAATTAAATCACCTGAGAACTCTTGTATCACAGACTGACTCTGATATCCTGGTTCTGACAGAAACCTGGCTTAAACAGAGTATATGTAATTCTGAGGTTTCCAATTTGTACAGAATGGACAGAGTTGGAAGAGGGGGTGTTTTAGCTATTTTTGGAGAAGTCATGTTTATCTGTTACTGTTTTAAATTCTGTCACTATACCTTATTCCTTTGAATTTATTACTCTAAAAGTTAACTTATCTAGTAATAATTCAATTAATGTGGGTGTTTATAGACCACCCTCAGCTGTCTCTAGGGTAATTAACAAATTAGCAGACTTACCTGCTCAGTACAATTACTCAGAGATGCTGGTTCTATGTGACTTTAACCTTAAATGGTTGACAAACGATTCAAATAGTTTAAAAGAGATGTATTACAACCTAAATCTGTCACAGCTGATTGATGAGCCAACCAGACCAAATTTAAAGGAACCTTCAAAATCTACATTGATAGATTTGATTCTGTCCAATAGGAAGGACAAAATTACTGCCTCTGGAATTTTCACACTTGGCATTAGTGACCACTGTCCTCAAGCCTGAGGTAGAAGTGCTATACTGGAAAGATCAAGTTCTAAGATTGTCATCAGAAGAAATTAAAAAAATTTCAGTGAACAGGCTTTCTTCAATGACCTTGCTGACAGTAAATACATCACACATCTGAAATATCCAATCTGGCATTGGAATATTTTACAAATTCATTACTTACTATCATTGATAAACATGCACCTTTTAAAAAGCTTGAGATTAAAGATAGATCAGGCCCCTGGCTCTCCACAGAGTTATCTCTACTCTACTATCTTCATTTAGGACTCTCCTATCTTGACTGAGGACTCTCCTACCTTGACTCAGGACTCTCCTTTCTCAACTCAGGACTCTCCTACCTTGACTCAAGACTGTCCTTTCTCGACTCAGGAGAGTCTTGACTCAGGACTCTCCTTTCTCGACTCAGGACTCTCCTACCTTGACTCAGGACTGTCCTTTCTCGACTCAGGAGAGTCTTGACTCAGGACTCTCCTTTCTCGACTCAGGACTCTCCTACCTTGACTCAGGACTGTCCTTTCTCGACTCAGGAGAGTCTTGACTCAGGACTCTCCTTTCTCAACTCAGGACTCTCCTTTCTCGACTCAGGACTCTCCTACCTTGACTCAGGACTGTCCTTTCTCGACTCAGGAGAGTCTTGACTCAGGACTCTCCTTTCTCGACTCAGGAGAGTCTCGACTCAGGACTCTCTTACCTTGACTCAGGACTCTCTTACCTTGACTCAGGACTGTCCTTTCTTGACTCAGGAGAGTCTTGACTCAGGACTCTCATATCTTCACTCCAGTAGATTTAGTAGATTGAAAGTGATGCAGTGATGATGATGATGATTATATGATGAAACAGGTGGTATGATGATGTCAGCAGGTGGTATGATGATGTCAGCAGGTGGAGCAGAGTCAGTGACCGGTCTTCACATTGACCTCACAGGTGAGAGCATGATGGATCCATAAATCAATAATGTTATTCATTGATTAAGTTAACATACAGCAGTGTTTCTTGTAGAATGATACTTGACTGACTCTGTTCTGATTGATCCAGCTTCGGGTCTTGGAATCGGTCATGACGTCACAGGTAAGACTGGTTGCTAATTGCTCCTTTAATTAATTCACCATTGGCACAATTTTTCTCTTCAACGTTATAATATTTGGAACAATGGTGACATTTTATACAAAAACAGATCTATCTTTTTAAAGAATTGGTTTGATACGAACATTGTTTTGGTGGGTCAGCTGCTCAACTCACAGGGTCATCTCATGACTTACAGTGAACTTATTTCCCATTTTAATTTTCCAATATCGACTAAAGAATATAACTTTGTAATGAGAGCGGTGCCTGATGGTTCTGTGGCTCTATATAAAAGTATTCCTCATCCTACTGATATCTCATTACATCACCCTGTTGACACCTTGTGGTAAAATCTGTTTTGAACTAAAAATAATAATAGAGCTGCCTGTTCATTTCAGCAAGAGAGTATTTCTATTCCTTATGTCACCTCCTACTGGAATAATTTTGAGTGATATTCATGGCAGAAGGTTTGGTTGTTGCCTCACAAATATCTTATCACCAGTAAGATAGAGGAGGTGTCATTTAAGTTTATAAACAAATTCTACTAAAACATTTTCTCGGCTGTGATTGCCTGACACAGGCATGCAGCACTCACACCAGCATTCACACCAATATATATATGTATTCTACATTCTTTATTATTATTATTATTATTATTGGTGTGAATCCTGGAAGCGTTTACAACATGTATTCTACATTCTTTATTATTATTATTATTATTATTATTACCTTCAGCTACAGAAACAATTTAAATATCAAAATGTTCAGCTCTTTAAGGACATTTATGCCACGACTTTTCTTCTTTCTTCCTATTATACTTTTTAAAATATTAAGCTTTTTTCAAAAAATTTCTGCCATTGAAATGAAGGGATGGAAGGTTCAAATCCTCTTTAACCTACTCCACTTTAAAATTCAAGTACTTCCACATACTTTCAGCTAGTGACTTAATTTAAGTTTTAAACAGGTCACAAGGTTTTGATATCTTGTATGGTTTTTACAAAATCATAATTAATACTTTATGAAATTTTCAGCCCTTCTCAGATTTTTACATGTATTGCGCAGGATGTTCAGACTCAGAGTGAGTGATGTTACTCATGACATCACACACTGAAAGTTCAGGCCTTTAAACTTTATCAAAAGTCTTCAACACATTATGATCTTACTCCCACATCTTCCACTCTACAAGCACAATTTATACATCAAAATGTAGACAAAATTGTCCTCTCTTATCCAATGTTACTTCCATTAAAATAGGACTCATGTTTTTAAAGAAATCGCCCAAAAGGGCAGAGAATGACTCTAATCTTATCTGAGCTCTGCATCTCCTTGTCAAAAACAGAGATGATGGTGATATATAAATTGTCACAGCTCCTTTACTTTAAATCTTATAGACACATATCATATATCAGTATCACCAGTGAAGTCTCAGACTGCTCAAACTGTATTTTTTTTTCAATGTGACTTTTAGTTTTTGAGTTATAAGAAGTTGTTTAGTGCCTAATTTTGGCTTAGGCGCATTGGATATGAATGAGGGTGCTTGTCTCACCTCTGCCACAGGGATGCACTGTCACCATAGCAACCTGGGTGCTGTGTATTGAAGCTTTTTTTTAGACCTGTTTTAAAGGTTTATTCCTTACTCCTATTACTTTCTGTCTAATGACTTATAGTTTTAAAGGTTTATTCCACCCAAATACCACTTTCTGTCTAACCGTAGTTTTAAAGGACACACATTTCACACACTACACACTTCACACACACATACTGACACACACACACACTCTCACTTACCCACACAGTGTTTCAAAATAAAAGCTCCATAGAGTAACTATCTTAATAGGAAGTTCAGGATGATGCTTGTTTTTCAAAATAAAGGCCCCTAACAGTCACTGTATGTTAACAGGAAACTAGGGGATGGACCTAGTTTTTCCAAATAAAAGCCCCCAGATGATAATAGGAGCTTACTGGGGGCCACAGACAAGGCTGGAATTTCAAAATAAGTACTCAATTTCAGATTTCTGCATTTTCAGAAATGCTTTGCAATCTATTCTTTTGTTTGTTTTTTTTGGTCGATTACTACTTTATACTTTAAGCTACAGAAACCATTCAAATGTTAAACTTCCTCTTTAAGGACATTTATGCTTCTGTTCAACTTTTTTCTATCTTTTATACTCTTTAAATATTAAGCTTTTTTCATCAATTTATTGCAATAGAAGTGAAAACTTTGGAAATATTACAGTTTTTCTTCCAGCTTTTTTAGCAATGAATTTCAGCTCACAGCAGTTAAGCTTCCAATTTTAGCAATTCATTTCACATTTCTGCATTTTCAGCAACACTTTGCAGCTCTCAGCTCTTTCAGCCTTTTCTGTTCCAAAGTATTTAGCAATTCAGTTTATCTGTGTGATATTAATACAAAGCATTTCTTCTTTCAGCCTTTTCAGGCAATTTATTTCAACTTCCAGCATTCGAATATCAAAATGTTCAGCTCTTTAAGGACATTTATGCTATAATTTTTCTTCCTTCTAGCACATTCCAGTGATTTTATATAATTTTTTAAAAAAAATATTAAAATTTATAATGGAAAGTCTATGAGAGGGATGTTTGAAAATTGATAGATCAAAAACTAAATGTGCTAAAGTATTCATACTTCGTAGACTGTCTGTGTGCTCACCTGTTGATCATCCTCTTTTTCAGTTTCAGGTGAATACTCTCTTACAGACCTGGTTACCATTGCAACAGACGCAACAGGGACAGCCACATGTAAGCCCCTCCTCCAACATGGCTGACACTGAGGGATGCTGACAGGTTAGAGGTCAGAGGTCACAGGTGGTTAACCTCTGTGTGTTCCTGTAGTTTCAGATCCGACAGGAACTCCGCTGGACTCCAGTAAGTTACATCTATTTCCACAGAAGAAGACTTTAGGTCAAGTGCACCATGGTCAGTTCTTCTACAGTAGAAACGTGTGTTCATGTGTGTTTTAACATGTGTGTGTCGTTACAGATCATACAGCTGTGACAGATCACACACAGATGGCTGGTAAGTTTTTCAAATGTTTGCAGTTCAACATTAAAACAGTTAATTAGAACCACAAACTTTAGTGTTCTGGTTATAGGTTCTGTTTGGAGATCAGTGTTCTAGTTAAATGTTTTGGTTGGAGTGTAGTGTTCTTGTTAAAGGTTTATGGTTTGTGTTTGTTGTGTTCTACCTGAGATCAGGTGCTGAAAGCTTGTTCCTTCTGTTTTTTTGGTTCTGCTTGCTCTCTGCAGGCTCCGCCACTGAACAGTACAACCCATCTGGTCAGGGTCCTGAAGGTTGGTACCAACACTCTGATCTTTAAAGCTGACTGTATGTTGATGAACATTAAGTTCTGTCCTCAGTCTTCTGGTCTCAGTCCATGTTCTCCTGGATTCAGGACACTGTGATGTATTGATTATGTTAACCTCAGTATTTGCTG
>CM076461.1:130000-150000 GCA_038419695.1 Scomberomorus guttatus
CTGTGATCAAACACAGTCCTGACTCTGGTGAACTGGAGAGAGAGAGGCTGCAGCCATTTCAGTGTTTTCTCACAGAACAGATACGCTTCCATTTTATTAAATGTATTAATCTGCACTGAGGCGGAGAGTGTGGATGGAACAGAAGTGACTCTACAGCTGACGCATCGCTTTGGATTCCTCCATATTTCTCTTTTGGTCGTTGCCATGGCAATACGCGCCCATGAATTTGGGGGGCGGAGCTTCTGAAGGAGCATGAAGGGAGGGGCGTATGTGTTTGTGTGTTTAGTTTCTCCAGAAAGACTCCACCTTTAACAGACATGCTCTTATTGTGAAAATGGAACTTTGATTGAAACACATTAAAAACAAAATGAGAGTCTGAGAACTCACAGTGTCCAAACTGTCGAGGTCGAAGTCTCCCGAGGGACAGGAAGTGCTGAAAAACTACACACAGAGACGTCATGTATGACATGTGTTCCCATGTTAATATACATCATAATTCGCACACGCACACACACACGCACACACTGACCTCAAACAGGGGGGAGGTGTCGAAGCTGAACGTTTGTGTGTTCAAGACGTTCTGCAGGTTTTCAAGACTGTTGTCAATGACCTCAACATGATCAGACAGTTCACCCCTGAAACACAGAGAGACAGACAGGTGAGAGACAGACAGGAGAGAGACAGACAGACAGGAGAGAGAGACAGACAGGAGAGAGACAGACAGACAGGAGAGAGACAGACAGACAGGAGAGAGAGACAGACAGGAGACAGACAGGAGAGAGACAGGAGAGAGACAGACAAGAGAGAGACATACAGACAGGAGAGAGAGACAGACAGGAGAGAGAGACAGACAGGAGAGAGAGACAGACAAGAGAGAGACAGACAGGAGAGAGACAGACAGACAGGTGAGAGACAGACAGACAGGAGAGAGACAGACAGACAGGAGAGAGACAGACAGACAGGAGAGAGACAGACAGACAGGAGAGAGAGACAGACAGACAGGAGAGAGAGACAGACAGGAGAGAGAGAGAGACAGACAGGAGAGAGAGAGACAGGAGAGACAGACAGACAGGTGAGAGAGACAGACGGGAGAGAGACAGACAGACAGGTGAGAGACAGACAGACAGGTGAGAGACAGTCAGAGAGACAGAGAGTCAGAGAGACAGAGAGACAGGTAGAGAGAGAGAGACAGGAGAGAGAGAGACAGACAGGAGAGAGAGACAGACAGGAGAGAGAGAGACAGACAGGAGAGAGACAGACAAGAGAGAGACAGACGGGAGAGAGACAGACAGGAGAGAGACAGACAGACAGGTGAGAGAGACAGACAGGTGAGAGACAGACAGACAGGTGAGAGAGACAGACAGGTGAGAGACAGACAGGAGAGAGAGACAGACAGGTGAGAGAGACAGACAGGAGAGAGACAGACAGACAGGAGAGAGAGACAGACAGGAGAGAGAGAGACAGACAGGAGAGAGACAGACAGACAGGAGAGAGAGACAGACAGGAGAGAGACAGACAGACAGGAGAGAGACAGGAGAGAGACAGACAAGAGAGAGACATACAGACAGGAGAGAGAGACAGACAGGAGAGAGAGACAGACAAGAGAGAGACAGACAGGAGAGAGACAGACAGGAGAGACAGACAGACAGACAGACAGGTGAGAGAGACAGACAGGTGAGAGACAGACAGACAGGAGAGAGACAGACAGAAGAGAGAGACAGACAGACAGGAGAGAGAGACAGACAGGAGAGAGAGAGACAGACAGGAGAGAGACAGACAGGAGAGACAGACAGACAGGTGAGAGAGACAGACAGGTGAGAGACAGACAGACAGGTGAGAGACAGACAGACAGGTGAGAGACAGACAGACAGGAGAGAGACAGACAGGAGAGAGAGACAGACAGGAGAGAGAGACAGACAGGTGAGAGAGACAGACAGGAGAGAGAGAAACAGACAGGTGAGAGAGAGAGAGAGACAGACAGGAGAGAGAGAGACAGACAGGAGAGAGACAGACAGGAGAGAGAGAGAGAGACAGACAGGAGAGAGAGACAGACAGGAGAGAGACAGACAAGAGAGAGACAGACAGGAGAGAGACAGACGGGAGAGAGAGACAGACGGGAGAGAGACAGACAGGAGAGAGACAGACAGACAGGTGAGAGAGACAGACAGGTGAGAGACAGAGAGACAGGTGAGAGAGACAGACAGGTGAGAGACAGACAGGAGAGAGACAGACAGACAGGAGAGAGACAGACAGACAGGAGAGAGACAGACAGACAGACAGGTGAGAGACAGACAGACAGACAGGTGAGAGACAGAGAGACAGGTGAGAGAGACAGACAGGTGAGAGACAGACAGGAGAGAGACAGACAGACAGGAGAGAGACAGACAGACAGGAGAGAGACAGACAGACAGACAGGTGAGAGACAGACAGACAGACAGGTGAGAGACAGACAGGAGAGAGAGACAGACGGGAGAGAGACAGACGGGAGAGAGACAGACGGGAGAGAGACAGACAGGAGAGAGACAGACAGACAGGTGAGAGAGACAGACAGGTGAGAGACAGACAGACAGGTGAGAGAGACAGATAGGTGAGAGACAGACAGGAGAGAGAGACAGATAGGTGAGAGAGACAGACAGGTGAGAGAGACAGACAGACAGGTGAGAGACAGACAGACAGGTGAGAGACAGACAGACAGGAGAGACAGACGGGAGAGAGAGACAGATAGGAGGGACAGACGGGAGAGAGAGACAGACAGGAGAGAGACAGGAGAGAGACAGACAGACAGGAGAGAGAGACAGACAGGAGAGAGACAGACAGGTGAGAGACAGGAGAGAGAGACAGACAGGTGAGAGACAGACAGGAGAGAGAGACAGACAGGTGAGAGACAGGAGAGAGAGACAGACAGGTGAGAGAGACAGACAGGAGAGAGAGACAGGAGAGAGAGACAGACAGGAGAAAGATAGACAGGTGAGAGAGACAGACAGGTGAGAGAGACAGACAGGAGAGAGACAGGAGAGAGAGACAGACAGGTGAGAGAGACAGACAGGAGAGAGAGACACACAGGAGAGAGAGACAGACAGGAGAGAGAGACACACAGGAGAGAGAGACAGACAGGAGAAAGATAGACAGGTGAGAGAGACAGACAGGAGAGAGACAGACAGGTGAGAGAGACAGACAGGTGAGAGAGACAGAAGAGAGAGACAGACAGGAGAAAGATAGACAGGTGAGAGAGACAGACAGGAGACAGAGACAGACAGGAGAGAGAGACAGACAGGAGAGAGAGACAGACAGAAGACAGAGACAGACAGGAGAGAGAGACAGGTTGTAAAGTTACATCATCAGTCTGTCCTTCAGTATTTTTCTTCTTCATGTTCTGCCTGTCTGTCTTTATACAACAGCTGGTCTCTGTAGTTTTTATTATACAAACAGGAGGAAATAGAGACTGTGTTGGGGACTACTTTCAGCGGTGGATGTCAAGGCATTATTGGAGCTGGTTAACCAAAAGTGAAGAACTCGTCAGGAGACGAGTCTCACGCAGGAACATTTATTGAAGCTCGATCGAGGAGAACAGAGTTACAGTACAAGTGAAAACACTGTGCAGTGCCACTCAATTCTGCCGTCTACTTCCAGACAGGAGTATTAAAACCCTTCACCAAATCCTTACCCTTACTACCTATTCTTCACACATCTATGCCTCTATTGGTTATTGAACTATAAACAAGATACAATGCTGACTAACATTAACTGAAGTCACGTAGTCTGTACACAGGTCACTTGCTATCCATTCTAAGAGAAGACCAGTCTGACTGTCTGCACAAAGCACAGCATATCTCCACCTGACCTTGGTTAGGAGACAGCCGGCTGCTTACCCCAGCCACCCTCAGTAGACAGAGATGAACCGCTCTGAAATAGACAGGTCATGACCTACTGCTCCCAGGATGGAAAATGACCTGAGAATGACCTGGGAAACACAAATATTTCCCCCACAACAGATGAATCCATATTTGGTGCTGTAGTGTGTGTGTGTGTGTGTGTGTGTGTGTGTGTGTGTGTGTGTGTGTGTGTGTGTTCGTGGCTCATTAACATGTTATAACAGTTACGTCACTTCTCTGCTGGTTTGGTCTGAACATGAAGAAGAAAAACGGAGAATCAGCACTTTATGTTTGAAACAGTGTTAAAGATCATTTATAAGTCTGATTCACTTGTCAGCTCGAGTTGAAGCGAAGCGCCACACGTCAGGTGAGTGTCCACCTGCAGAGGGAGGGGGGCGGGGTCTGAAGGAAGCACAGGGGTTTTCATGACACACCTGACCTTTAGCAGGCCTACACAGGTCAGGTAAATGTAAACAATACAGCAAGATTTTTCATTTTGTTTTGATGCACTGAGACACAACAAAGGCCTGTTAAAGGACATGGACATATGGGCAGCAGCTGTTAGCAGCTGTTCATTCATTCATTCACTCAAACCTTCATTTATAAAGGGTAGGCCAATAAGAGCAAGCTCTCTTTTTCAAGAACGCCCATTACAATACAAATATAAAGTAGAAGAAACAATAATCTGCAAATATAAAAAGCAAATATGAACAAATTATAAAATATAAGAAACAATAAAAGCAATACATAAAAGCAATTAAACATATTAAGGCAATAAAAACAATAAATGCACATAACAGTTAAAGCTCAGTTAAAACCCCACGCACTCACACTGCCCTGTGTCAGCTAAAAGAGATTTAACATGATTAAAAGGGATTAGCTCATCTAATTTTACTATCTTCTGAAAGTTGTTCCACTTGTGTGAACCATATAGTCTTGGGACCTAGTGCAGTGTGAAACTGATCTATAATTAATAAGACATGTCAGGTACCCAGGAAGTTTGCCAAGGAGAGCTTTGTATATAAACAGGATGCAGTGCTGTTCTCTTCTCACTGCCAACGACTGCCACCCAACTTTCTCATAAAGAATACAAAGATGAGTTCTAAAGCATCTCAGTTATGAACCTGAGGACAATTCAATTATTAATTCAATTCAATTTTATTTATATAGCGGCAAATAATAACAAATGTTATCTCAGGGCACTTTTCACATAGAGCAGGTCAGACCGTACTCATTTATTTCAAGCAGCACCAGCTCTAGGTGCTTTGACCAGTTGGGTTTAGAGAGAAAGAAGGAGGGAGGTGGAGAGGGGGAGAGAAAGACAGGTAAGAGACAGGCAGGTGAGAGACAGGGCAGAATGACAGGCTGTTTCATCTGAGTTTAACAGTGATTTAAGATCAATCAATGTCAGAAATCAAAATGCAAGTTTTGAACCACCTGGGCAGCAGAGGGCGCTATTGTATAGATAATAGCATTGTCCAAGTACAGATGAATTGTGCTGTTTGTCACTTTTTCACCTAATTCATTCATGTATGAAAATAGTGAATAAAAGTGGGCCTAAAATGGAGCCCTGTGGCACACCTTTGTTAACACTCCTGAAGTTTGACATATAGCCATCAGTGACAACAGCTTGAGATAATTTACAAACCAATTACAAGACTTTTCATCAAATCCAAAAGAACCATCAAATACTGTCTACCATCAAAAGAATTTGATGGTAGACAGTATCAAAAGCCTTAGATAAATCAATAAAAAGGGCAACACAATCCAGCCTGTTATCTAATGCACTAGCAACATCATTCAAGACTTTTGATGCTGTCGTTACAGTGCTATGCCCAGCTCTAGATCCTGATTTATACGATTTTAAAATGAGTGTTGATCTAAGAATATTCTCACCTGATCATTTACCAGTTTCTCCAACAGTAACTTTAGTTAGACATGGGTGTTGGGGCAGTTGGTGGCAGTAGTAGGTTGGTTAATAGCAGATAAATTTACCAGCAGCCACCCTCACTGAAGTGAAAGTGTAACAGACTTACTTGTCGATACAGGCGACGGTCTGACATTTCTGCTGAGGTGTGGCAGGGCTGGGGGCGGAATTCGGGGTAGGAAAGGAGGCAGGTGATTGGCTGGTTGCGGCTGGTGGGAAGGGCCCAGGGGAGGTGTGGCTCATCACAACAAGAGGACTGACTGTAGAAGAGACAGACAGGTCAAACTGACAGAAGACAGTATTTGTCATCATCAACCAACCTGTCACACTAAACACACCTCTGACCACCAAGGTGTCTGTCAGCTGTTACCTGCTACATGATTGGTTGTGGAGGTCTGTCAGGTGTTATCTGCTACATGATTGGTTGTGGAGGTCTGTCAGGTGTTATCTGCTACATGATTGGTTGTGGAGATCTGTCAGGTGTTACCTGGCACAGGATTGGATGTGGTGTGTCAGGTGTTACCTGGTACAGGATTGGATGTGGAGGTGGTCTGGGCCGGCTGTGTCTCGTTCTCTTGCAGGATGGAGTTGATGAAGGTGGTGGGGGAGAGGGGCGTGTCTACAGGTGCAGCACCGCCCTCCTGAACAGGACAAACCTCCACGTCAGGACTGGATGGCTCCTCTTTGACGTTCATTGATTGGCTCTCTCTGCAGGTAACACAGGCTGTTAGTGAGTCACCTGACTGGTCAGATATTTCAGTCTAAACATGTCAACTCATCGCTCACCCTGTATCCGTCCAATCACTGACCCCATCCTCCTCTGTGGGTGTGGCCACCTCTGTGATGTCAGAGATGATTGGTCCAGAGGTCACAGGGGAGTCTGCTGAGAACAGACTGGCTGCAGCCTGGAAACACAAACAGAGAATCATCTGCAGTCTGTAATGTTTTTTACAGCAGCACATCTTTGTAGAAACAATTCATCAATAAATCCAAATTATCACCAACATTTTAATCAATTAGTAGTTGGAGCCATTTGTTGTTAAATGTCAAAGAGGTGAGTCTGACACAGCCGAGGTTACCTGCATGTGCTCCAATGAAAACGGTCGGCTGTATTTAGGCATGGAGTGGGCGGAGCTAGAGTCATTCAGCATCAGAGGACTGCAGACAGAGAACATGTTAAAAACAACATATGTGATCGTTTCCTTTAAAGGGACATTCCACTGATTCACACGCAAACATCAGTATACTGTCAGAGTTACACGTCAGCCTTTCACAGTACACTTCAGAAGACACTGTGCAGTACTTATACTCAACTTTATAGTTTAATGTCCACACTTCAGCTACAGTAGTAAACTGTAGAGTTTATAGTAACTTTGTGGTATTTGCTGTAACTTTGTGGTACTTGTAGTGAATGTGTTTATGGTACCTTTGTGGAATTTTTAATAACTTTGTGGTATTTGTAGTAAATTTGTAGTATTTGTAATAACTTTGTGGTATTTGTAGTAAATTTGTAGTATTTGTAATAACTTTGTGGTATTTGTAGCAATTTTCTAGTATTTGTAATAACTTTGTAGTATTTGAGATAAACTTGCATTTTTCTCTTGACTCCCATGATCCTGTTGGACTGGACGAGAGACACCAGGAACTGGATCAACTGGAGAGAGAGAGAAAGAGAGATTATTAGTTAATGAGAAGCTAAGCTAACATGCTAACAGAGTGATATACTGTAGATCCTCTTAGCATTGTGTACTCTACTGTTCTCTGCTGTTCTCCCCTGTTCTCTCCAGCGTTCTCTCTACTGTTCTTTCCAGTGTTCTCTACTGTCCTCTACTGTTCTCTGCTGTTTTCTCCTGTTCTCGCCAATGTTCTCTCCTGTTTTCTACTGTTCTCTGCTGTTTTCTCCTGTTCTCTCCAATGTTCTGAAAAGAGCTGGGCACTTGGGCTATGATAAACAACTTTTTCTTACGCAGCTTGAAGAAGTGGACCAAGGTGAACGGACACCTTTCTACAGCTCTGTACTGCAGGCTTGGCAGATGCTCAAGTTTTCACGTGTTATGGATGAGACTCCGGGCATGTGGCTGTTTGAGGAACCTTTGTTTTTTAACAGTTTCATTAGGTCTCAGACACTGCAGTCTGCCAGTCTGCGAGCCAGCTTTAGAAGAGCTGGTTGCACAAAACTGGGCCATCTGATGAAGATGACAGCGACGTTCATGGACGTCCTGAGAGAGAGGAGTAACATCACCTCCATCAGGCTGATTAAAAAAGTGGTGGAAGAAGTCGGTGTTTCACTGCCACCATGCTTGAGAACTTATGCAGCAAACCAGACTCTGTGTGAACAGTGGATTGAGGAGGGTGAATACAGCTTCCCCTCTCTGCGGATCACCCCAGCAGTGGGGGAGTGGCAGGAGGGAGGAGGTCAGCTGCTGACGTTCGCTATCCCTCAACTCAACAGGTTTAAGGACCACATCAGTGTTAAGGTCCTGAACCTGCGTTCCTTGGCAGTAATGGGGGAGTCGAGGTGGACCGAGTTGTTTGGCCCAGACATTTCCCCGAAAGGCAGCTGGCGGTCCTTGTACAAGTTGCCCATTGAAAAGCGTACAGCAGACCTCCAGTGGAGAACTGTACATGGGGCAATAGCCACGAACAGATACAGAGTGCACCTGGATCCAGGGGTAGGGGATGGGTGTTTGTTTTGCAGTCAGACCGAAACCCTGGCACATTTATTTGTTCAATGTCCTCGGCTGTCAGCACTGTTTGGGCTATTAGGAAGGTGGTTTCAGGGGTTTGGAGAGTCTTTTTCTTTTACTTTGTTTATCTTTGGTCCAGAATATTGCGCAAGGAAAAAGCGTGTACACACAACAATGAACTTTCTAGCTGGTTCTGCCAAGTTGGCCATCTGGTTGACGCGTAAAAACAAGGCTCAGGGTGCTGGTTGCGTGGAGCCGGTACTGACTCTGAAGGGCTTGCTAAAAGCCAGACTGAGGGTGGAATATGCATATTACAAGATGACGGACAATGTTTTGGCATTCAGTGAGATATGGGCTGTTGGGGGGGTTTTATGTTCTGTGGGGGAGGATGGAGAGTTGATCTTAAATTTGTGATCAGAAAATAAGATTCATGGCTTGACAGATTTCTGTTGTTGTTTTGTGAGTCCTGCAGTTGTTCAATAAAGGATTTGAAAACCAAAAAAAATCTCTCCAATGTTCTCTCCTGTTCTCTGCTATTTTCTCCAGTGTTCTCTCTAGTGTTCTCTCCTGTTCTCTCTAGTGTTCTCTGCTGTTCTCTCTACTGTTCTCTCTGCTGTTTTCTCCTGTTCTCTGCTGTTTTCTCCTGTTCTCTCCAGTGTTCTCTCCTGTGCTCTCCTGTGCTCTCTCCCTGCAGTGATGTCCTGATGTTTACCTTGTTGACGACCTTCTGCTGCTGTGCATGTTTCTGTCTCAGACTGGCCACTTCTCTCCACAGAGCCTCGTTCTCGCTGGAACACAAACAGGGTTTATTAAAGTCTGCTGGACTGAGCAGCTCCACTCAGGTCCAGGACTGGTCTGATCCTGTCTGTTGTGGTCTCTTACTGTTTCATGGCAAGGATTCTGGAGTCGATGGTTTCCTGTTTGCCCTTCATCAGCTGCACATCTGTCAGGATCTTGTTCACTTCGTCTGCAGAGATCTTCACTTCCTCCTGACGCACCGACGACACCTGCACCAATCACAGTCCAGACACATGTTTTCGGTACAGCAGACAAAACAAGGAGGAAGGTAGAAAATAACACTGTGGTCCTTTACTTTGAAAAATGTAAACACCCAAACACAGCTCACTGGCTAAGACTATTACTGACACAGTTTAGTTGCTGCAGTGGAAACGATTACTGTCACTCAATGGTCACCATCTTGGCTACGCAGTGGAAGGGGAGAGACCACCAACCGAGCAGATATTTTAAAGCAGGCTAAAGGCTGTTATAATTTTCGCTGTAGGACTGTTAATATGTCACTTTATTAAGTTTTAATATGTTTTCAGGTGAGAAAAGTAACATTTAGATTCCCAACATGTGGTAGTCTATTAAAATTCATTTTATTAAGCTACATAAGTTTGGATTTTTATTATAACAACATTACAGACTGAATAACATAAATTGCTGCATCTCTCTGTCAAATGAGGTTATTTTTTGTGAGAAAAAAGTGTTAGTGGAGCTTTGAGTTGAGATTATTTTGTCACAGTACAATCAGGTAGGTGTGTTGAAGCTGAGCTGCTGCTGTCAGCAGGTACGCAGCTGTTCCAACTGCAAAATGACGGCGTAAAAGCTGTACAGCCCATTCATTCTTAATAAAATTCTATTGAATTAGAGTCAAGTGATATTTTGGCAGGCAACAATCGGGGTGAAATGTTATATAATAACAATGCTCTGCAATAATGGTCCGCCCGGTTGGAATTCACCATTGAAAAGAACGGAACAAGAAGCGCTCAAATGTTGTGATCGTCATTTCCGGTAAGTGCACAATGGCCATGTTAGATTTGAGACAACACTACACCGTTGAACATCATGCACTACATAAGTAAGTACAGAGTGTACACAGTGTACTACTAAGTGTACTAACGGAAGTATCCGAATTGAGACACGGTAATAGTGTTGTGCTCGGTTAGTGTCATGGGAGGATTATTCAGCTCAGGGGTCTCGTTTTTCATTCCTACAACGACTATACATGAGCAGGATAACTTGGCTAAACCAGTTAGCATCCATGAGCATGCTAAAGCTAAGTGGTGCACTGCCAAAATGTTCCGGGTGGAACTCGCACTGTAGAATTATTGTTTCACATGTCATAACTGTTTGGGATGAATACACGTACCACCACACCCCTAATGTTCACAGGTGTACATGTTTACAGGTGTGAGCGGTTACGTACGTTGGTGACTTTGCGTTTGATGTTCTCCAGCAGGTGTTCTTGTCCTCTGATGAAGAATGGATGTTGGAATTCCGTGTCATCTCTCTCTGGTTTCACCAGACCTCCCTGCTCGATGTGGACCACCTTACGGAACCCGTCTGCAGGAAAACCCACACAAATAAACAACCACACAAATAAACACACAAATAAGCAAACACACTAATGAACAAAAAAAACTGATGTGTTGACACGAGCGTGTTGATACTCACACATGTTTAGCTGCCGGATGAAGCTCGCCATGTTGTTGTGTTTGAAGAACTTTGGCAGAACTTCTTTGGAGAATCGACCCTGATCAAACACGTGGAAGCTGGTTCCACTCTGACACACAGAACACAGTTTTACACTCGTATCTGTCCTCTGTTTCTACACATCTGTAACATTTCACTTTCTATCAGCTGATATTGATCTGATACATCAGCTGATCAACTGGGACTGGGATTCATGTTTCATCACAAGTGATCAATCTATTCATCTCCTCTGAGAACCTTCACTGAGGAACCTTCACTAGGGTAGTGAAAGGTAGGCCCCCCCGAAACTACTGTGTTGTCGCCAAGTGGGTAGCTCTGGGTCTGAAAAGTGAAGCCAATGAGGAAGTGTCTTAAACCTGCATTCTCTCTAATGGCCAGCAGGGGGCAACTCCACTGGCTCCCAAAAGAAGTCTGTTTGTATAAAGGTCTATGAGAAAATGAGCCTACTTCTCACTTGATTTATTACCTCAGTAAATACTTTCCTAATGAGTTTATTGTCTTAATCACTAGTTTCAAGTTTTCTTCAATACAGCCTGATGTTCATTTTGTAAATTATGATCCCATTTAATTTAGATTTGACAATAAAGCAGGGTATTCTTTAGGGCGTGGCCATGTTGTGATTGACAAGTCGCTACCACAGCAACAACGTTGGTTAGATAACATAAACATGGCGTAACCCCAGATTCACAGAGTATAGCCATAGCCGTCACTATTTCAGTGTGTTTTCAGTTCATGAAACTTAATTGTAACATTTTGGTCACCTAAAAAATTCTTGTTCATTGTTTGGTTTTCTGGTAAGAACATTTTTTGTTTGAATGATTTTGAGCACATTTTTCGCAAGCAAAAATTAGCATTAGCATTATCACAGTTTTCACCGTGCACTCAGACATTAGCAAAAAGAAAAGTGCAACAGGAAGATCAGAATTTATTTATATTTTAAATATAGCTGGGGCAGCAGCCAGCTGTTTACAAGATTTTGAATCATTTTATCATATGTTACAAACTAAGATGACTTCTCAGATGACTCCTCTATTGTTGGCTGTACCACAGATGATAAGGAGGAGGAGCACAGAGACATAGTCGACAAAACATCATAGGATGGTGCAACAAGAATCACCGTCAGCTCAACATCGGGAATACCGAGCTGTCGTGGACTTCCAGCGCAGCAAGAGACCCAAGCCCCTGTCACTATAGGGGGGTGGGGGTGGTGGACACCTACAAGTTCCTGGGGGTGGAACTCAACAACAAACTGTACTGGTCAACATTGACAACAGACAACACTAAAGCCCTCTACAGGAAAGGACAGATCAAGCTGTTCTTTCTGAGGAGCTCTATCAGTCTGTAGTGGCCATTGTTATCCTCTTTGCTGTGGTGTGCTGAGGAGGTGGCATCGGGATTTGTGGTGCCAACAAACTGGGCAAGCTGGTGATGAAGGCCAGATCTATGGTGGGAATGGAACTGGACAGTATGGAGGCACTGACAGAAGAGGATGAGAGAGAAGCTGTAAGCTATCAATGACAACCCCTCTCATCCTCTCTATGCTGAGCTGAGCCAGCTCAGGAGCACATTCAGCCACGTGC
This sequence comes from Scomberomorus guttatus, assembly GCA_038419695.1. NCBI lineage: Eukaryota > Metazoa > Chordata > Actinopteri > Scombriformes > Scombridae > Scomberomorus > Scomberomorus guttatus. The sequence goes on from CM076461.1 coordinate 142,563, forward strand.
GTCAAAGCGCTTAGGGGGTCTTTCGTGCCATCAGCCTCCACAGCACCCAGTACCTCCCACCTCCACAGCGCCACAGCACCCAGTACCTCCCACCTCCACAGCACCCAGTACCTCCCACCTCCACAGCACCCAGTACCTCCCACCTCCACAGCACCCAGTACTTCCCACCTCCACAGCACCCAGTACCTCCCACCTCCACAGCACCCAGTACCTCCCACCTCCACAACGCCACAGCACCCTGTACCTCCCACCTCCACAACACCCTGTACCTCCCACCTCCACAACGCCACAGCACCCTGTACCTCCCACCTCCACAACGCCACAGCACCCTGTACCTCCCACCTCCACAGCACCCTGTACCTCCCACCTCCACAACACCACAGCACCCAGTACCTCCCACCTCCACAACACCACAGCACCCAGTACCTCCCACCTCCACAACGCCACAGCATCCAGTACCTCCCACCTCCTTAGTGCCACAGCACCCTGTACCTCCCACCTCCTTAGTGCCACAGCATCCACTACCTCCCACCTCCACAGCACCCAGTACCTCCCACCTCCACAGCACCCAGTACCTCCCACCTCCACAACGCCACAGCACCCAGTACCTCCCACCTCCACAACGCCACAGCACCCAGTACCTCCCACCTCCTTAGTGCCACAGCATCCAGTACCTCCCACCTCCTTAGTGCCACAGCACCCTGTACCTCCCACCTCCTTAGTGCCACAGCATCCAGTACCTCCCACCTCCACCGCACCCAGTACCTCCCACCTCCACAGCACCCTGTACCTCCCACCTCCACAACGCCACACCACCCGGTGCCTCACACCTGCACAACGCCACAGCACCCGGTGCCTCACACCTCCACACCACCCGGTGCCTCACACCTCCACAACGCCACAGCACCCGGTGCCTCACACCTCCACAATGCGACAGCACCTGGTGCCTCCTACCTTCACAACGCCACAGCACCAAGTACCTCCTACCTCCACTGAACCATACAGCCATACAGCACTCACAGTGAAAGTGCCACCACCACAGATACTGTATGTATATTTTACAAACAGCACCACTACACATGTATATACACAAAGATCTATTCTATTTTATATATAATTCCTATTTTACCTTCTTTGTTTTGTTTTTACTTAACGTTACTTTTTTGATGTATAGGTATTCATGGTAATTTCTTTATTTGATGTTAACTAACTTACATTCCCTCGCGCTGCTGTGTCACTTTGAATCAATAAAGGTACATTTTATCTGATCTTATCTTTAGAAATGTTCGGACCTCTGAAGCTAACAGCTAAGCTAACTTTATTTAAAGCTGTAAATTATCTCTCTGCGTACTAACAGTTAGCCGTTAGCTCTCTGCTAGGCTAGGCTAGGCTAGGCTAGGCTAGTACCGGGCTCCAGCAGATGAGCGGGTCCGTGTCCGGGTCCTCCACCAGGGTCCACAGTTTGGTGAGGAAGGCCGGGACGTTGCTGCCGCTCAGCACCGCCCCCCCCGCTCCTCCTCCGGGATACTCCATCAACAGCTCCGAATCAAACACACCCCGGGATTATTAACGGCAGCTAATCTGAGCTAACGTGCTAAAGCTAACTGTTAGCCTGCTGCTAAACCTCTCCAAACCAGCAGAGAACCGGTCTGGGTCTGATCCGGATCACGGGCTGCTCGGTCGTGGTCCTGGTCCGGGACTGTGCGGATCCGGGTCAAACTTTCCTCCACGACGGAAAATTACAACAAACAAACTGCGTAGCTAGCTGTCTGTCGCGCAGTGATGACGTCGGTCAAAACGTAACGGGAACGTTTGTCGCGTTCCGACGTCATCAACTTTATTCTGGATTATTTCTAGTTGTGTGAATGCTGGAAAGCATTCACGACGTGTTTTCCTACATTCTTTATTATTTTTCTGCCCACTTTTTTGTCATTTAACTCCTTTCACATTATATAACGTAAAAACTTAATTCAAACATCATAACATTTAGTTCAATTAGGACATTATTGCGTTTATTATTACTACTATTACTATTATTATTTTATTATTACTTTTCTCATTCATACCTTTCATACTTTCCAAAATATTCAATTTTTCCAGCAATTTTGTTCCATTCAAATGAATGGACGGAATGTTCGAAATATGTACACATTTTCACACTTTTTCATGCATTTTCAACTCTTATCTACTCATTTATTCTTTGTTGTTGATGTTCCACATCTTTCATAGATTCAAGGTATTATTCAACTTCCAAATCTCATTAAAACTTTTCAAAATATTCAACTTTGTTTGAACCTTAGTTATAATGGAAGTCTCTTAGAAAAAAACATTCAAACCTACTCATCTTCAGCATCTTCCAAATCATTCATACATTCATGTAGAAACTTCATTCCAACTTTAAACTGGTCACAAGGGGACTTTCTCACATGAATTCAACATTTTCATATCATTCATACTTTTTACACAATTGCAGTTCAAGTTTCATGAAATTTTCAGCCCTTGTCAGATTTTTACACGAGTGTGTATTGTATAGAATGTTCAAACAGTGTGTGATGTCACTCATGACATCACACACTGTGGGTTCAGGCCTTAAAATTTTATCAAAAATCTTTAACACATTATGATCTCACTCCCACAGCTTCCACTCTACAAGCACAATTTATACATCAAACTTTAGACAAATTTGTCTCTCATCCAATGTTACTTCCATTGAAATAGAAGGTTTTGGAATAAATTGCCTGAAAGCACAGTCTATTTGACTCCTATGTTATCTGAACAGGCCTGGATTAACACAGTTTGGTGCCCTAGGGTGACCACACTTGAAGTGCCCTCCTCCTCCCACTTTACACGTAAAAAAGTGAAATTTACTATGGGTATAAAGACCATAGATATACATGAATTTATTGCTGAAATACAGGATTAACAGACATACTACATACTACAGATGTAAGACAACCAAAAACACCTGACACCATAGATAGACATGAGCCTATAAATGCCATACTAGCCCTTACACTGATGCTCCAATCTGAATGCAACTCACATCCCAATGCAACACGTCATGCTCAATATCATTATCTCCATCATAAATGGCCTGTATGAGGACTACATGCAAAATCATAACAGAGTATGTCTAAAAAAATCATTACATGCTGTACATATACTAAATAAGAAAAGCCCAATAACTGTTGCAAGCAACCATTTCAACAGCTGAATGATCACACAGCACCAGGTGAGCTGATGTGAAGGTATAAGGAATAGCACATTAAGACAATGTATTGCAATGTGGAGAATATTAGAAATGATGGTTGTTTTGTTGTTCTGTTGGTTTCAGAAACAGAAATTAAAGGAATGAAAACAGATTAATGATTTGATTTTCATTTCAAAATCCACAAACAAAAAGGCATTTTGGTTTTTCTGCTCAGAAACAGCAGATAACATTTATAAAACACTTGATTTTCCTTCTGGCCTTTGTAAACCAGAAAATAAAATAGTGAACTAATGTATGAGCCATATCACCCAGGGATATGAAGGTGTGCTTGTTCCACAGAGGAGGCTAGATTAGTAAAATGGTGTTTGAACACATTTTCTATCAGCAATAAAGTGTACTACTGTTATTATTGAAATAAACAGTGTCCCTCTCTTGTTGCCTCTGTGGTGCTGAAAACAGCAGTGGCTACTTTTCAACTGTTTTCTTATTCATATTATTCATTATTCATAATGATGAATAAAAGCTAAATCAAGTGCTTTATATATGGTGTATCAGGCGTTGTCAGAATTTGGAGTCATCGCGCAACTTTGTGAAACAACAAAAACTGTTATTAATTGTCTCCACTGGACTCGACAGGATTAAACTCATTCAATGGAGTTCTACAAATGACCTGTGGATGGCAGCAACACGCCTTTGCTGCGTCGAATCTGCTGCAAATTTCATCAGAAGAACCTCCAGCTGTGACTTGTGACCTCTGACCTGCCGATGCCCACGTGGTGTGTGATGGAGGAGAGCGGCAGCAGCAACATGCGGAGCAGACAGACAGAAGAAATGAAGAAGGCCCGAGAGAAGAGCGACAACAAGAAGAAGAGGAGTAAAGAGGAGGAAGAGGAGGAGGAGGAAGAGGAGGAAGAGGTGACACACGCACACACTGGGACACACACTGACTGGGTGAATTGGTGGTGAGGAGCTGGTGGCTAGCTGTTAGCATGCTAACAGGAGTGTGAGTGGAGGCATGAAGCAGCTTAAAATTGACTTTTTCTCAATGAAGATCTGAATGGACACATAAACATGCTAATTTGAGCTACAGCTAGCCCATGATGTAATCATCAGTGTTGGTGGTAGTTAACACAGCATCTAACACTGCAGTTAGTCTTCACACCAGACTCCATTCAGAATCTGACCACATTGAGATATTTCGCTCTTCTTGAGAACAGAAGAGCGTGTTCAGACCTGCTGTGAAGCAGATCTGAAGCAGCTTTATCTGAGTATTATTTCGGCCCATGGAAAGTCCACTAAGATGCATTTTTATAAACGTAACAGTATGAATGTTTTGGTGAAGGTGCTGCACTTCCGCCTGTCTTTGCGTTAGCGAAGCTGTTTAAAATGGTGAGATTCTGAATGGAGTTCTGTCGTTGTGAAATCATTATGAAGTTGCATGTTGCATGCATGCATGTTGTATGTTGGCTAGCTAATGTTATACTGGAATCAACAGTGTTATTAGGAGTGTAGCTAGCAGTTAGCTAAAAACACTGTTGTTTTCAGTGTAGCATCGGCTAGCTGTGGCTAACTTTATTTTTTTCATCTGTTTATTGATCGAAAGCGTCACGGACAACATGTATGACGCTAAGATAATACCAGCAAACAATTAGGCATCATAATGAAATAAAGATAACATAACAGACATGACTTCACGTTGAATTGGTTGATACTTTCACCATGGCAACAGGACAAAGGTTAAAGGGGCCATATTATACCCCTTTTCCACAAGTTAACACAGTTCGCTGGGGTCTTAATAAAATGTATCTGACATGCTTTGGTCAAAATACCACATGGATCCAGCAGCACAGCAGCCTTCTCATCCATTTTCAAACTTTAATAAACCTTTTCAGACAGAACTGAGCAGCAGATCAGGATCAATAACACGTCATCAGTTTGTATGTGTTCAATAAGACTAAGTGACTACGGCAGCAGCAGCAGATGGCACACATTCAAATAAAACCAGCAGGTTTCTGTTTTGGAGTCTGGTGTGTTCTGAGTTTGATTCTTCTTCAGATCTTCAGCTTCAACAGCAAACCGTCTGAGGAAGATGAGGAGGATGAAGATCTGTCAGACAGCGAGGACAGCGTCTTCTCTGGACTGGAGGATTCTGGGAGTGACAGTGAAGATGATGAAGAGGAGGAGGGGTCACATGACGATGATGATGATGATGATGTGAAGGCAGAGCCGCAGCAGACTCAGCAGGTAGTGTTAACCTGTTTGTGTGTCATTCTGACAGCTGATTGGCTGGTTGTGATGCACCTGTGCAACATGTATATGCTCAGTGTTCTCCTGTGGAATGTCAGCTGTTGTTTCTACCTGCAGACAGAGAAGAAGAAGAAGGTGACAGCAGCAGCAGCAGAAGAAGAAAAGAAAGACGAGTATGAACACGACTCATCAGATGAAGAGGTGAGATTTTATTTTCTAGAACAGTGTAACAAAAATGTCCTATCTTTAACACAGTGATGGAACGTATAATGTTCTGTTGGGTTCTCTAATGCTCTCTCAGGTTTTAAATGTTCTCTAATCTTCTGTCGGCTTGTTAAATGTTCTGTGGGGATCTCTAATGTTCTGTCACTTTCAGTTATGTTTTCATAAGTAGTCTAATGTATATTGGGTTCTCTAATGTTCTGTGGGGGTCCTAAACGTTCTCTCATCATCTTGAATGTTTTGTGAGGTTCTATAATCTTTTGTATTTTGTAACTTTCCTCATAGGGTCTTTCTTTGTGCCAGGGTGTCATGTTCTTCAAGGAGCCCTGTTACAGAGTGATGGGGTGCTTCTAATGTTCTATTGGGTTCTCTCAGATTCTAAAACAATTTGCTGGGTCCTTGAACATTTATCTGGGGTTCTCTAACATTCTGTAGATTCTCTTCATTGGTTTCTAATGTTCAGCTTGGTTCTCTAGCTTTCTACAGTGTTTTTTATAATGTTCTATCAGGGCCTCAAATGTTCTGTCTGTCTGGTCCCTCCAGATCTTCAGTCAGTGTATCAGTTTATTAGGATCCCCATTAGCTAACGCCATGACGTCAGCTAGTCTTCTTGGGGTCCGACACAGAAATCACACATCTTAATACACAGTCGTATACATTTTATACATTTAGACAACACGTTACTTGCAAAGATCCACCATCAAATCTACAAACACTACAAACAAAACAAGAACAAACAGCCAACAAAAAACTAAGAAATAATCAGCAAGCAAGATGAGTCATGTATTGTTCTTTCATACAGTTAATTGTATGAAGTACTCTTATTGTTTTCTTGAAAGCAGCTCTGGTATTTGTTTTAATAATGTGATTTGGTAAAGAGTCCCATCCTGTGATGCTCTGTAAATTACAGTAGATTGGAGATTTGTCCCAAACTGGTCTGTCTGGTCAGATAGTTATGTTTGCTTCTGAGGTACACTTCTTGGTCATAAAAGTACTATGGCTTCTTGTAAATTATGACATTCCTGAAAAAGATCAGAAGACTGGATTGTAATCTGTTCTCTACAGGAAGCCATGAGAGATTTCTGTGCATTTGAAAAACATTTGTGGACATTGAACAATGGATAGCTAAACTGGCGACTTTGTTTTGAGCAATTTGACCAAATGACTGGACAGTACTCAAGGTGTGACAAAACTAAAGCTTGGATCACTTGGTTCAGAGTGCTTGATGTTACATACTGTGGGTTAAATAAGTATTCGTCAACTTTTTTTGTTAAACACATTTCCAGTGCAGCTATTCACATGAATTTAAGACCAGACATTGGTATTAACTCAATAAGGCAACACAGCTAACAAAATTATAACATTTCAATCAATAAAAAGGTTGTGTGCTAATTAGAATCAGCTGGTTAGTGCACATGGCTGTTAGCATTTCCACTCTTTTAAAAAGGGTTAGCCATCAGTGAATGCATCATTTGTTACCAAGCTGTCACACAAGAGATGGCAGAGGCAAAGAGCTCTCCCAAAACACAGGAATGGCACAGGTTACAGACTGATTCCTCAACTCCTAAATGTTCCCATAAGCACCACTGGGACCATTATCTGCAAGTGGAAGCAGCATCACTCCACCATAAACTGACTACACACAGGAGCTTACTGACCGGGCAGTAAGAAAATTAGTCAAAACAAGATCCAAGCACCACTCGAAAAGAGCTCCAGAAAGACCTGATAGAAGCAGGTACAGCTGTCCCAGAGAAAACA
>CM076461.1:157500-242500 GCA_038419695.1 Scomberomorus guttatus
CTGTGGTCTTCCAGCAGGAACAACAGGAAGAGCTGGGTATTGTCAGCATAGCAATAGTATAAGAAATCATGGGAGCAGATTATTGCGTCAAGTGAGGTGGTGTATATTGAGAAGAGAAGGGGACCAAGCACTGACCCTTGAGGAACCCCTGTGGATAAACCCTGCAGTTTGGACACTTCTCCCCTCCAAGATACTCTAAAATATCTCCCTCAGAGGTAGGACATGAACCAGTGGGGAGCAGATCCTGAGATACCAAGCTCAGTGAGTGTGGAGAGGAGGATTTGGTGGTTAATTGTGTCAAAGGCAGCTGACAGATCTAGCAGCAATAGAGCTGAGGACTGACCAGCAGCTCTAGCTGAACACAGTGATTCCATTATTGACAGGAGTGCAGTCTGGGTAGAGTGACCCTGCTTAGAGACAGACTGATTCGGATCGTACAGGTTGTGTTAAAGGGGCCATATTAAACCTTTTCCACAAGTTAGCACAGTTTGCTGGGGTCTTAATAAAATGTATCTGACATGCTTTGGTCAAAATACCACAAGGATCCAGCAGCACAGCAGCCTTCTCATCCTGTCTAACAGCCTTGTTCAGAGCAGCCGGTTTAAGTGCCTGTCCTGCCCACCTCACCCACCTTCTGCAGGGTGTGTCGGCTACCATGGCAAATGGTTGACCGTGAATCCCGGAGAAACATGGCCGCCAGAGAAAACATAGCGGTGCAGCAAACGTACCAAACACCTTGAGTTACTCACACGAGCTTGACGGCAGGATCATTTGTGTTTATTCGCCCCAAACAGCCAGCGAGTGACGGCAGGCAGTGACTAGTCCCCAACCAGCATGGTGATGTTACTGAAGCTCAGCCTGAATTAACCCAAAATATACTTGGATTTTGCTGTGGTTTAATTGCAATGAATGGATCAAAATGAATGCCGAAATAACTACTTAATGAAGATTTGTAAAAAGTCTGAATTAATGCTTTGTCAGGTCTGTCCACAAGACGACAAGCAAACAACTTTTAAAATGCTTGTTTTCTGAATGGAAGTCAGATCAATCAGAGCTATGCTAACATTGTAGCTGCTCCATCCAAACTCAAAATAACGTCATCTAAAGGCATAAATATGACTGTGACGTTATTGTTTATACACATAGACATCTACATACAGTGTAACTTTATAATTATATAAACTCACTGGCATTTAAGATGTTTATTATTGATGACAGCAGCTGAGGTGGTGTGTGACTCCAGTGTTATCTTAGCTCCGGCTAGGTTGAGATAAATCTACTTAATCCCAAAGGTTTATAAAACAAACTCTTCCCGCAGGTAAACTGCTCGGATTAGAGCAGAATCAGGTGTTTATTCCTCCAGGAAATGAGACGGTAGCAGCGGCTCTCTGCTGCAGAGCTCGAAGGCACTCAGCAGCCGTCTGTCGGCAACCAGTGGCTCTGTCTCCGGTCCAGCCCTGCTTAGCCTTAGCCTAGCTTTGCCCTGTGTGACGTAAGACGGGGCAGCAAATCTGAATGGCTTGTTGAATCACATGAGTACAGAGCAAATCAGACCCCAATATATACGCACAAGCACTGAAAAAGTGAGTTTTTCATAATATGGCCCCTTTAAAGACTGTGCACTCAAATATTTTGACAGGAAGGGCAGGAGTGAAACCAGTCTAGTTTTCAACCTGGGCTTGGTTGAGTGTAGGTTTTTTGAGCAGCGGGGTGACCCGAGTTTGCTTAAATGCAGCAGGGAACATACCCGTTGTGAGCGAGGAGTTGATGATGTGTGTGACTGTCGGGTTAAGTGTGGGGGAAATGCTCTGTAGGAGGTTGGATGGTATTGGGTCCAGTGGACAGGTAGTGGGACAAGAGTCCAGCAGAGGTTTGGAGACTTCCTCCTCAGTCAGAGGGGAGAATGAGGAGAGTGAGGCCCTGTTAGCTGGCAGCTGCAGACTGTGTTGGTCCGGCTCAGAGAACTGGTTACTGATGGCCTTATTAGTAAAGAACGAGGTGAACATGTCTGCAGTGAGCAGAGTGTCTGTGGCACCACAGATCTGATAGTAACTGGTCTTAGCAGTTTTTAAACTGGAGGGGAATGATGTTAGGAGACCCTGATACACACACACACACACACACACACACAAATATATACTCACACAGACAAACATAAATATATATATACACACACACACATACACTCACCACTCACTGATACAGACACTAACCTGTCTGTCTGTCTCACCACCTGTCTTTTTCCACCTGTCTCTCGCTCCACCTCTCTCTCTCCACCTGTCTCTTTCCACATGTCTCTTTCCACATGTCTCTCTCTCCACCTGTCTCTGTCTCACCACTTGTCTCTCCACCTGTCTCTTTCCATCTGTCTCTCTGTCCACCCGTCTGTCTCTCAGTGATCTGCTGCAGAACCCGCTGATTGTTCCAGTGAAGGTTCTTAAAGGTCATGTGACAACTCATGACCTCGGTGTTCTGGATGTGACCTTTCACCCAACGCAGCCATGGATTTTCTCGTCCGGAGCTGATGCCACCATCCGCCTCTTCACCTAGTAACCTGTCACCTAGCGACCTGTCAGTTAGCCGGTTACAAGGAAACCAGCTGATGTCTGTGTGTGTTTTTAATTAAACTGAATGTTTCTCAGCTGTTTGTCATTGTTTGTTCTGTTAGAATGATTTCTGTGTTTCACATAAACTGAAGAAGGAACAAGATATGTCTATATCTATCTCTCTATCTCTATCTATATCTCAATATCAATATATCAGTCACATCTGTCAGACATCATGATTTTATTAAAATAAGTTTATGTGAATATTCAATATTCAGCGCCACAAAACGTTGATAAACATCGTTTCTGTCTGTTGCCATGGTGATTCGGGATTCCACCTCTGCTGTCTGTTGTTTCTACTTCATGTCAGTTTGGTTTATTGATTTGATATAAAAGGCAGATCGTCGGTGAGAATCGTAAAGACTCATTTCCTTCCGGCTCGGATTATCCAAATACAACAAATTAAAACCTGCCGTTAAAGTTCAGGATCAGCTGTTTAAACACAGATGAGGATCATAAGTCTTGATCAAACATCGATTTTAACGATCAAATAAATTCAGCTTCACCACGCATCATAAATCTTGATCAAATTTATCGATTAAAGTCAAGCTTTTACTGTGAAAAGAGCATCGTCTTCAGACGCTACTGGATGTGACGTAACGTACGTGCTTCCGACGGAGTGTTTTCGGTGGGACACCAACATGGCGCCTGAAGACAAAATCACACCGAGCCGCGAAAACTGTGTTTATACACACTGCTACTGGCAAGTACTACAAATACTACTAATACTGCTGCTGGCAAGTACTACAAATACTACTAATACTGCTGCTGGCAAGTACTACAAATACTACTAATACTGCTGCTGGCAAGTACTACAAATACTACACACTGCTACTGGCAAGTACTACTAATACTGCTGCTGGCAAGTACTACAAATACTACACACTGCTACTGGCAAGTACTACAAATACTACACACTGCTACTGGCAAGTACTACAAATACTACACACTGCTACTGGCAAGTACTACAAATACTACTAATACTGCTGCTGGCAAGTACTACAAATACTACTAATACTGCTGCTGGCAAGTACTACAAATACTACACACTGCTACTGGCAAGTACTACAAATACTACACACTGCTACTGGCAAGTACTACAAATACTACTAAGACTGCTGCTGGCAAGTACTACAAATACTACACACTGCTACTGGCAAGTACTACAAATACTACACACTGCTACTGGCAAGTACTACAAATACTACTAAGACTGCTGCTGGCAAGTACTACAAATACTACACACTGCTACTGGCAAGTACTACAAATACTACACACTGCTACTGGCAAGTACTACAAATACTACTAAGACTGCTGCTGTAAAGTACTACAAATACTACTAATACTGCTGATGGTAAATATAAGTAATATTACAAACTGTTACTGGTAAATATGAGTAATCCTACAAACAGTAAATATGAGTTATTGGTAAATATAAGTATTACTACAAACTGTTAACTGGTAAATATTGAATCAAAATAAAATAGAAAACAGAACAAAGGAAGGTGTAACACAGGTTATATTAACTGGTTCTACTGTTCTTGTTCTGCAGCGAGGAAAATGTTTGGAAACTCTGTGAATTTGTCAGAACGGAGAGAACCGCACCACTGGACCAAGTGTTTGTGGTTTTCATCTCTAATGAGAACAGAACGGTGAGAACCCACAGGAGAACATTTAGAGAACATCTCTGCCAGGTTCTAGAGAATACTTGTCAGGTTCTATAGGTTCTTCAAAACATCTGTCAGGTATTTTTAAAAATCTGCAGGTTCTATGAATTATCTGACATTATTATCAAACATTGGCTGGTTTTATAAAATATCTGTCAGGTTCTTTAAAACATCTGCAGGTTCTACAAAACATCGGTCAGGTTCTATAAAACATCTGAAGGTTCTATAAAGCATCTGTAGGTTTTATAAAATATTGGTCAGGTTATATAAAAAATCTGCAGGTTCTATAATAGTCATAACAGCTGAAATTTTGCTGAAAAGTTCTCCGCTTGTTCTCCATCAGGTTCCTCTGTGGAAACAGAAGTTGGGACACGGAGACCGGCCGGTGATCTGGGTCTGTGATGCCACTGAGTGTTGGATGTGATGCCACTGAGTGTTGGATGTGATGTCACTGAGTGTAACAGCTGTGATGTCATTGTGTACCTGCAGGATTACCATGTGGTTCTGCTGCAGGTCGGCGGGCTGGCAGATGCACTAGTTTATGATCTGGACTCTGTGATGCCGTTTCCCTGCAGCCTGAAGCTGTACGCCGCCCACGCCCTGCGCTCTGACCGCGGCATCAAACCTGCATACCACAGGTAGCACACACCTGAACACCTGAACACCACAGGTAACACTGAGAGCAGCTGCTGGACTGAGCCTCCAGGTGCATTGTGGGATTGATCATTGATTGATTATTGGCTGTGTCAGCTGATCACCTGTCTGTCCTCTGATAGGAGGCTGCGTGTTGTACCTGCAGACAGTTACCTGATGAACTTCGCCTCAGATCGGTCGCACATGAAGGACGCCGACGGGTCGTGGAGGATGCCCCCTCCACCCTACCCCCCCATACACACCACAGGTCACATGTCAGCTGTAACACCACACCTGTTTACCTCTGACCTCATCATGGTGTGATCCTAATGATGCGTTTCCTCCTCAGAGTCTCAGATGAATCTGGATGACTTCATCAGCATGGAGCCCGCCGTCGGCTGGGGGAGCGTCTACAGTCTTCACCAGTTCCTGCAGCACTATGCCGGGAGTTCCTCATCATCATCGTCACCATCTTCATCTTTGGCAGCGGCAGCAGCAGCGGCATCATCATAGCTGTGACATCATGGTAACTGTGAAGCTGATGATCTAAACAGTTTGTTCTTTAAAGGAACTCAAACTGACACAAACTGTTCCAGAGTCAGTTTCATGTTTAAAGATCCTGCAGATAGATGTTTATAAAAGACTCTACATCCAATAATAATTCAGTCTAACATTGTTTTTCCACACAAAAAGTTCGATTACCTCGTTAAAACTCTAAAAACATCATCTCGTTCTCCATGTAAAAATCCAGAATCTGTAAATATTGTTGATTTCTAGTTTTCCTGGTGGACACCAGATGTCTCCTCCTTTACTGTAAAGTCCATTCTCAGTGTTTGTGCACTGGAGGCTTCAAGTTTCCACATCACACCTGTGTAAGTTGCATACTGGGTCACGACTGGCTCCAAACTAGTTGTGATGTGATAAATCCTGCAGGTACGTCCAGGTGTTAAACTGAGATTTATGGTGAGCTCAGAGAAACTTTCAGAACAAACTCTGTACAGAGAAGAAGAACAAGAAGAAAAACATGTTTCTGAGCTTTAACTCTTCACTGAGCAGCAATTTCAGTCTCTCAGGTCAGAGGTGATTTCACCAACAAAAACTTTGATGGAAACAAAATAAAAAGTCACTTTTTCAAACAGAACTTGTGATGAAATGTTTGACACTTTGTGATGAAAGACAAACAAATGAACTGACAAGTGTTTAAAGTTCACTCAGTTTAAAACATTTTTTACAATGAATTGAATTTAGATTAAATAAGAGAAAAGTAGGTCTGATACATTATTATGGAAGGTTGTACACATTCAGAGGAAACAGGAGTACCATCGATCATACCACAGACGGCTCCACACAGTATAGTCCTTTCAAAGCAAAAGTATCGCGGTAGGATGTTTTGATGCCTCACTTCAGCACGCCAACGATCACCTGACCACCCCAAACGTTACATCACACTCTTGTCAGAGATTCAGGGTGAGCTTCTCAATTTGACACAATATCTAAAAACAGCTGCAGGCTGTTTAAAAGTGCTCTGTTTTAATAACATAGACTTAACTGAACAAAATAACAATAAAGAAAGCAGTAAGATCACTAATATTCTGACTAGCTTTCATCACTGTGAAGAATATTTAGCTGAAAGGAGCACTGATATCTCCTTAGGATCTCATTGGCTTGTCTTTTAGGAGTTCCAGTCCAATCTTTTATTATGGAATAGTTTAAACTAACAACAGAAGATATTAATCTAGACATCATAATTCCTAATTTCAATAATTAATAATCCAACTAAGGTAATTTAACTGTAAACACAATTACTGTGTAAACCTAGCAATGAAGAAATAACTTTACCACTACTGACACTTAATCAGTACAGCAAATAAATCATAAACTACTAAAAGCTGCTATAGATGCATTTTAAACCAAATGAAACTTACATATCATATACACAGATCAAAGTATTGGAGGGATGAGGCATCCACATGAGGCCAGCCAGCTTCTTTGTTCTCAGAGGCTTTGTTTGTTGTATGAAGAGGTTCAAAGGTCACTCAGGAGCCACTATAGACTCAGATCAGCAGGAGACATGACACTGAATCCACTGCTGTGGATTAACTGTGGTTGTTACACTTTAGTCATACATATGAAATATGAATATTGTTCATCCAGTTAATCTATTTGCATGAGCGTCAGTTCTGGTCAAACTGTCAGTGCAGTTTTTTAAAATAATACAGGCCACAACAGTAACTTTTCTTTTTTTTTCTTAGCATGTAAGGATTCAATATGTGGATTCTTTGAGATGTTTAATTGTTTTTTTTCCAGAGGCCACAGAGACGGAGGCATATTAAATTAGCCTCTATATAGCTGTTCATTTATATTTGTGACACTTAATCCAACCTTCTGTGTATATTTATTCTTGATCCAAATAAATTCTTACAACTGTAAAAAGTCATAATTCATTTTGTTTAGCTGCATGTCATGATTAACTGTTAATTGATTTGTTCATGCCATTAGTCTAAATGAAGGTGAGGGTCTATTAAAAATAGTTTATGGTACAATGATGTAACAAACGTATTTGTTCAGAAACAATTCAGTGTAGTCACTTTATTGTAAAAGAAACAATAGCACAAGGAATATTACAAGCAAATAAAACGTACATAAGTAACCTATTTACAGTATAAAGCACCTCAAACTGTTTACAATTGAAAAACTGAATTGAAAGCTACATCCTCATACAGATGAAACTGCTCTCTGTGACACTCTGGATATCAGATTCTCCAAAAACAGCTAGTTGGGATGACAAGTGTGACCTGGACCAAAAGTTCCACACTGCCATGCAAATACTGTCAGTTATCCTCCGCTGTGTCCGGCAGGTCAGCTGTTACCTGGGTGTCACTCCCTCCTGCAATAAGTGTGCCTCCATACGCAGCAGTGTAGGAATTTTCTCTAGTCATTGGCTGTAGCATTTCTTCTCCACAGCTGTCAGTATTTTCCTGCATTTCTGACCAACACACTGAGCAGGACCCTCAGCACCAGGACCAACACACCCTCTGCCTGTTTCCCACAGTCCCTGCTGTGCTCCTGTCCACTGCTCACACTTCCACCCGACCGTCGGCTTGTAGAAGCACCTACAGGGATGAATTCCCCATCAGCTCCACCTGTGCCAACAAACAAAATAAGATTAAAATGCAAACCGATTGCAGCACAGAAAATATAATCAACTTCCTGCAAATTTACTGGCTTATTGTTACCATCAACCTTATGGCGTGGGAACTGCGCATGTGCCGGTGTTGTTACAAATCAAACTGGTTTTCCTGTTAATTGGTTACCTTTGTTTGTAAAGGTCTTCATTGAGTGGTTTAATTGCGAGTGTGCTTGTCGAAAGGGAAACATTTGGGTATTGTGTTGTAGGTGGTTGCTGGGTGGCTGCTATGGTCCTCAGGGTATGGATTGTATGGATCAATGTTGTTTATAGATGCCAGTTTAGCCAAATAACGGTCCCTGGCATCCTTATTGAGTTGTCTCCGTATGGTATTCTCTTAGTTTGCTTCTGCATCTCCAGTTTTACGATTTAATGGGGGAACTTACTTGAAATCTTGTGTTGTTGTACCGCTCACTGAAACCATACCTTTCAAATAACACACACATAAGTGATAAAGACCGATTGAGTTCTTTAAGTCATTTTAAAACTCACTACTACTCATTAGCCTTTAACTGTGCCTAAGTTCACCTGCTCAGGTATTTCTCCTGAAGTCTCTGTGACGTAAACTTCAGTGACAGCGGTATGCATGTTGCGATGTGAATACTTATATTGTTATTGAATCCCCAAATAACATAAATAATAATAATAATAATAATAACCTCTGATCTTCGGAGAATGTTTAACTTCAGAGGCGCAACAAACTGGGCTTGTGTGGCTGCTATTATTTCAATAACAGTGGTCACAAGTTGATCTAGCAGAGGCATCGTAAACCCCAAAGATAATATACAGTTGTTTTTGCTTCACTATGTGTTTGGGTATGTGTGAAGTCCTCAAAGCTGCGTGGCTCAGGGTGTAACACGCTGCTCTGTATGTTTTCCTTTAGATTTAACACCTGGTGGGGATACATAAATAAATAAATACCACTTTTGATTTGTTTGATAAATAAATCAAAATATAGTCAATATCATCATTTCATTATGAATCTGTCTGCTGTTCCATAAATAAGTCCTGACCTGACGTCATGTTTAATATCTGGATGTGTAGAATCTGCTCCACAACATGGCAGCAGTGTAAAAGAAGGAACATGTGGCTTCATTATTCACTGGAGGCACTTTACATGAACACACACACACACACTGACCCTGCTGTTATAACCATGAACACACACACACACACACTGACCCTGCTGTTATAACCATGAACACACACACACACACACTGACCCTGCTGTTATAACCATGAACACACACACACACACACACTGACCCTGCTGTTATAACCATGAACACACACACACACACTGACCCTGCTGTTATAACCATGAACACACACACACACACACTGACCCTGCTGTTATAATCATGAACACACACACACACTGACCCTGCTGTTATAACCATGAACACACACACACACACACTGACCCTGCTGTTATAATCATGAACACACACACACTGACCCTGCTGTTATAATCATGAACACACACACACACTGACCCTGCTGTTATAATCATGAACACACACACACACTGACCCTGCTGTTATAACCATGAACACACACACACACACTGACCCTGCTGTTATAATCATGAACACACACACACACACTGACCCTGCTGTTATAACCATGAACACACACACACACACTGACCCTGCTGTTATAACCATGAACACACACATACACTGACCCTGCTGTTATAACCATTAACACACACACACACACACTGACCCTGCTGTTATAACCATTAACACACACACACACACACTGACCCTGCTGTTATAACCATGAACACACACACACACACACTGACCCTGCTGTTATAACCATTAACACACACACACACACACTGACCCTGCTGTTATAACCATTAACACACACACACACTGACCCTGCTGTTATAACCATTAACACACACACACACACACTGACCCTGCTGTTATAACCATGAACACACACACACTGACCCTGCTGTTATAACCATGAACACACACACACACACACTGACCCTGCTGTTATAACCATAAACACACACACACACACACTGACCCTGCTGTTATAACCATAAACACACACACACACTGACCCTGCTGTTATAACCATGAACACACACACACACTGACCCTGCTGTTATAACCATAAACACACACACACACTGACCCTGCTGTTATAACCATAAACACACACACACACTGACCCTGCTGTTATAACCATTAACACACACACACACACACTGACCCTGCTGTTATAACCATTAACACACACACACACACACTGACCCTGCTGTTATAACCATGAACACACACACACACTGACCCTGCTGTTATAACCATTAACACACACACACACACACACTGACCCTGCTGTTATAACCATTAACACACACACACACACACTGACCCTGCTGTTATAACCATAAACACACACACACACTGACCCTGCTGTTATAACCATTAACACACACACACACACACTGACCCTGCTGTTATAACCATTAACACACACACACACTGACCCTGCTGTTATAACCATTAACACACACACACACACACTGACCCTGCTGTTATAACCATTAACACACACACACACACACTGACCCTGCTGTTATAACCATTAACACACACACACACACTGACCCTGCTGTTATAACCATTAACACACACACACACACACTGACCCTGCTGTTATAACCATAAACACACACACACACTGACCCTGCTGTTATAACCATGAACACACACACACACACACTGACCCTGCTGTTATAACCATGAACACACACACACTGACCCTGCTGTTATAACCATGAACACACACACACACACTGACCCTGCTGTTATAACCATGAACACACACACACACACACTGACCCTGCTGTTATAACCATTAACACACACACACACTGACCCTGCTGTTATAACCATGAACACACACACACACACACTGACCCTGCTGTTATAACCATGAACACACACACACACACACTGACCCTGCTGTTATAACCATGAACACACACACACACACTGACCCTGCTGTTATAACCATGAACACACACACACTGACCCTGCTGTTATAACCATGAACACACACACACACTGACCCTGCTGTTATAACCATGAACACACACACACACTGACCCTGCTGTTATAGTGATGCTGAGTTTGGATCATTGTTATCTGAGAACACAAGTATTGATAATATTGTACAAATGATGCAGCTTCTGTTGTTGTCCTCTGAGCTGTACAGGCAGCAGTCCTAAACTTCTGAATTCATCACTACCAACATGAATTAAAGAGGATACATTAAATAAATACTGAATAATATTATTTTGCTTCTAAATTTACCTCAAACTGCTGAACCAATCAGAACAGCAGAATCAAACTGAAATGAGTATAAAACACTTTGGGGATGTCAGGATGGTGCAGATATAATGTGTTGTCCCACATTACTCTAATTCTCCCCATATCTATCATATCTATATCTATCATATATATATCATATCTCTCTATATTATTGATCCATGGAGGGAGAGGACACGCACACACACAGTATATAATATATACAGTGTGTGTGTGTGTGTGTATAAATCAAAAAAGGACAGACATTTTTACTAGGGGATTACATTTAAAAACAAAAGGAGCGAACTACATGTTTCACACGTTGCTTCATCAGATTCGCTGTGTTTGATTGCTACCAGGTGTCTTTAAATAATAATAAATACACATTTCCATAAGACTCATATCCACAAGATAATGAGGTGCAATTAATGTCAGAGTACAAAATGCACAATAAGGCTATCCCATCCCTAATACTACAAAGGATGAGTACATCCATGCACACCTTTACATAAAATACCATATATCATAGAGTACAAAACACACGAATTTCCTCATAATGAGATACATATCAAAATTAATAGAGAAAAGTAGAAAAAATGTATATATTAGAGAAAAAAAATGGGTACTGTACAAAATACATAATACATTTCATAATAAATATTCATCATAGTACATCTCAAAAATAGGAGGAGGTGAACATTATCTCATTATCGTGTGGATATGAGTCTTATGGAAATGTATATTTATATCTGATTTTGTAAGGTATTATCATAGTCGCTGTGACCTGTTGTGTACTTTTTTGTGTATTTTTATTAGAAAATGAGATGCTGTGTGTGAACCTGTTGGATCCTCTGTTGATCAGCACCTGACTATTTAAAGACACCTGGTAGCAATCAAACAGAGCGAATCTGATGAAGCAACGTGTGAAACGCGTAGTTCGCTCCTTTTGTTTTTTAATGTAATCCCCTGATAAAATAGTGTCTGTCCTTTCCTGGTGTGTGCTGAAATACTTTTTGGATATCTTCATTTGTCATCATAAAAATATATATATATATATATATATATATATATATATATATATATATATATATATCATGACGTCAAATGTTCAGTGTTGTTGGAGGAATTCGTGACGTCACACATTTACCACCACACACAGAGGGGCGGAGCTTACCCCCACACACCGACCAGCTGCTGCGGACTGTTGTTGTTCAGCTCGACACCAGCAGCTAACGGCTAACAGCTAACAACTAAATCTACCTGTGGACATGTCATCAGAAGCTCGCGCTGCTCATTACACACCTGGATACCACAGTTAGCACGGGTCAGCTCGGTGTAAGCCGGGAGGACATTAGCTCCGTCAGTATGTTCCAGCTACTCGGCCAGTGTTGTTACTGTTAGCTACGTTAGCTGTTAGCTTCTGTTGATCTGTCTTTGTAGAAGCATCGAGTTAGCTTGGCAGCTAGCTTCTTATTGAACACAGATCCAGTAGTTTCCGTCATGAGTCGCTGTGTTCACACTGAGCTGAGATGTTGCTGTAATATTCTTTATGCTAACAGCTGGTTGAAGCTAGTGTTAGCTGTTAGCCGGAGCTAGCCTCAGGCTGATGTCTTTGTTCTGTCAGACGTTAGCTTAGCTTAGCATAGTTGGCAGCTAGATTATAGCAGAGAGGACAGTTAATGAGTGTGTAGCAGATGCTAAGCTAACAGAACTCAGTTGGGTTTTATTAGATTAGTGGTAACATGCAGCTGTTAGCTTCTCCAGCTGCTGCTGTGTAGCGACCTTCATCACCTTCATCATCATCGTCAGTGTTACTATGGCCCTCAGAGCCGCCTGCAGGCAGAGCCGCTCAGCCTGCGTCTACCTGCTGCTGCTGTCAGGTGAGTTCACTGACTCAGGATCAGCTGTCAACTCCACCTGATCAGCTGATACAGAGTATTGATCAGTTATTGGTTCTCTGAGAATCTGATTCTTCTTCGTGAGTTAACATGAAGACAAACCCACACTTCTTCTGTGTGTGTTAAACAGCAGTCAGGTGTCCATATGAACAGTGAAAGAGGTTTTCCTCGCTGTAATCATTCCTCCTGTTCATACTGGATATTAAAAGATCCCCTTCAAATGTGCTTTCAATGGAAGTGATGGAGGCCAAAATCCACAGTGTGTCCACACAGTCATTTAAAAGTAGATGTGAAGCTTATATGAGGCTTCAGCAGTCTGAGTTAGTCATATCAAGTGGATATCTGCCACATTTACAGTCTTTTTAGCATCAAATTCCCTCTTTGTGTTTCCTCGGACAGTGTTTCCCTGTTGAGCTGCGGTGGAAGTATAGTAACAAAAAGAGGGACTTTGGCACTAAAAAGACTGTAACCTTGAAAGATATCTACTTGATTTGACTCATTTGGACGCTGAAGCTTCATATTAGCTTCAGATAAACTTTGAAATCCATGTTTGCACAGAAGGAGGACTGTGGATTTTGTCCCCCATCACTTCCATTGTAAGTGCATTATGAAGGGATCTTCTAATGGTCAGTATGAACAGGAGGAATGATTACAGCAAGAAAAACAGGTTCCACTCTTCATTTGGGCTCCTGACTGTTGGTTTAAGATACACTTGAAAAATTGTGAACCCGCCCTTTAATGTTTCTCCATAAATGTAATGTTCACCAGTTGGAAACACATATAACATTTAGTTATATTTAAAATATAAATAAAGTCTAATCCTGGAACAACACACAGGGACAGCGACAGGTCAAAACTGTCCACTTTACAAGCCTTAACCCTTTAAAAAGTTTTACTCACATCAGCCTCTGTCACCTGTAGTTCGGCTTTATCAGGTGGGCACTGTGCTGCTGTCACTGTGTCCAGGTTGTGAGCTTCAGAACCGGCATAGAAGCTGTTAAGCTCGTCCGTCGTGGGATAGACCTGTAAGCTTCATTGACTGTGGAGTAACAGTGGTTGAGAGTCTTATTCCCTCTGGTTGGGCAGTTGACAAGTTTGGTAGCACAGATTTCAGGTTACAGTGGTTAAAGTCCTCCGCCACTATTGAAATTGCCTCGGGGTGTAAGTTCTCCTGCCTGCTAACGGCTGCATGCAGTTCGTCTGGCGCCGCTGCGGCAGAAGCTTGCGGCGGTATACAGACAGCAGTTAACAATACGCAGGGGAAGTCCCTTGGGAGACAGAATGGTCTGCACCTTCTTGCTAGTTGTTCTAACACTGGTGAACAGGACCGGGAGATTATTTCCACATCAGTGCACCATGAATTGTTAATAAAGAAGCATACACCACCTCCCTTTACTTTGCCAGGAGTCTTCATGGAGCGGTCCATGCGCTGCACAGAAAAACCCTCTGGTTGTTTCGCCCTATCAGGTGTATTAGAGAATCGGGGTCAGATTCCATTTTAAAACACAGTTTAAAATGGAAATGTTGGACGTAGCCTTCGCCTAGGGGAGTTAAAATAGATAAAGTTTGGGGGACATGGTTCCAAAAGTTGACATTCTCCTTGCTTCAGCCAGGTTTCAGTAAAGAAAAAGAAATCTCATTTCTGGGACAAAATGAAATAGTTTAAGACGAATGTGTTATTAGAGAGGGACCTAACATTTAAAGGTGCAGTGTGTGGAATTTAGTGGCATCTAGCAGAACAGACTTAGCAGAAATGGAATATAATATTCATAAGTATGTTTTAATTAGTGTATAATCACCTGAAAAAAGGGAATCATTGTGTTGTTGTTACTTTAGAATGAGCCTTTATATCTACAGAGGGAGCGGCTCCTCTTCCACAGAGCCGCCATGTTGCACTGCCATGTTTCTACAGTAGCCCAGAACAGACAAAACAAACACTGGCTCTAGAAAGGGGCCTTTTTTGTTTTTTGCAAGTTTTCAAGGACACGATACAAGCCAGTTAAAGCTAATCAGAGCGTTTCCATGGATATGGTAGTAAACAAACATGGCCAACCCTGCAAACTGATAAATTTCCTGTTTCTGTCCTGTCCACTCTGTTTCCCAGGATGCATTGCTGCCTCTGAGAGGAACGACAACCTCTACGTGTCCGGGATTTCTAACGGTGAGGTCACAGTTGATCAGCCAATGACACGTCAGAGACACAAAATACAACACAAACTAAATCTAACAGATCTCTCTCTCTCTGTCTCTCTCTCTACCTGTCTGTCTCTCTGTCTGTGTCTCTACCTCTCTGTCTCTCTCTGTCTCTCTCTCTCCCTCTCTGTCTCTCTCTCTGTCTCTCTCTCTGTCTCTGTCTCTCTCTCTACCTGTCTCTCTCTTTAACTGTCTGTCTCTCTCTCTACCTGTCTCTCTCTCTCTCTCTCTCTCTCTCTCTCTCTATATATATATATATATATATATATATATATATATATATATATATATATATATATATATATATATATATATATATATATACTCTTTCTCTCTCTCTGTCTCTCTCTCAAATTCAAATTTACTTTATTGGCATGAATGTCACAACAACAACATCAAAGCATCAAGAGTCAATGGAACAGATAACATTGACATAACTAAGATTGACATATATTAATTATATATAGTATATATGTCTGTATGTATGTATGTATGTATATATATGCATGCATACATACTGTATATATATACACAGTATATCCTATGCATGTATTTGTGTGTGTGTATTTTTAACGTTGAGTGTTAAGCTCTTTGAAATTTGACATTACAGAGTTGAACTTGTTAAAGTAAATGTTGATTTCATTGGATGTTTTACACTGTAGGAGGAAGTGTGTCTCTGTCTCAGCCTCACCTGTCCAGCAGTCACATGTTCTGTTTTCTTTTTGGTTGCTGTGATGTTTTGTGTCGTCCTTGTTGGTTTGGCAGTTTGTGCTCACTGAGTCTGTACTTGGTGAGGATCTCAATGTCTTCAATCTCTGACAGTACAGAGATATTCGGCCAGTTCATCATCTCTTTCTAGGGCCAGATAATGTTCTGACCTACTTTGGCTTTTAGTTTCTTCTCTCCAGTGTTCCAGACAGGTTTCTTTACATTGTGTTATAGTTTGGTTCACTCTGATTGGTGTTTGGAAAGCAGTGCTGGTGTGAGACTGGTCAGAGTGTCTGAGAGAGGCAGTTAGTCTCAGCACCAGCTCACACAGGGGACTCTTTTCTGGGCTCAGCTCTTGGGTTTGGAGGGCTTTGGAGTAGAGGGGGTCTCGGGGGCTGGATTTAAGGTGATTAAAACATGTGAGTGCTCTCTTTTGAATGTTAATTATCAGTGAGTTTCTGCCTCATTCTGCTCTACATGCAATTTGTTTTCTGTGTACGTGTAAAATGTATCTGCAGAATTCAGCATGTAAAGACTGAGGTGGATGTTTGTCCCAGTGGGTACAGCTATGATGACTGAGTGGACCTCATACTTCACTACCATACAGCGCAGTGGGCAGGACCCTGGGCCAGAAGCGCGTTGCCAAAGCTTTGGGTCCATCCTGCAGGTCCTGTGGGCTGCCACTGCTTCAGCCCTGAATGGTTTAAGCCTCGCTGCATATTTCTGCTTTCTGGTATTTTAATGTAACAGAGTGGAACTTAAAGTGGCGCGACAGGGGGAGGGGGAGAAATATAGTGCTGCACATAACAAGATGCATACAGGCCATGGATGTATTACAGCAGTAAAGATGCTGTTTACAGTGTTTCAGGCTTTTCTCCACATTTCAGCTCACAGATTGTTACATAATGAAAACTGCAGAGAGCACAAAAGCCTCAAATTGCGTCTTTAATTAGCAGAGATGCGCACACACAGAGCTCTCCTCAATCACAAACCACCTTCCATGTATTTTGCTTCTTTTGCTTCTCTAGTATTTCACATCTATAAAATAATCTACTGAAATGTCCGTCAGAATAGGCTACAGCTATTAATGTGACTCAGGCAGGTCAGAAACATGTTAGATTAATGTCTGAAAACATCAGTACTGATGTTCTGTTTGCTGTCCACAGCTGGCTGTGTATCAGATTCTTTCCTTTGACTTTATTAAACACCTGCAGTATCACAAAGCAACTGAACGATGCGTCTTTAAATTGAGAGAGTGATGTGCGTATTTACACATGTGGCACAGCAGCAATAACTTATTAAAAGGATCTGTCACAATCTGACAGTAATTAATGTTCTGTGTTCTGCTACACATCTACTGTACACCATTGACTGTATATAAAGAGGTCAGCTGTTACACACAGATTCAGGTTTATATGGTGGGATTGTTTGTAATAAAGCAGCCCTTATGGATGAATCCTGAGCTCCGTCAGAGCTGTCAGGACATTTTTATTCTAAGTAGCTAAAAGTCCAAGATAAGCCTAAAACCCCATCCCCACTTCTTACCCCCCATGTCTGACTGAAGATTTCGCCCTTGCTGAAAACAGTCCTGTGTAAAGCAATACAAGGGGCTGAGTTGGTGCGCGCGCACACACACACACACACACACACACAGTCTTTTTGGCCCCCCCACTGAAATGAATCCGGCGCTTCTGAGGCAGGATGACACTGTCAAATATTTTAAGCCAGATTTTTATTGTAATTTGGAAATTCTGAGAGATCTGACAGCAAATATCTTCCTTATACCACACCACCAGCCCCCCCCCCGCATTAACGCATTAAAAACAGTCCAAAAGAACCTGTATAGTGTGACAAATATGAAAACACCTACAACTATCTATACATTTACAATACTAAATAATATGACAAATTCCATGGAGGCATGTACTATTTTCACTAATACTACTACTTTACTGACTACTACTATTGCTATTATTACTACTACTAACTAACAATACATTTCCATGTTGTTCTGTTACTCAAGTGGGAAGGTATTCTGAGTATGTACATCTTGGCTGAACAGAAGCTGGGAGTAAAGGGTCTGCAGCATCTCCCTGATGTCTCCCAGCTTAGAGGTAGCAGGGGGAGGGACTGTGGCCGTAGGCTGGGCAGCATAGCTCTGCTGCTGTGGGTGGGTGCAGGTGCTGCTCTCTTTGTCTATCTGTCTGTTTCTCTCTCTGACCTGTGTCTGTCTCTTCCTGTCTGTCTCTCAGCCTGTGGAGAGGGGGCGGAGCTCCTGCGGGCCTCCAGTGGTGTCATCACCAGCCCCGGTTGGCCGTTTCAGTATCCAGCCCGACTGAACTGCAGCTGGAACATCAAAGCCCGACCTGGAGACACCGTCACCATCAGGTAACACGGCTGTTTCCATGGTTACTGCACCAGCTACAGAGGTCAGAGATCTGATGTGTCCTGTCCCACTCAGCTTCCAGGACTTCGACCTGCAGGGGTCCCACCGCTGCTCCTCAGACTGGATGTCTGTCAGCAGCTACAGGAACCTGGACGGACTGCGGGTCTGCGGTTCCTCCCTTCCGCCCCCCTATATCTCCTCCCAGGACCACGTCTGGATCCACTTCCACTCTGATGACAGTCTGACGGGGAAGGGGTTCAGACTGTCCTACATCTCTGGTGAGGGTCAGGACTCCCAGGACCTGCAGGTCTCTGAGGGTCTGTGTGGTCCTTGTTGTTTCAGTTGTCTGAAGATCTCTGAGGGTCTGTGTGGACCTTGTTGTTGCAGGTAAGCCAGAGGCGTCCAGCTGTGATGTGGACCAGTTCCACTGCTCTAATGGGAAGTGCATCCCGGACTGGTGGCGCTGTAACTCCATGGACGAGTGCGGTGACAACTCAGACGAGGAGCTGTGTGTGGACTCTCCCTTCTCCTTCCAGCCCTGCAGCCTGAACCAGTTCCCCTGCCTGTCCCGTTACACCCGCATCTATACCTGCCTGCCGCACAGCCTGCGCTGCGATGGCAGCATCGACTGCCAGGTAACACTCACCTTTACCCAGAATACACTTCACCTGTCAGACAGTCACACAGCCTGCGTGTTAAACCCTTCCTATCATAGTCAGAGAAAGTGATGGTAACTAGCTGGCAGCTTGTGATCATTCATGTTTCTTTGTTTTATTTGGACAAATGATTCCTGCATGTGTTGACCTGTGTGTCATAGTTTACATTGTAAACCTGGACATCATTAGTCACAGCTGGAAACATGCTGCTAAGAAGACCTGAAAAACATCAGTTTTATTATCAGCTCCATCCTTGAAGTTATTGGAGAACAGTTCCAGGTCTTGCTGCTTACCCAGGTCCTGGTATCAGTAGCAAATATAGTCCATACTTCCTGAGGGATCCTGGAGTGTTCTTCAGCCTGATGAATGTATGACCCCTCCGGTGTGTTCTGGGTCTGCTCAGAGGAAAACCTCCACAGGGAGGCATCCAGGAGGATCCTGATCTGATGAAACAGCAGTGTTTCTCCCAGTGGATCTCTCAGTCTGGACACCCTGCCAAGGAAACTTCAGCTGCTTGCATCCACTGTCTCATTCAAAGCTCCTGATGACAGCTGAAGGTGGGAACAGAGAACGACTGGTAAATCGGGAGCTTTGCCTTCAGCCTCAGCTTCCACTTCACCACAACAGTCTGGTACAGGCGGCATCAGTCCACCTGTCAAACTAATGAAAATACAAGATGCTTGACCTGCTTCATTTAGAGAAATCCACCATTCTGTCAGTGCCCTGTGATCTCAGACCTGGAGCTCTTGACTCTCATCCCTTTCACACTTATTCAAGTTTGTCAAAATACCTCTTCTGCATTGAGAGATTTATCCTTGAAAACCACAAGCAGAATCATCACAAGAGGAACCCTGTCTGAGTCCAGCAGCCACCAAGAACCTGCTGAGATACAGACAGCTCTCACTCTGGTCCTCCAACAACAGAATCACCTGAACCTGAGGTTCAACAACCAATCAACAGCCTGACAGAAGCTTCCCCATGAGGTCTGAGCAGCGAGACACCCTGATACACCCAGTCTGCCAGTCCACAGGGATGGTGCCGACCTCCATGAGACACTAAAGAGGCATCAACCAAGATGGCCCCCTAATGTCCAGAGCTTTCAGCTTTCAGCATCTCAGGGTGAACCTCGTTCCCCTCTGGTGCCTTAATCCTGCAGGGCTTTGTAATTCCCTCAGGATAATTCTCCCCCCGAGTCCTCCAGCTCTGCCTCCTCTATGGAGGACGAGTCAGTCGGGTTCAGGAGTTCCTTCCTCTGTCCGACAACATCCTCAGTCTGGGTCTGAGTCCTGCTCCCTGCTGAGAACAGTCCTGCTTTTTTAACATGACTGTGATATAGTTCTTTATATGTACTTTGTTTTTCCAGGACCTTTTAAATGTTTGATACAGTTTATATGATATTTGTTTCAGGATCTCGGTGATGAGATTGACTGTGACGTTCCCACTTGTGGAGAATGGTTGAGGAACTTCTATGGCTCCTTCAGCTCTCCAAACTACCCCGACTTCTACCCTCCGGGAAGTAACTGCACCTGGCTGATTGACACCGGAGACCACAGGAAGGTAACCTCTGACCTCTGACCTTTAACCAGGAAGTTCTTCTAGCTCCTTGAGTTCTGAATAATGTTAACCTACCATCTGATGCTCCTCCTGCAGGTCATTCTGCGGTTCACTGACTTTAAACTCGATGGGACGGGTTACGGCGACTACGTGAAGGTGTATGATGGCCTGGAGGAGAACCCTCGCCGTCTCCTCAGGGTTCTCACCGCCTTCGACTCCAGAGCGCCGGTTGCCGTGGTTTCATCGTCCGGCCAGCTCCGAGTTCACTTCTACGCTGACAAGATCAATGCTGCCAGAGGGTTCAACGTCACCTACCAGGTGTGTACTTCCTGTTGGGTTTACAGCGGACGGGTTCTGTTTAACTAGATGGTTTTTTTAAGGTGGACTGGACGTGTTTACGGTTCTCTCTGTTCTTAAGGTGGATGGGTTCTGCCTTCCCTGGGAGGTTCCCTGTGGGGGGAACTGGGGCTGTTACACTGAGCAGCAGCGCTGTGACGGGTACTGGCACTGTCCCAACGGCCGGGACGAGCTGAACTGCTCGGCCTGTCAGGAGGACGAGTTCCCGTGTTCCAGGAATGGAGCCTGTTACCCCCGATCGGACCGCTGCAACTACCAGAACCGCTGCCCCAATGGGTCCGATGAGAAGAACTGCTTCTTCTGCCAGCCGGGCAACTTCCACTGCAAGGTACCCTGACTTCTAACCTCTGTTCCACCTACAGAATAACCGCTGTGTGTTTGACCTCTGAACTCAGAATAACCATTGTATGTTTGACCTCTGACCTCAGAATAACCGCTGTGTGTTTGAGTCGTGGGTGTGCGATGCACAGGACGACTGCGGCGATGGCAGCGATGAGGAAAGTTGTCCCGTAATCGTTCCCACCAGAGTCATCACTGCCGCTGTCATCGGCAGCCTGATCTGTGGCCTCCTATTGGTCATTGCCCTCGGCTGCACCTGCAAGCTCTACTCGCTACGCATGTTTGAACGCAGGTGAGTCACCTCCATGGCCTTTGATTGTTGGTTGTGAGCTGTGTGATTGGAGCTGTGTGAATGGTTGTTGTGAGCTCTGTCATTAGTCATTGTGAGCTGTTTGATTGGTGGTTGTGAGCTGTGTGATTCGAGCTGTGTGATTGGTTGTTTCAGGTCATTTGAGACCCAGTTGTCCAGAGTGGAGGCAGAGCTACTGAGAAGAGAAGCCCCACCCTCGTATGGTCAGCTGATTGCCCAGGGATTGATCCCACCTGTGGAGGACTTCCCAGTGTGCTCTGGGAGCCAGGTACGCAAAATTCAGGTTCTGCCAGTGTTCTGGTTCAGGTGAGGACGGAGCAGTGATTAGCTGGTTTTCTTTCACACATTCCAGCAACACTGAAAGCCAGATGAGAATGTTCTCTTCTCTCATTGGTCAGATGTGGCTGATGGGCTAAACACAGGAAGAATCCTGTTTTATTAAACAACTTCATTGAAGTGTCAGTGAAAAAAGATCAAATACAGTAATAAACATAATTCATGACAGGAGGATTACTGACTAGAACTAATTAATGAAACTAATGATGATTATTACAGTTTTTAAACCCTTTTTCTTTGGGGAGGTGCCACCAGGGATATGGGTGATGGAGGAAAAAACAGAGACCTATACTTTTGCTCTTTTTATCTTCCCATACCTATTTTCCATTCCCTCCTGAATGCACAGTCTAAACGCCCCAGGTCACCTACGTCCCTGGAGTTTAGTACATCCTAAGTGGAGCAGAGTGGAGATCAGTATCAGTGGGAGATGTATCTATGGGGTATTTTAGCCTGTGTGTAGCACCCAGGTCCCGACTCTATATAGGAGTGTGGGGGTAGGTGAGCTATTCCCTCAAAGGGAAGATTGTTACTTCTAGACCCAAGGAGTATTTAATGAAAAATGAGAAGGGAAAAACCACTCACCTAATAAGATTTAGTCTTCACAATCAATGAAGAAAAGTACAACTTCTAGATGAAAAAGAAATATTCTCTTTGAGTATTACAATATAAGTGCTATTCAGAATCCAAAACCAATACAGGGTTTCAGTATATCACACAAAATTATCTAAATCTAAGCATCCTTGCCCGAGCCAAAAGAGCTCACGTTCTCTTCTTTCCCTCTTTATACCCTGCAACATGAGCCGAGCTACGCCATTATGAAAGTAGGTGACAACAGGATACGGAAAGTCCATATATAGATATGGACTTTCTGGAAAGTACAGGAAATAATACACACAAACACACACAAGGCAGGTTGCCTCAAAGCAGGCTGTAACTGGTTTAAACACATCCACTTTTCTTCTGAGGAAAATCACTCAGCATAAAGCAGGTTAATAAAGTTCAACAGAATCACTCAGAGGATACAACAGACGTATTATAGTTTACTAAAACTACACTAAAAGCTAAAACTAAGTGTGAAAAACATTTTATTTAACTGAAATAAGAATAAAAACTAAAGATGCAAAACCAATAACTCTGGCATGAAGTACATTTAGTCAGGACTCTTAATAAGGCCCTGGCCTAGAGTTCATTCTTCTTGGGGGTCCAAGGGGTCGAAGGTGAGGGGACACTATAGCAGGACGCCATCCTTAAGAGAGGTTTCAGTAGTTCTAACATGAAATTTGAGTTCAGTTCAATTCAGACTTTATTAAGGACACAGCTCACTGGGGTCCATAGCACAATAAAATACAAAGAAGAAAAAAAAAAACACTATCTAAAAAGAAGAAGACATTCCACAATAATCAGACATTTGCATTCAGGCTGGAACGCCAATAGTTCCACGTTCTAGACAAGAACCTGACGGAGCTCAGTTCAGGGTTGGGTATGGCTGAAATAAAACTGTTTGCAGAATCAGATAACCTGCATGTACATCTATATGTAGGATTTGGTATGACAACACAGCAGGTGGGTACACAAACATTTGGCCTGCACTGCAGCTTCACACTATCTTTATGAACCACTGTCAGTCTCTGCATGCTGCCTTTTCT
This sequence comes from Scomberomorus guttatus, assembly GCA_038419695.1. Classification (NCBI taxonomy): domain Eukaryota; kingdom Metazoa; phylum Chordata; class Actinopteri; order Scombriformes; family Scombridae; genus Scomberomorus; species Scomberomorus guttatus. The sequence goes on from CM076461.1 coordinate 181,312, forward strand.
GTAGCACCACCACAGGGGGGCAGTATACAGCCGGCTACAAAAAGCTTTAAAGAGACATCTTCACAGTCACTAAATTTATGAGCCAGGGTGTTTGTTTGTGTGTACAACTTGCACCACTGTCTGTAAATGTCCTTATCATCTGATAGATCATTGGTTATGTAATGGTCAATGTTTCTAATCTCACTAGTGCAGTGCCCGTTCAAAACATGTTTGTTTGGAACAGACTGATTGCGTGGCCTCCAGCAGTTACTTCAATGCATAGAAAAATGATGCATACATACATGCACACATACACACATACATGCACACATACATGCACGCATACGCAATTTATGTGTATGTGTTTATGTATTTGTGTATGTATGTCTGTGTGTATGTGTGTATTTGTGTATGTATGTGTGAAAAATTTGAAAAAACAAGTATTACGGTGGGGCAAAAAAGTATTTAGTAAGCCACCAATTGTGAAAGTTCTCCCACTTAAAAGATGAGAGATGCCTGTAATTTAATAATTAATAGGTACACTTCAACTATGAGAGACAGAATGGGGGGAAAGAATCCAGGAAATCACATTGTCTGATTTTTAATGAATTGGTAAATTCCTCAGTAAAATAAGTATTTGGTCACCTACAAACAAGCAAGATTTCTGGCTCTCACAGAGTAACATCTTCTTTAAGAGGCTCCTCTGTCCTCCACTCTTTACCTGTATTAATGGCACCTGTTTGAACTCGTTATCAGTATAATAGACACCTGTCCACAACCTCAAACAGTCACACTCCAAACTCAGCTATGGCCAAGACCAAAGAGCTGTCAAAGGACACCAGAAACAAAATTGTAGACCTGCACCAGGCTGGGATAACTGAATTTGCAATAGGTAAGCAGCTTGGTGGGAAGAAATCAACTGTGGGAGCAATTATTAGAAAATGGAAGACATACAAGACCACTGATAATCTCCCTCGATCTGGGGCTCAATGCAAGATCTCACCCCGTGGGGTCAAAATGATCACAAGAACGGTGAACAAAAATCCCAGAACCACACGGGGGGACCTAGTGAATGACCTGCAGAGAGCTGGGACCAAAGTAACAAAGGCTACCATCAGTAACACACTACGCCGCCAGGGACTCAAATCCTGCAGTGCCAGACGTGTCCCCCTGCTTAAGCCAGTACATGTCCAGGCCCGTCTGAAGTTTGCTAGAGAGCATTTGGATGATCCAGAAGAGGATTGGGAGAATGTCATATGGTCAGATGAAACCAAAATAGAACTTTTTGGTTTAAAAACTCAACTTGTCGTGTTTGGAGGAGAAAGAATGCAGAGTTGCATCCAAAGAATGTGAAGCACGGGGGTGGAAACATCATGCTTTGGGGCTGTTATTCTGCAAGGGGACCAGGACGACTGATCCGTGTAAAGGAAAGAATGAATGGGGCCAATGAAGGAGTGGCCTCGTAAGAAGCATTTCAAGGTCCTGGAGTGGCCTAGCCAGTCCCCAGATCTCAACCCCATAGAAAATCTTTGGAGGGAGTTGAAAGTCCATGTTGCCCAGCAACAGCCCCAAAACATCACTGCTCTAGAGGAGATCTGCATGGAGGAATGGGCCAAAATACCAGCAACAGTGTGTGAAAACCTTGTGAAGACTTACAGAAAACATTTGACCTCTGTCATTGCCAACAAAGGGTATATAACAAAGTATTGACATGAACTTTTGTTATTGACCAAATACTTATTTTCCACCATAATTTGCAAATAATATTTTAAAAATCAGACAATGTGATTTCCTGGATTCTTTCCCCCCATTCTGTCTCTCATAGTTGAAGTGTACCTATGATGAAAATTACAGGCATCTCTCATCTTTTTAAGTGGGAGAACTTGCACAATTGGTGGCTGACTAAATACTTTTTTGCCCCACTGTATGTTAAGAATGATCAGAGCAATGAACCCACTGAATTTCATGAACATCAAAGAACCTTTGTTCTAAAATCGCCCTGTGTTTGGGGGCGCTATGGAGCCCGCCGGCCACACCTGAGCCCAGTCACTACAGAACTTTGCAATTTTCGTCAGTTCTGACGAGTGTGCCAATTTTCGTGAGTTTTCCAAGCCCTTCAAAAATGCAATGGCGTACTAGAATAATAATAATAATCTCTACAAAAATAATCGGTTCCTCGCACTTTCAGTGCCAGGGAATGTTTGGCCCCTGGCACTGAAAGTGCTCGGGCCCTAATAATAACAACAACAATAATAATAATAATAGAAATAATAATGTAAGTAAACTTTGTTTAAACAGACACCTGCCTGACTTTATTTGTGTTTCTGTCTTTAGGCGTCCGTCCTGGAGAACCTCCGTCTGGCTGTTCGCTCTCAGCTCGGCTTTACCTCCCTGCGCCTCCCGTCTGCCGGTCGTCATAGCAACCTGTGGCGCCGTCTGTTCACCTTCTCGCGGTCGCGGCGGTCAGGCTCTCTGGCTCTGGTCTCTGCTGACTTGGAGGACAGTGCTGGGACCGGGAGCACTGGGAGTTCTGGTTCAGACCTGCTGTCTCCAGACTCAGACGACACAGACACAGAGGGTGATCGGGGGAGGGAGCGCGGTGTGGGCGCGGTGGGTGGGCCTGTGGCCCCCCTCCCACAGAAAACCCCGCCCTCCAGTGCTGTGGAGGCCCTGGTATCCGTGACGACGTCTGCGACCTCCGTGACCCCGGCGCCTTGCCACGACAGAGTCCGAGACCGTCCCAGAGAGGCCCCACCCCCCTCCAGCCCTGTTGCTGTGGTAACCTCCGGTCCAGATCCCGAGTGTCACAGCAACACCTTGGGTCTCCAGGCTCCGCCCACCTCCGCCCTGCAGCGCCTTGCCCAGAACCTGCACCGCCTTGCCAGGACCCTGACCAGGACTGGCCAGAACCCACAGAACCAGACCTGGACCAATCACAGTCCACTCCGCCAGCTGGAGACAGGAAGAGGCAGGGCTGAGGCCACCGAACGACGAGGGAGCAGAGAAGATGAAGAAGATGTGGAGCTCCTGATTCCCGTCTCCGATTCGGACTCCTCCTCCTCCTCCTCATTGGTTGGTGACGTCCGACAGCCACTGCTGGAGCCACACCCCTCCTCCACAGGCCACGTCCACTGCCAGCACCATGGAAACACTGGTCGAGGAGGCAGTGGCGGTCCCTGTGAACACTGTGGGATGGTGCACACGGCCCGGATCCCCGACACCTGTCTGGAGGCGGCGAGGAGAACAGAGAGCAGCGACGACGAGCTGCTGCTGCTGAGCTAACATGTTAACTGATAGGCTAACCTGCTGAGCCAACATGCTAACTGATAGGCTGACCCGCTGAGCTAACATGCTAACTGACTAATCCTGTTAATGTTAATCTGACTCTACACTTTCAGTTAGCTAACATGCTAACTGATAGGCTAATACTGCTTATGCCACCCTGACCCTATAGCTCCAATCTGATGTGTTAGTATGTTGGCTAGCTGTCTGGACTACAGATAGCCAACATGCTTGTTAGCATATGTTAGCATGTTAGCTCTCAGCAGGTTTTGGCCTCCAGTGATGTCGGAGATGAATGGACCAATCAGAGGCTGCTGAGGGGAGTGATGTCACTGATTGGACTCTGATGTTGGTGCGACCATATAAACTGTCCCCTGTTGTTCCTGGTCTGTCTGTTAATATGCTCCTCTCCTCGATGGTACGACTGTAAACTTGTCCTGCTGGTGCAACAGCTTAAATGTTCCCTGCTCATTTCCACTTGGAGAGATGTCATATGACCAACGGAGGGTCACATGACTGATGGAGGGTCACATGACTGATGGAGGGTCACATGACTGATGGAGGGTCACATGACTGATAGAGGGTCACATGTTTGTCAGCTCAGTAAAACTAAACCTGTAAAAGCTGCTGAATAGATTCTGACTTTAAGCTTCAGACAGAATCAGTTTGATGATTTAAACATAAATTTTTTATCACAACGTGGAACAAACTGATTCATAATGTGACAGTTTTTTGTTGCGTCTGAAGTTTTTTTTTTTTTTTTTTTTTACTTTATTAACAACAGCAATATTGCAATACAGACATCGGTACAGGGAGTATTGGAAAAAATTCAAATAAACGAATCACAAAAACGTAAGCATAAATAAATTTGTACAATGTAAAAAGATCCATAATACAGAAATTAAGAGAGAAAAATTAAAATATAATGTTGTTGTTAAACTCTACAGTCAGAAATAAATAATCTTTTTGTAACAGTCTCAGATTAATGAGGAAAGCTGAGCCAAAAGTTAAACAGAAAATAAACAGAAGGAACATAAAGTGGAAACATGGGGTCTAAAATTGTGAATGAATCCAGCACGTGTGTTACAGGTGAGTCTGATGGTTATTCTTCATCACTCTGGTTCTATGAGCTGCAGCCTCCTGACACGCCGACGTCTTCATAACGCTCCACTTTGTTTATCGTCATGTGTTGAAACACTTATTACTTTTTAAAGTGAAAATGAGCAAAAACAGTTGAAACTTTGTGAAAAATAATAATTTGTGCTCAGCTGAGCATCCTCCGCAGGTCATGTGACCCTCAAAATGGCGAAGACAGTCGGCCCTGCGTGTCATCTTTCAGGCAGAACAGGTTCATGTTCCTCCTGGTTCTAAAGGGAAAAGAGACGTTCATCCTGAAGTCAGACAGACAGTTCTGTTGGTTCTGTAACAACAGTCTGTAAAAAGGAAGAGCAGCTTAAAGGTCAAAGGTCACGAGTCGTGTTTACACTTTAATAACAGGAAGGAGGAGACTGAAATGTCTCTGTGGACGTTCAGACAAACTGCTGATTATTATTTAACTCCTCAAACGTGAAATAAGATGAGCTCCTCCAGATTTACTTTTCCTCCTCTTCCTCCTTTCCCCCCTCCTTCTCTTCCTCCTCCACTTCAGACTGAAGCCATTCAGACTGATGTCTGTATTTATGCTGTTTGTTACAGTTTTTGGTACTCAGATCTCAGCTGACCTCGTGTGACTGTATATTTATTATTAATAATATGACTGTGGTTATTATTGTGTTATTGTTGTGTTATTACTGTGTTATTGTTGTGTTATTTTGCGGTTGTGTAGATGTTTTCTGACCTGCATGATTCCAGTTGTTTGATGTTAGTTTTTCTTTGAGTCTGTAAAGTTACAAACTGTTAAACTGCACTAAAGATTAAAGGTTCACATTTCAGTCTGTCTGTAACAAATTGATTATTGATCCATATCAGATCATATTTTCATGTAGAAACCAGACAGTTTGTTCTGGCTGGTCACAGTATCCTGCAGCGTTTCCAACCCGAGGCTTGGGACCCTTCAATCATCCAAAATAGGATGTTCATCAGGAGAACAAATATCATATATTCTCTTCAACTTCAACCCTGAAGGAAAAGAAACTGATTTTAAGTTTTCATTTTCATGCCGTTGAATCAGAAACTTATTAAGCTTTAATATTCAGCGGCATGTTTTAGCGCCACCATCAGGTCACATGTTCCTGCAGTTTAATCAGACAAGACTAATGCAACCCTGAGAACCTCTATTCGCTCAGAAAAACCTCTTCTACTCACTGCTCCTTTACTCTTGGCCTATGGAATATCCAATCAGCTGTGAACAAAACAGAATTTATCAAAGCACTTGCTAATCTGTCAGACATTCAGGTACTACCCCTGACCGAAACCTGGATCCGTCCAGAAAACACATCCACACCAGCCGCACTCTCTGTTGACTCCACTTTCTCATACACACCCCCTCCTGTTGGGCGCAGAGGTGGTACAGGGGTCCTCATTTCTCCGCTCAGCAACAACTCCTCCTATGAATACCCTGCAATCAGGGTTACTGCACAGCTAATGTGACTGTCACCTCCTACATCTGTCTGACCACTTCTTTATTCAATTCATGATCTCCTCACCAGAATATCCCCATGTTCCTCCATATATGGTCTCCTTCCACTGAAACATCTGGTCTCTCACACCAACACAACTTTCCAACGAGGTCCTGGCTACCATGCCTCATAATGAATTCTCCTTACTCTCTGTCAGTGAGGCCTCCTCTCTTAACAATCTCTGCCCTCTAACATCCAAACCTGCTCCCAACACCCCCCCAGTCCATAGCTCACTGAGGTCATCAGAGAGCAAAGGGCGGGGCTCGGAGTGGCAGAGAGAAAATGGGGTAAATCCAGAGAGCCCACTGACCCCAGTGACTATCAGGGTCTCCTAGCAGCATCCTCCTCCAATTTAACTGCTAAGACCACCTACTATCAGAACAACATCTGTGGCGCCACAGATGCTTGGAAAATGTTCTCTGCTTTTAACCCACTTTTCAATCTGCCTCCTCCTCCCCCCTCCACTCTGCTCACTGCAGACATGTTCACCTCATTTTTTACTCATAAGGTCTCTGCCATCAGTAACCAGTTCTCTGAGCCAGACCAACTCAGTCTGCAGCTGCCAGCTAACAGGGCCTCACTCTCCTCACTCTCCCCTCTGACTGAGGAGGAAGTCTCCAAACCTCTGCTGGACTCTTGTCCCACTACCTGTCCACTGGACCCAATACCATCCAACCTCCTACAGAGCATTTCCCCCACACTTAACGACAGTCACACACATCACACACATCATCAACTCCTCGCTCACAACGGGTATGTTCCCTGCTGCATTTAAGCAAACTCGGGTCACCCCACTGCTCAAAAAACCTACACTCAACCAAGCCCAGGTTGAAAACTAGACGGGTTTCACTCCTGCCCTTCCTGTCAAAATATTTGAGTGCACAGTCTTTAACCAAGTCTCTGAATTCCTTTCTGAAAACAACCTGTATGAACAAAATCAGTCGGTCTCTAAGCAGGGTCATTCTACCCAGACTGCACTCCTGTCAATGATGGAATCTCACTGTGTTCAGCTAGAGCTGCTGGTCAGTCCTCAGCTCTATTGCTGCTAGATCTGTCAGCTGCCTTTGACACAGTTAACCACCAAATCCTCCTCTCCACACTCACTGAGCTTGGTATCTCAGGATCTGCTCCCCACTGGTTCATGTCCTACCTCTGAGGGAGATATTTTAGAGTATCTTGGAGGGGAGAAGTGTCCAAACTGCACAGCTTATTCACAGGGGTTCCTCAAGTGCTTGGTCCCGTTCTCTTCTCAATATACACCACCTCACTTGGCGCAATAATCTGCTCCCATGATTTCTTATACTATTGCTATGCTGACGATACCCAGCTCTTCCTGTTGTTCCTGCTGGAAGACCACAGTCTCGGCTCAAATCTTGTCATGTCTTGTCGATATCTCAGCAGGGATGAAAAAAACGCAACCTTCAACTTAACATCTCTAGGACCAAGCTCATGTCATCCCAGCCAGTCCCTCTATACAACAACAGATCAGCCTCTTGAATCAGCTTGAATCAACCCAACTCATGCCAACAAAGTCTGCCCTAAACTTGGGTTTCACGATTGATGACTAACTAACCTTTAAGGTTCACATGGCCTTCATTGCTTGGCGGTGTTGATTTGCCCTGTACAAAATTTTCAATTAATTTTATTTTTATTTTGAACATGTTAAAATAACAAAATAAAATATATAGGCAACAAAACAAAAATAGAAATAACAGCAAACTTTCAGTAAACAACACAAATAATAACCATTCAACGTTTGAAAAGGGCCTAGGATGAAGTAAAGAACTTTCTAGTCCTACCCCTTTTTTATACTTTATCAATCAAATCATAGCCAAAAACATTCAAAACTACACGAGAATAAAGACAACTGGCAAAGAAACAATAACAACAAACAAAAACAACACAAGTCAAAAAGACACACTGTATCAAATCATATTATTCCAGTCCACCTCTTTGTTCCTCCATTCTATATCTGTTCAATATGTTTTTTTTCTTTGATCAGGAAGATCAGATCCTACCTGTCTGAGCATGCAGCACAACTCCTGGTACAGGCTCTCATAATATCACGCATTGACTACTGCAACTCCTTACGGTCAGGCCTCCCTGCATGTAAGTTCAAACCTCTGCAGATGATGCAGAACGCAGCGGCGCGTCTGATCTTCAACCAGTCCAAAACAGCATATGTCACCCCGCTGTTCATATCCCTCCACTGGCTCCCAGTTGCTGCCTGCATCAAATTCAAACCCCTGACACTCGCTTACAAAACAGCAACTAAAACAGCTCCCGCCTACCTGAACTCCCTCATTCAGGTCTACGCTCCCTCCTGCTCACTACGCTCTGCCAATGAAAGGCGCCTGGTACCACAACAGGGCCTTAAGTCGCTAGCCAGACTCTTCTCTTCTGTAGTTCTGTGGTGGTGGAACGAGTTACCAACTTCGTTCGATCCACAGAGTCCCTCTCAATCTTTAAGAAAAGACTAAAGACCCAGCTCTTTCACAAACACCTCTGCACATGATGGACTGAAGGAAGAGAAACAAAATCTGCTTCTATGCACTTTATGCATCGCCTCTGTGCTCTGCCTGTTGGTACCTACGCCCTGTCAGACCTGAACTTAGCTTTATGGCACTTACTCACGTTGTTCTCTCCTGACTAGATCCTGTTTGTGTTGTATCAGCTCTCAGATGTACGTCGCTTTGGATAAAAGCATCTGCTAAATGAAATTGTAAATTGTAAACCTAACAGAATGTCAGTTGTATCAGTGACAACAGCAGAACCTTAAAGAACTGTAGTCTTATCACTGATACTAGCAGAACCTTGTAGGATCAGTTGTGTCAGCAATACATGCAGAACCTTCTAGAACCAGAGTCGTATCAGTGGATCCAGCGGTATCTTGAAGAATCAGAGTTGTGTCAGTGATACCAGTAGAACCTGATTAAACTAAAGTCTTGTTCATGCTATCAACAGAATATTATATTCAGCAGAACAGTATAGAAGCAACTTATGTTAGTGATATCAACAGAACCATATAGAACTGGTCATGTCAGTGTTATCTTTAGAACCCTATAGAACAGCAGTCATGTCAGTGTTATATTTAGAACTCTATAGAACAGCAGTCATGTCAGTGTTATATTTAGAACTCTATAGAACAGCAGTCATGTCAGTGTTATATTTAGAACTCTATAGAACAGCAGTCATGTCAGTGTTATCTTTAGAACTCTATAGAACAGCAGTCATGTCAGTGTTATATTTAGAACTCTATAGAACAGCAGTCATGTCAGTGTTATATTTAGAACTCTATAGAACAGCAGTCATGTCAGTGTTATATTTAGAACTCTATAGAACAGCAGTCATGTCAGTGTTATATTTAGAACTCTATAGAACAGCAGTCATGTCAGTGTTATATTTAAAACTTTATAAAACAGCAGTCATGTCAGTGTTATATTTAGAACTCTATAGAACAGCAGTCATGTCAGTGTTATATTTAGAACCCTATAGAACAGCAGTCATGTCAGTGTTATATTTAGAACTCTATAGAACAGCAGTCATGTCAGTGTTATATTTAGAACTCTATAGAACAGCAGTCATGTCAGTGTTATATTTAGAACTCTATAGAACAGCAGTCATGTCAGTGTTATCTTTAGAACTCTATAGAACAGCAGTCATGTCAGTGTTATCTTTAGAACTCTATAGAACAGCAGTCATGTCAGTGTTATATTTAGAACTCTATAGAACAGCAGTCATGTCAGTGTTATCTTTAGAACTCTATAGAACAGCAGTCATGTCAGTGTTATCTTTAGAACTCTATAGAACAGCAGTCATGTCAGTGTTATATTTAGAACTCTATAGAACAGCAGTCATGTCAGTGTTATCTTTAGAACTCTATAGAACAGCAGTCATGTCAGTGTTATATTTAGAACTCTATAGAACAGCAGTCATGTCAGTGTTATCTTTAGAACTCTATAGAACAGCAGTCATGTCAGTGTTATATTTAGAACTCTATAGAACAGCAGTCATGTCAGTGTTATATTTAGAACTCTATAGAACAGCAGTCATGTCAGTGTTATATTTAGAACTCTATAGAACAACAGTCATGTCAGTGACAGAACAGAATCTAGTATTGTCAGTAGAACCTTTTAGAACCAGAATCATGTTAGTATTATCTGTACAACCTTACAGAACTGAAGTTCTGTCAGAAACACCAGCAGAACCTCATAGAACAGAAAACATCTCCAGCATTCAGAATCTTTTTATTTTTTGGTTCTCATGTTCTGTAACTTTGTTTTTTATATTCTAATCTTTTCATCATTTCATGCAAAAACATAAAGAAGCAGAACAATGTTCCCGTCTCCATGGAAACTATCAGGTGACGACTGAGTCTATGGTTTCTGGACATGCCTCTAACAGTCACATGACTCCTCAGGAGCTGCTGTGATTGGCCGGTAGTTGGAGGTCACATGGCCTGACCTGTCCTTTTTTCCCAGCATCCTCTGCCCGGTGGCCCCATCCCAGTGGGTGGGGCTCTCTCCTCCTTGGTGACATCATCATGATGCTGTTATGACACCGCTCTAATGTCATCATGCAGCATGGAGCAGCAGAGGATCATGAGACTTTTTTTAGGCTCCGCCTGGTAACCACACCTCCTCCTGGCCTGTTCCTATGGTGATACATTCAGTCCCGCCTCCTCACACTACGACTTGCTGGCCTCTGTCTCCTTATTGGTCAGCGGGGCCAAGGCGGGGTCCACCAATGAGGTGGCAGGAAACAGTTTAAACCAGCCAATCACCATGTTGGACAAGTCCAGGTCATCCAATAGGATCTGAGCGGCGCCCATGAAGGATTTATGGTCCATTCGGCCGTAGTCGCCCCAGACGATGATCTGCAGAGAGGTGACATCACACACACCTGATGACATCAAACACAATCGATGACATCACACAAGCCTGATGACATCACTGGCTGGTCAGTAATGCGTACAGATGACATCAAAATGACTCCATTTAGTTTTATATTGACCATATAACACGTAACACGACACTTGGGGGAGTGATGAGCTCGATTTGACCTCAGAGCTATGCAGGCTGGCTGGTAGGTCCGTGGGTCTGCATACGTTCAGGCAGTGTGTTTTTTCATTTTTTTCGTTTTGAACCAAAAACTAAAAATTAATGAAAAAACTAAATAAAAAAATGCTCCAATTTCGGTTTTTGCAAATTTGTTTTTTCATTTTTCCTTTTTGAATTTTTCCTTTTTGAATTGAAGAATGAACAAAAACCGACAGGTGACACGGAAGTAAAAGTAAATATATCAAATTAATAGAATGGCCATTCTATAACATGATGTAAGCACAGGATTGATACCAGACATGAAATATCTTTTATCCAAACAGTGTGTGATATATGATTTAGTTGCATAGCATGAATTAATAGCCTAATTTATCATATATGTGGAAATAGTCTGTGTGTTGCTTTCCAAACAGTGTTGTCTGAAGTGACCAGCAGAGGTCTCCACCTGTTGCCATATTATTGTTCGGTGTTTCACAGAATAACCAAGCGGGCAGCTCCACCTCAAGACTGTAAAGTTTAGGCATAAACTGATTGTGTTTTTGGCTATTAGGGTTCCCACTGGACATTGAAAATCTGGAAAGTTATGGAATTTAAAAGCATGCATTCCAGACAGAAAATCAGTGAATTGAACAAATGTATTGATTTAATCTGGAATATCAGGGAATTAATTTTTGTGTATTTTCATGTGCAGTAAAATATTACATGGACTTCTATCCTAATCAATACAAATTGTGCATAGACATGGAATATTAGGCTGGCAGGTGCTGCTCTATATTGCATTGATGAAACTCCTATAGACTCTACCGTAGAGGCTACTAATGCACAAAAATACCTACATTATATGTAGTCATGATTATTTTGCTGTTAATGACAAATAGCCTAACAAGCCTGCCTACTGCAAATCAATATGATAATGATCAATACTACTTTGGCAGATTGATTTGTCCACTGTGTAATGTCACAGCTTATGTAACATCGCCAACAACGAACAATAGCTGTAAAAAGTGAACATTAGCTTGATCATGTTGTAGCCTGTTACTCTGTGAAACGCTGAACAATAATGTGGTGACAGGTGGAGACCTCTGCTGGTCACTTCAGACAACACTGTTGGGAAGCAGCACACAGGCTATTTCATGACTAAATGAAAAGAACAAAACAGAAAAGATCTTTATTTATGTATTTATTTATTTATCTTCTAACGTTACCCTGGTATTGATCCGGTCTGTGTCAGTCCAGGTATCATCGGATAATCCGTAATTCAAAAAAACTTAAATCTGTTATTTGTTTCGACCAAGGTATGTTTTAACTGTTTCTTTTTTGGTACAGTTGACACAGGCAGAAACCAGAAACAGGTCATTTTTTTAAACAGGTCGTTTTTTACCACTCAATGATCTTTTCGTTGGTGGGTGGGCCTTCAGCGCCCCCTTGCTTCTGATTGGCCAGTGTGCTCTATCAATTATATTTGCTTGTACTCTTCAAAATAAAGGTTCCACCTCTTTGCCTTTAGACAGCAATGTCAACACAGAATATACAGACAGACCTTTAGCCTTCTAATAATTGATGATTATAATTGAATAATATTTTTTTATGCTCTTACTGGGACGTGCCACACATCATTTTGTTTTATGACCTACAATGACAATAAAACTGTTTTTCATATCAAATGAACGAACTGTCTTTCATTTTCAAATATTCTGTTGGTGCATGGATTATAAAGTAATGCAACAGTATTTTATTGTATTGCTGGTTCATGTGCAGCTGAGTGACCATAACGCATTATGTCTATTTTGTAAATGAAAGCACTTTAGTTAGTGTTCCTCAGGATGTACTGTGGACAGTAAAGTATGTTCTCAATAATTAGAGAGATCAATGGCATAGCACACCAAAAGTAGTTACAAAAAATGACCAGCAGGTGTCGCACTGTGTGAACCTCCTCATCAGTAGGTTTGTATATTCTATGTCTCAAAAAATAAATAGAAATGCGGATATGTTGACAGCTAGACAAACAAAACAAAAAACAAACAAAACAAAAACAGATAGGCGTATATATAGATATATATATATAGATAGGCGTATATGCAGTGAATGATCTACAGAAAGAGTGAGCATCATATGAAGCCTCAACTATTGTGCTGTAAATCTGCTTGGGACATCTCATCCAGCTATTATCAGTTAGACTCAAGCTCTCATTGGACTGTAGCCTCCATAAGCTGTGATCACATGGAGCCACTTGACAACTGGCAAAACACTCTCAGTGTAATTCTGCAGACTGGTTAGAGATTCATCCTACCTGATATGTTTCAAGTAAAAAGAACCTCCTAGTTTTTTATGTCTACTCAAGCAGACTGACCACATTTGTACTTGATTTACTGCACAATAGTTGAGGCTTCATATGATGCTCACTGTGTCTGTAGATCATTCACTTCATAAACACTTCTCTATAGATGCCTATCTGTTTTTTTTTGGTTTTTTTTTTTAGCTTTTAACATATCCACATTTTAAATTTCGCATTTTTTGAGATATAGAGTGTACAAACCTATTAATGAGGAGGTTCACATTATGACACCTGCTGGTCATTTTTTGTAACTACATTTGGCATGCTTGCTGTCGGTTCTTTGCCATTGATCTTTCTAATTATTGACAACAGACTTTACTGTCCACAGTACATCCTAAGGAACACTTACTAAAGTACTTTCATTTACAAAATAAACATAGGGCCAAATCCACAGAAGGATTGCGCAGCTTTTGCGACCACTAAATCAGTACAGCGCAAATATAATTGATAGAGCACACTGGCCAATCAGAAGCAAGGGGGTGCTGAAGGCCCACCCACCAATGAAAACGATCATTGAGTGGTAAATTTGTTTTGTCAGTAAGAACAGAAAACAAGAAATTGAGCTGAATTTGTGTTTTTTGTGTTACCTGTTTCTGGTTCCTGCCTGTGTCAACTGTACCGAAAAAACAAACGGTTAAAACATACCTTGGTCAGATGATGTTATAAAGTGGCCATTCTATTATTTTGATCTTTTACTTTTACTTCCGGGTCACCTGTCTGTTTTTCTTCATTCTTCAATTCAAAAAGGAAAAATGAAAAAAGGAATTTGCGAAAACCAAAATTTGACCGTTCTTTCAACTTCATTTTTTGATTCTGATAACAAAAACGGCTCTGTTTTCCTGTTTTTTGTTTAAAACGAAAAAACAAACTACCTGAACATACACGGACCAGGTGACTGAGCCTTCCTGTCTGTTCTTGTGTTCTTGTGAAATGTCAGTCACAGCTCGACTTCTGATCCAACTCAAAGTCCACATCCAGCCAAGTTCAGTCAAAATGGCCCAAAGTGTGCTTGCTCCGACTGTTTTACCCAGCATGCTTTGGGAGCTGACTGTGTGGACTTGGGACAGCTGGCTCTAATGTCTCAGCAGCATTTTGATATATGATATAATTCCTTTTGGAAGATAAATGTTGGTCTCACAGATGAGATCTAACAGTTGTAGCTGCTACAATAGTTTGTCTGAATGTAAAGTGAAGCGTCATGTTTTTACTGGACAGAACAACAGCGCTGCCTCTGAGGCTCCATATGTACAGATATCAGCACATTTACATACATATAAATGTATTAAAATGAACACATCAGTCTGTATTGTTATTATAGCTTCATTACAGACTGAATAACATCATTTATGCATCTCTCTGTCAGTCAGGTTATTTTTTCTTGATAAAAGTCTGTTAGTGGAGCTTTGAGTAGATGATGATGTCACAGTGCAGTCAGGTTCAGGTGTGTTAAAGCTGAGCTGCTGCTGTTCCACTTGCAGAATGATCGTACTGCTTCCTCCCGTCCTCGAGAGAACTTCATAGAGAAAAGCCTGAAGACTGATGCTGCTGATCCAAATCGAGGTCATCACTCCCCCGAGAGTCACGGAGCTGTGTGTGTGTGTGTGTGTGTGTGTGTGTGTGTGTTACCTGCAGGACTTTTCCTTCTGGATTTTCTTCAAACTGCAGCTGTTGTTGATAAAGAGGGTCAAGTGTTTTCCTTGCCAGACGAGTTCGTCGCTTCAACACACATTTCCCGTTATCCATCAGGTACACCTTCACATATGGAGCTACACACACACACACACACACACACACAGTATATATAAAGCAGTAAATATTGGAAGAATTCAGAAAATCTTTGATCCATAAATGTTGATCAGAGTTCAGGTGTAACACTACCACCTGCTGGTCTGAGTATTACTGTGTAGTATTATGTAGTATTACTGTGTAGTATTATGTAGTGTTATTAGTGTGTAGTTTTATATATTTTCACCTGGTGTGTTCTTGTTGCCTTGTTTACCCACAAGCCCGCGGGCTCGGATCACCTCCACATCCAGACGCTCCTTTCTGTGCACCATCCCGATCTGGATGTCACCTGACCACCAAACAGCCAATCAGAGCAGCTTGTGTCACATGATGTTACAGATAAGAGCAATAAGAATAAAAATGTTCCTTCAAAAGTTTCATTGGTTTTTACTTTGAGCCGTCGATCGTTCATCATGAGTCTATAGATACGTGTATCAATGATCATGTGTAAATGTACAAAGTGAAGTCTCCATTTGAATAATAATGTACAAAAATAAACACTAATGTGTAAATAAAGTTATGATTGGTCCTTACCCATGGGGGGCGTGGCCAGAGTCTGCCTGCCTGCCAGCTGGGCGGGGCCTAAACCATCCAGGAAGCCAGTGAAGTGTTTGTCTGATGCTAACTTCACTCCGGGAAATATCAGACTGCAAAAAGAGAAATAAATGTCACAGATTAGAACGGGAGTGACAGATTAGAAAGAGGAGTGACAGATTAGAAAGAGGAGTGACAGATTAGAAAGAGGAGTGACTAAAGGAGTTACAGATTAGAATGAGGAGTGACAGATTAAAGGAATGACAGATTAGAAAGAGGAGTGATAGATTAAAGGAGTGAGATTAGAAAGAGGAGTGACAGATTAAAGGAGTGAGAGATTAGAAAGAGGAGTAACAGATTAAAGGAGTCATAGATTGGAAAAAGGAGTGACAGATTAGAAAGAGGAGTGACTAAAGGAGTGACAGATTAGAAAGAGGAGTGACTAAAGGAGTGACAGATTAGAAAGAGGAGTGACAGATTAAAGGAGTGACAGATTAGAAAGAGGAGTGACAGATTAAAGGAGTGATAGATTAGAAAGAGGAGTGACAGATTAAAGGAGTGACAAATTAGAAAGAGGAGTGACAGATTAAAGGAGTGACAGATTAGGAAGAGGAGTGACAGATTAGAGGAGTGACAGATTAGAAAGAGGAATGATAGATTAAAGGAGTGACAGATTAGAAAGAGGAGTGACAGATTAGAAAGAGGAATGATAGATTAAAGGAGTGACAGATTAGAAAGAGGAGTGACAGATTAAAGGAGTGATAGATTAGAAAGAGGAGTGACAGATTAAAGTAACAGATTAAAGGAGTGATAGATTTGAACGAGGAGTGACAGATTAAGGAGTGACAGATTAGAAAGAGGAGTGACAGATTAGAGGAGTGACAGATTAGAACGAGGAGTGACAGATTATAGGAGTGACAGATTAGAAAGAGGAGTGACAGATTAGAAAGAGGAGTGACAGATTAAAGGAGTGACAGATTAGAACGAGGAGTGACAGATTAAAGGATAGACAGATTAGAGAGGAGTGACAGATTAAAGGAGTGACAGATTAGAAAGGGGAGTGACGATTAAAGGAGTGACAGATTAGAACGAGGAGTGACAGATTAGAAAGGGGAGTGACGATTAAAGGAGTGACAGATTAGAACGAGGAGTGACAGATTAAAGGATTGACAGATTAGAGAGAGGAGTGACAGATTAAAGGAGTGACAGATTAGAACGAGGAGTGACAGATTAAAGGATTGACAGATTAGAGAGGAGTGACAGATTAAAGGAGTGACAGATTAGAAAGAGGAGTGACGATTAAAGGAGTGACAGATTAGAACGAGGAGTGACAGATTAAAGGATTGACAGATTAGAGAGAGGAGTGACAGATTAAAGGAGTGACAGATTAGAACGAGGAATGGTCCGTACGCTCCAGGCTTTGGATCCTCTGCGTCGGGGTCGCGGCTCGGCTGTCGGGTGAAACGAGATTTAAACTCGATGGCCAATCCAGTTTCTACACTCCTCTGGACAGGAAGTCTCACCGCCTTCTTCTTCTTCTCCTCCTCTGGAGAGATGGAGGGAGGAAGACAGAGAGAACTGTCACTGGTTGTCACTGATTGTTACTGGTTGTTTATTGGTTAGACTGGGACTGACCCTCGGGGTTGAGCTGGGAGGCGCTTTGGCTCTTCTTTCCCAGTCCGACCATTCCCATCATCCGAGCTCCGAAACTTGAGCGTCGCTTCTTGTCATCATCGTCGTCATCGTTCCGTCCCAACGAGCAAATCTCACCACCGACACTTGAAGACTTCTGGAGCGGAGCTGCCACTGCCACCACCCTGCAGGAGGAGAGACACGCCCACACCTGTCTGTCACCTGAGGGGGCGGGGCTTAGACACAAATATCTGTCAGTCACCTGGAGGAGGGGTGTTAAGGGGAGTGAGTCACTACTGTTACTATGACGACCTGCTCTGTTCTAACTCCAGTCGGAGCATTTCATTGGTCGGTCTCTTACTTTGAAGGCTCAGGCTCCTCTTCCTCTCCTTCCTCCACTGATTCACTCTTCTGCAGCATGGCTCCGCCTTCAGCCACCAATG
Organism: Scomberomorus guttatus; assembly: GCA_038419695.1. Lineage (NCBI taxonomy): Eukaryota > Metazoa > Chordata > Actinopteri > Scombriformes > Scombridae > Scomberomorus > Scomberomorus guttatus. The sequence continues at coordinate 198,980 of CM076461.1, forward strand.
CTACTTCCTGTGTTCCCTCTGATCCCGCCCCCAACTCCACTGATTGGCCCTCCAGAGCCTCCGCCCGACTGTGTCGGCCAATGAGAGGAGAGCACGGCAGCATGCAGACAGAATGATGAAGAGTAACACATGCTAACATGCTAACACAATAGCATGCTAATGTAAACATGAAGTGCTAGTATTAACAAACGTTTGTTGAAGCTCAGAGAATCTGTAACAGTAACCATGATGATGATGATGATGATCTCAAACGACTAAGCACGCTTGTTATTTTTCAATCAGAGTGGTTGTCATTGAAACAAGCTTCTCACCTGATTCTGCGGACAGATCGGGTGTCAGAGGCGTTGGACATGGCTGACATCTCGCTGACATCACTATCTGATGATTTAAATGACAGGCTGTCCCTCATCTGGAGACACAGAGGACAGGTGACACCAGGTGTATGACATCACTTATGACATCATGTATGACGTAAATGTCGATTCTGCTCACCTTTGATGGATCCTTTATCACATCTGCAGAGACAGAGAGGGAGGGGTTAGTTTATCACAACACAGTGATGTCACAGGTTTCTGTTAGTATAGTCGACGATGTCATAGTTTAGGCACCCTGTACAATGATGTCACTGCGATGGTTGGTGATGTCATAACTGAATCCTGTTCAGCTGCTGCTCACATCCAAAGGAAGAGTTTATATGAAGTTTTCTTCAGTATCGCAGTAATCAGTGATAGTTGTCTGTACATCCATGTTACACTGCAAACAGGAGCTGCTAACAGCTGATTCACATGACTTTTAATGGAGACTGCAACAACATTATACCTTCTGTACTGTAGTTCCAAAATAAAAGCATAATCTCTCCCCATATAGAAGTAAAAAGTGTCAGAAACTTTTGCTCTGAAGGATTCATGCCAACAAAATCTAAACGTATTTTTTATTTAATCCCAAGCAAGTAGCTCTCCCGGTCTTAAAAGTGAAGCCAATGAGGAAGTGCCTTAAACCTGAATTCTCTCTAATGGCCAGCAGGGGATGACTCTAGTGGCTGCAAAAAGAAGTCTGATTGTATGGAAGTCAATGAGCCTACTTCTCACTGGATTTATTACCTCAGTAAACAGTTTGCTAATGAGTTTATGGCCTCAGTTGCTAGTTTTAAGTCTTCTTCAATACAGCATGATGTTCATTTAGTAAATTATGGTCCCATTTAGGGTAAAATAGACAATAAAGCAGCATATGCTTTAGGGCGTGGCTACTTTGTGATTGACAAGTTGCTACCATGGCGATAACGTTGGTTATGTATATTAACCCCAGATTAGAATAGGAGTATAGCCGTAGCTGTCACTATTTCAGAGTGTTTTCTGTTCATGAAAATTAATTGTAACATTTTGGTCGCCTAAAAAAGTCTTGTTCAGGGTTCAGTTGTACTAAAAGACCCTCTAAGGAGTCGATTGTTCTGTTTTTTCAGTAAGTACATTTTGTTTTAAGCCTGTTTTTTGCTAGCCAAAATTAACATTAGCATTATCACAGTTGATATGTGAATGATGCACCATGCTAACCAAGCGAGCAGCTAGCGTTAGGTCAGCTCCACCCTCTCGTTCAAATATGGTCACTTCTGGCTCCAAAAATCAAAGACAGCAACGGTCAGATGCCAAACTTGAGGCTAAAAGACACAAGTCCACAAACCAATGGGAGACGTCCATTATTTTTTTCAGTCTATGTTTCAACCTTACTTGATCTTTGTTCAGTTTGACTTTTTACTGAATTTACTGAATTAGTTTTTACTTTTTTTACTCTTTTCTCATGTTCTTCTTTGTAACTGTGTTAATAAATGTGAAAAGTTATTATATTATTATTATTATGTGTTGAGATATATATTCAGTGTATAAAACCAGTATTGATGCAGTTATTCATGATCCACAAACATCACTCATATCAGGAGAAGAAAACCTAACTTCTCTAACTTCTAACTTCTAACTAATCTAACGTCCTCTAATGGTCATGTGACTTAACATTCTACAGGGGGAGGGGCTACCTGTCTGCAGGTGGGTGTGGCTAACAGGTGGTACCATACCATTGGCTGTTTTCTTCTGCTGGTCCTCCCATGTGACCTCTGCGTCATGGCACAGAGAGAGAGATGATCAGGTGATCCTTCTGAACTCGTGACCTCACATATCAAACCAATCATATCGCAGCATTAAACTGAGTCATCTGAGAGCACCTGAACAACAGCTGATCAGTTTACAGGATCACCTGAACGCATCATCAGACCCTGATCCACCTGAGACTTACCTTTTCTGGTCCCTCCAGGTGTTGCTGAGCGTCTCTCTGGCTCTGACAGGTGACATGATGATATCAGCATGATGTAACACATGAATGAATGAATGAATGAATGAATGATAAGAATCTCTGGTGTACACTGACTTATATTAGAATCAGAATCAGAATCAGAAATACTTTATTAATCCCTGAGGGGAAATTGGGTATTACACCAGGGTTTACGCCTACAGACACTTCAAACCTTTGATGTACACACCTGGAGTCTCCGGGGGCGGGGCTGGTGAGGGGGCAGGGCTAGGTGCAGGGGACAGGGCCAGTTCAGGAGGAGGCTGTGGTTGGACTACGGGAACTGGGGGAGGGGCTTGCACAGGTGCAGAAGCTGGGGGCGGGGCTTGGGCAGGTTCAGGAGGTTGGGGCGGAGTTTGGGCAGGTGCAGGAGCTGGGGGCTGGACTTGGGCAGGTTCAGGAGGTTGGGGCGGAGCTTGGGCAGGTGCAGGAGCTGGGGGCTGGACTTGGGCAGGTGCAAGAGGTGGGGGCGGGACTTGGGCAGGTGCAGGAGCTGGGGAAGGGACTTGGACAGGTGCAGGAGCTGGGGGAGGGACTTGGATAGGTGCAGGAGTTGGAAGTGGGATTTGGGCAGGTGGAGGAGGTAGGTGGGGTTGGGCAGGTCCAGGGGGAGGCGGGGCTTGGACTCGTATAACAGGAGGCGGTTGATGATTGACAGGAGGAGGGACCTGTTTGTGGACATGGGTTGGGGCCTGATGATGTAGAGTGGGAGGGGCTATGGTTGCAGTTGGCGCTTCTGTGGTGGGCGTGGCCAAAACTGATGGACAGCAGAAGATTTTGAAAAAAAGGGAAATTAAATTATGATTAGACAGATGAATGAAAGACAAACAAACTGAGGTGATCACATGACCTGAACAGCTAACCAATCAGATGGCTAGTGTTCTACTTCCACTGTTTGTTGTGACTCTGAATTCTGGGAAATACCGAGGACACATAAGAACTAAAAGGAGGCAACAAAGTGAGCAGAAACCTGAACCTGAGCAAACACGGTGACCTGATGAAATACACCCATGTGTTCTAAAAAAGGTGAGGTCAGGTGATTTTATTAGTACAGCAGACAGCCAATGACAGAGGATCTCAGTCTGCAGTTGATACACCTGACTAGTAATAGACCTGACTGGTAACACACCTGACTGTAAACACACATGACTAGTAACACACCTGACTGACAACCCAAGGTGTGTAGCAGACAGGTATGTAACAGACAGACGTACTTCTGTCCGGAGCTCCTTTGTGTGGGACAGCGGGCAGCTGGCGTCCTCGGTGGCTGCAGATCGGCGTTCCTGTTGGACTCGTTGTGGTGGATCCGCCTCGAGGGTTCATCCTGTCAGATAGACACTGGAGTCAAACTACCAACCTGACAGCTGCTGCAAGGTCAGAGATCAGAAGGGTCGTGCTCATTAGAAATGTTAGATTATGTTCTAGGCTATGTTAGCTAACAAACAAGCTAAAGGCTAAAAGGTACCCCTGATCAATCAATACATGCAGTGATCACTGGTCTCCATGGTTACAGGCACAAAGAAACAAAACTGGAAGCTGTAAATTGCTTCAAACAAACACATGATCACAAGTCTTCCACCAATCAGAGCTCAGCTGTTTCCATGGAAATGATAGGCGATGATGACAACATGCTGTAAACAAACAGAAACCATGTGACTGAGAACCAAAGAGGGTCAGTGGTGTGATGTCATTGTGAAGCAATCAGGACGCAGAGGAGGTGGGGTTTATTGAAAGGGTCTGTGGGTGTGGCCACAGCAGGCTGTGGGTCACCTGGTTGGGGCAGGTGATGGGGGGGCGGAATGTCCGGACCTCAAGTAGGCAGAGTCAGCTTGGTCTGTGGAGTGTGAGCGCGTGCAGACCGGTCGGTCCACCATCGCCCGCTGGTCAGCTGACCGGGAGCGGCTGTAGTAATCCTGCCTTTCCATCCCCCGACTGTACCTGCACATCACCATGACAACCGTCACCCACGATCACAACGACAACCACTGCACCTGCGGGAGGAGTTAGTTATGTGTCGTGTCACCGTGACGACCGGGCTGCTGTCAGCTGGTTGTACCTGTGAAGAATGTAAGGCACTGATGGCTGGACAGGAGACACCACAGAAGAAGAAAACTGAAAGAAAACCTGCTGGAAATTTAACACAGTGAGAAAGCAGCAAAGGATGGTGGGAGAGGAACGAGGGATGTTCTGTGGCCTTTCTCAACCTGCGTTCTCTTGGTTCTCCTGGTTCTCCTGGTTCTGTGTTCTCAGGAGTCTGAACTCTGTGTTGAGAAAAGTGTCTGATGGTTCCATAAAATAATAATAATAATAATAATAATAATAATAATAATAACAATAATAATAATACTAATAATCATATTCATAATAATAATAATAATAATAATTAAAAAAATAACAAAAACAACAACAATAACAATAACAATAACAATAATAAGTTACTAAGTGTAGCATGTTATCACTAATATTAGCTTTTGTGGCATCAACAAGAAAATACAGAACACATGAGCAGCTGAACGTTCTTTTATTTCAGGCGCATTTGTTTTTATTCTGTCACTAAAGACAGAAATAAAAAATAAATAATGAGGTTGTTGGTATGAAATTTGCATATGTATGAGGGGCAGGGCTACTATGTAGGTGGGTGGGGCTACTGTGAACGTCTGAGTCTGGAAACAAAAACAACAAACCATCTGACACTTTAGATCTCTGTGACACTCACAACTACAACTGTCTGTCTGTCTGTTTACCTCAGCAGCTCCTCGTCGAAGGCGTCGGGTTCGAAGGGGAAGTCTGGGATGAAGTCCTGGCTGAAGAACAGAAAGATGTCAGGACCTTTGAGTCCAAACTGGCTGCTACCTGCAGGTGATGCACCTGAATTCTGACACATAAGCCTCTAAGGCTGCATTCAGACCAAATCCAGCGATCCGGCACTACGGTGCACGGGGCTTGGTATTGGCGGCATGTTGTTTGAGGTACTAGTGAGACAATGAAATACGATCCAGGAAAGTTGGAGTTACAGATTATTAGATTATTATCCTATTGTATCTGTTAGGACTATTATGATTATTCTGCCCTAAAAAGTATCTGGGTCTCAGTTCAATTTTACATAAACACTCATAAATCAAAGTTGGCTTCAGCTATTGTAACCAAACTTGATGCATGTGTTTGGATGCTAGGTCGGAGCTTCGCTATGCAGTCCTGGGATATTCTGCCAGGGGGAAAAGTTTATATCTCATAATTAGCAGTGTGGATTTGAGTGAAACGTTTTCCACATTCTCCGGTTATGTTCAATTCATTGTATAAAATTTTGTCATGATTGGCGAAAAGAGGAGTGGTTTATAAGAGTAAACTCACATATTCATCAATATTGCAGTCAAAACTTCCAAAAATTTTAATTTTCATCGTACATCCTACAGAGCTGAAATCTTTTCAGCACATCTACTGAATTGTGACAAAGGTTTGCCTCACTGCAGCCTCTGGTCAGTTCAGTCCGCAGTGATATTCAGTGTCTTACTGTAATTTACTCAACATTTTCTATTTCGCCAAATGTTTGATCAAACTTCAGGTATTTGACAATTATACACCTGAGAACAGCAGAATTTTATCGCCAAACATTTTGACTGTTGTAAGCATTTTAAGTTTAAACAAATAAAAATATTCCAGTTTTGCACTGATGCCATTGCCTCAAGTTGTGAGAAGGTGTGTGGAAACTACGTCTCACCAGTGGTGCAGTCAATAAGTCACCTTCTCTGATATACAAAGGTCCAGGGTTTGAATCCCCAGATGGACAAGTCTTTCTTTACTATGTAGCAAGTCATGCATGTGGTATGTTTTCAAGTGCTTATTGAGTCAAAGGTTTCCTATTGTGACCCTGTGAAAATTTCTTCTTATTTTTCTCTGCTAAAAGTTTTTGTGCAGCAAAAACTGTAAGACCAAAAGTCACCAACATTGGCAGGTGGGCTGCAAATTCCAGCCACTACACAGGCACATATAATGAGACTCACTGACCTCAAGGTGACGCTGTAATAATCAAGTTTACATTTTCGCAATTATCTCGAAAATGGCCTGGCCTGGAGTAAAAATCCTTTCATTTTAATCTCTCAAGTCATCTGCATTCGGTCTTCTGCTCTAAAAATGTCAAATTTTGCAATTTGTTTCTCAATTTTTTCAAAATCCTATTTTCAACCTCTAGTCAGAAACCGCTAGGCCAATAATCCCAAAATTTAGTCTGGATCATCTAGAGACTTCACTCATCTTAAGTTGTTAAGAAAATTTTGATACAGCTATCCATTTTAATTATACAAGCCAATCAATTTTTGTCAAAATAGCAACAAATGTAGTCATGTAACACACGTCTTCACTGAGAGTCATAAGCTACATCAAATGCTTCTGAAAGTAGATTTATGTACCTCAACAGAGCATCAGCATCTAGTGATGACCAGAATGAATTATTTTGAAGAAAATCAAGAGTTTTCCTTCTTGTCAATTGAGTAAGAAACAAGCATCCAAATGCTCACAATCTGCTTGGGCCTGATCTTTGCCGCATGCGGATATATTTGCATTTATGGATTTATCAGAAGCTGCTTTGTGGAAGCGGTTTGTGAAACTCACAGACAGGATTTTACAACTCTGTGAAGTTTCACAGCAGTCGTGATGATCACGAGGTAAACAGTCAAATATGTCTTTCACGTTACAAAGTAATCCAACAGGAATATATGCTTGCATGTATGTGACTGGCCAACGCAGCGTGATGTCGGGTTGCGTTTCGGGCAAAAGTTGAGTTGAGTTGCGTTTTTTTGCTGAGCCCTATGTGGTCCCCCCTCCTGCAGCGTAAACACACTACCCCCATTCAAATGAATGGAAGGGCTGCGTTTCTCACGCGCTGCAGGATTTGGTCACCAGAAAGTGTTCATGTTGTATGACACTACATTAACCATCAGCCCCGGTGCTCACCTGTAGTCCTCACAGCTCCCGTTCATCATGTGGTTTGGCCATGAAGAGTTCGGACCGTTAAAGTATCTTACAGAGAAATGAGTACACACCAAGGTCAGGTACTACTACCATTGCAGTACTGCAAGTACTGACACTGTTAGTATTGATACTGCAAGCACGGCTACTTCGGCTACTGTTACTGGTAGGACTACTACTGCTAGTACTTCTACTAGTATTATTACTACTGCTGGTAGTACCTGTCGTGAGAATCGAGAGAGTTGGCAACAGACATTCTCCTTAAAGACCTCCTGAACACAGAAACACACAGTCAGACCAGTACTACAAGCACTACAACCAGTACAGTCAGTACTACAAGTACAACAAACAGTACCACAGCCAGTGCAGCCAGTTCTACAACCACTACAACCAGTACAGCCAGTATTACAAGCACTACAAACAGTACTACAAAACACTGCTACAGCCAGTACAACCCATACTACAACTTCTACAACTAGTACAGCTAGTACTACAAGCACTACAAACAGTACTACAACCAGTACTAGAACCAATATTACAATGGCACTAGAACCAGTACTAGAACAGTACTAGAACCAGCACTAGAACCAGCACTAGAACCAGTACTAGAACAGTACTATAACCAGCACATCCAGTCCAGACCTGGGTTCCTGGTTCAGACGGGGTCAGCTTGTTTTAATGGTTGAGCAGTATCAGAGCCTCAGAGTTTACCTGATAGGACAGGTGTGTCTGATTGATCTGCTCTTATTGATCACTTATTGATTGACTCCTCTCTCAATAATGTAACCTAGAGTGTGCTGTCAGGTGACCCAGACTGTGAGCTGATTGGCTCAGGTGTTGTCAGGTGACCCAGGTCAGGTGCAGTGTGTTGCCATGGTTACCTTTCCAGGCTGCTGTACTGGCCCGCGTCAGAGAATGCTCGACTCAGTTTGGACCCTCGGAGCAGCCGCACAGCATCCTCCCGGTACAACGGGTACAGAGCGTTACCACTGGCAACCAGGTCAGGGGGTTAAAGGTCAGAGGTCGGAGGTGAGAGATGAAAAGGAAGTGATGGCAGGTGTTTTTCAGTTTTTCTGACTTCAGTTTTATGTGTTTGTGTGAGAGTGAGCGCTCTCTCCCTGCAGGGATCTTCTGACAGCAGAACCTGGTTCTGACAGCAGAAGGCAGTTCTGACAGAAGAACACAGTTCTGACAGCAGAAGGCAGTTCTGACAGCAAAAAGCAGTTCTGACAGCAGAAGGCAGTTCTGACAGCAGAAGGCAGTACTGACAGAAGAACCCAGTTCTGACAGCAGAACCCAGTTCTGACAACAGAACCCAGCTCTGACAGCAGAAGGCAGTACTGACAGTAGCGTGCTCAGTAGCAGCTGCTTACCTTTGAGGAGGCGGTTGGCTTGGCGACCGAGACCTCATGCGGACCATGTCGGATCGAGAGCAGTGATTGGACGACATCACCTGCTCCGGCACGGAGAGGGTGGAGCTGTGGAAGTCCCGCCCATTTAGCCTGCAGTCTGAGGAGAAGAAGAAGAGATGACCTCTGTGACTCTGTGCTGACAGGTGACCAACCACCTGCAGTGCATCATGGGACATGGAGTTCACCTGAGATCACCCCAATGCCGTCCTCACAGTCATAATCTGAAAACTCACTGTCACTGATCCTCTGAGACCCTGCAGAGAGAGAGAGAGAGAGAGACAGAGAGAGACAGAGAGAGAGAGAGAGAGAGACAGAGAGAGAGAGACAGAGACAGAGAGAGAGAGACAGAGAGAGACAGAGAGAGAGACAGAGAGAGAGACAGAGACAGAGAGAGAGAGACAGAGAGAGACAGAGAGAGAGACAGAGAGAGAGAGAGAGAGACAGACAGAGAGAGAGACAGAGAGAGAGACAGAGACAGAGAGAGACAGAGAGAGAGAGAGAGAGACAGAGACAGAGAGAGAGACAGAGAGAGAGACAGAGACAGAGAGAGAGAGACAGAGAGAGAGACAGAGAGAGAGAGAGAGAGACAGACAGAGAGAGAGACAGAGAGAGAGACAGAGACAGACAGAGAGAGAGACAGAGAGAGAGACAGAGACAGAGAGAGAGAGAGACAGAGAGAGAGACAGAGACAGAGAGAGACACAGACAGAGACAGAGAGAGACAGAGAGAGAGACAGAGAGAGAGACAGAGAGAGAGACAGACAGAGAGAAAGAGAGAGAGAGACAGAGAGAGAGAGAGAGAGAGAGAGACGGAGAGAGGTTATGAGAGAGATGGAACCTGTTGGCAGCAAAAATGATGCACTCTTGACTTATATTCTTTAGTATGTGGTATTTTTCATAATGAAGTTAATAATTTACAATTTAACCTACGACAATGATGAAGATCAACAGTCCAGAATACTTTTGAGAAAAGGAACGGAGACTTTTCATCAACTACAAGCCAAGAAAGGACTGCCAGTAACTGCCAGTAACTGCCAGTAACTGCCAGTAACTGCCAGTAACTGCCACGGAACACTGACTGATCAGCATGAGAGGACTACTCCAAGTAAGCTAAACTAGCTTATTGAAGTTAACTAAAGTTAACTAATAAAAAAAAGAAAACTACACCTGGGAGAAGCTTTTTTTTTCTCTCCCTTGGACTTTGTTATAAAGTAAAGTAAGAAATCAAAAGATAAACGAAAACAACAGTTTTTGAGAGGAATACAGTCAATGCTGGAAGTGCCACAATGATACAAGGATGTAAGATACTGTATCTAAGCCACATCACATCTGTTAAAGCCAAAAAGACTTTCAAACTAAATGTCCTAAAGGAGTCACCTGAGACAGTCATTGCAGACTTTACAATAACAAAAAACAGCAAAGTAAAGACAAATCTGCTGTTCTTCACGCACAAACCAAATGCATGGCACGCAACCTTCACAGAAACCTTCATGCACACAAAGAAGAATGGAATCAGCAAAGGAAGACAAATCTCTGTCTATGAAGACAGAGACACAAAGTGCCCAATGTTGACCATTAATGTTTATCATAATGGTACAGTCATGGTCCAAGGGTCAGAAAACTGCCTGGATAATTTTCAGCATAATTTCCAGAACATGAAAAAGGAAGCTGAAAAGAAAGAGAAGGAAAAATCAGCACACTTAGAGACAGACAGCACAAACAAGACAGAGACCTTCACCACATCCAACAACCCCTCAGTTACTCTCTCTCCTGAGACCACTCCTAGATTCTCCAACAATCTAAAGACTCGCAAAGAAGGACTTTCAGTGTTGGAGAGGGAATTCATGGAGTTCAGAGAGAAAACTCTTGTCAACCTTCATCAGAAAATCTCCAATGACCAACCACAAAATGAGACCCACACGCTGATCCTCCAGCAACGAGACCAAATCAGAGAACTACAGCAGGCCATGAGAGAGCTGGAGGAGGACAACCAATCTCTAAGGATGATGGTCTGGACAATAAGAGAAGAAATCACCAATATCAACCACAGCAGAACCGGGCAAGAACTACAGGAAGAGGATCATCACCAATCCATAACCTCTACCCCCTTCTGCTCCACTCCTACTGACTGTCCTACTCCCTGTCCCTCAGACATCATCTCACCTTGTTCTAAAGTCAACCCTCCCCTCCCTCCTAACCCTCCAACCTCCTCAATATCCTCTACCCCTCTGACTCTAAGCCCGCCCACCCCTCCAAAACCTTCAGAAACAGACACACACAGCTCTGCTGACAACCAACCTAACAACAGAGCCAACCCATCCACACACAAAGAAATTTTGTTTCTCTGCGACTCCAATGGGAAACACATCAGTATGACACGTCTGTTCCCAGAGAAAAAATCTATGAAACTCTGGAGCCCCGCCACAGAGAAGGCCATGGAACACCTGACCAGTGGAAGGTTTATAGGTGCATACATATCATCATCCATACCGGATCAAATGACCTCACCCGGAGAAACGGTGATATACCCACAGCACTATGGCAGCTGGCAAAAACAGCCACTGAGGACTTCCCAACTGCAAAAATAACAATATCCACATTACTTCCTCGATCAGACAGCGCGTTGTACACCACAGTACAATAAGTTACCAATACCTGTATGATGACATCCATCTCAACCACAGAGGAGTAAAACCTTTTGCCAAAAGCATCAAAGACCTTCTCCAGAAGCACCGGAAGTACCCCCGCTATGCCCGGGAGCACCAGAGAGGCCTCCATAATCTTCAGCAGGACCAGAGGTTCTCCCACCCTCCCCAGGACTATCAGAGAGACCTCCACCCTCCCCAGGAGCACCAGAGGTACCACCACCCTCCCCAGGAGCACCAGAGAGACCTCCACCCTCCCCAGGAGCACCAGAGGTACCTCCACCCTCTCCAGGAGCACCACAGAGGCCTCCATAATCTCCAGCAGGACCAGAGGTTCTCCCACCCTCCCCAGGACTATCAGAGAGACCTCCACCCTCCCCAGGAGCACCAGAGGTACCCTCACCCTCCCCAGGAGCATCGGAGAGACCTCCACCCTCCCCAGGAACACCACAGAGACCACCATGTTATGGTATTAATTGATCTAATTATCTTACATGAAACATGGAGACAAGATAACACCCCTTCAAACTGCCCGAGTAACTATACTAACTATACTGAGTCTGCCTTCCTTAAAATATTCCCACATAAAAAATGGAAGACAATCTGCAGGAATAATTATTTGGTATAAATGGGAACATCACAATTATATATCACCAGTCAAAAAAGGGAAAACTCATATTTGGCTAAAAATCAAAAAAGGACTTCTTGAAAACACTAAAGATGTTTATTTGTGTGCAATCTATTTACCACCTTCACGCTCCCCATATTATTCAGAAGAATACCTTATACCATGAACTCCAGAAAGAAATACTTCACTTCCAGTCGCTTGGCTCTGTGTTATTATGTGGGGATTTAAATGCCAGAACTGGCAAAGAGATTGATTTTATTGATACAGATGACAATATTCATTTAGATGTATCTCCTCTATACAAACCCCCTGTTACAAAACAAACACATAGCTATGATAGTATAGTGAATAAGAGTGGAAAAGAAATTTTACAAATGTGCAAAGGCCTGGTATTATACATTGTTAATGGTAGGACACAAGGAGACTCCCTGGGCAGGTTTACCTACTGCTCTGTGCTGGGAAATAGTGTCATTGATTATGTAATCACAGATATATATCCAGAAAACATAAATGCATTCACAGTCTTACCACAAGGTCCCATATCAGACCACAATCAAATAACACTGTACTTGAAAAAAATAGAGACCCATATCCAGACACACACCCCCGATGAAAACCTGTTACCCCTCCCAAAACACTACAAATGGACAGAGAAGAGTCTCACTGATTACACCAATGCATTTAACAACACTAACATCCAAAACATGCTCGATGACTTTCTATGTAAACAATGCCTGAAAAACAAAGAGAGCATTAATGTGGCCACAAAAGATTTGAATCATATATTTATGAAACTGGCAAAAGAATCCAAAATGAAGAGACCAAACCCTAAATCAAACAAAAAGCAAGGAAAAGAAAAATGGTTTGACAGTGAATGTTTTCAGAACAAGTCTTTTTCAGAAAGCATCTCAGAAACCTGTCAAACAAGAAACACAATGACCCTGAAAACCAAGAATTACATGAATACCACACAGCCCTGAAACAATACAAGCAAATTATCAATAAAAAAAGGCTAAATACACAGATGACGAATTACTCAAAATTGAAAAGGCAATAGACCAAAACTCTTTTTGGGACCTGTGGAAAAAATTTAATTCACCCAAATATAAAGATACCATTGCAATACAGAATGGCAATGTTTGGAAAAACTATTTCTCAAATTTATATCAAAATCCAGAACACTACAGTTTAAACAAACATCAGAAGTCCACAACTGATAAATTGAAATCATTAGAAAATGTAATAAAGAACAACCAAAATGCTTTGGACAGTCCAATCACAATGGAAGAACTACAAGAAAAACTGGCTGATCTTAAAAATGGAAAGGCTTGTGGTATTGATGGTATCAGGACTGAAATGTTGAAACACAGTAGTAGCAAACTTAAATTGGCTGTACTAAAATTATTAAATTTAGTACTAAAAAGTGGCATATATCCTGAAATCTGGAACAAATTGGCTTTATACCCAAACATAGAACAACAGATCACATATTTACTCTCCATACTCTAATCCAAAAACATGTACACCAAAAAAATAAAGGAAAAATGTACGCTTGCTTTGTTGATTTTAGGAAAGCTTTTGATTCGATTTGGCACAATGGTCTTCTCTACCAGTTATTCCAAAATGGTATCGGAGGCAAAGTATATGATTTAATCAAATGCAAGTACTCAGAAAATGAGTGTGCTGTAAAAATTGGACAAAAAAGGACAGAATTTTTCAAACAATGCTGTGGGGTCCATCAAGGTTGTAATATATCCCCCACACTATTCAACATATACATTGGCCAAGTTATCAAAACTACTGGAGAACTCTGCAGCCCCAGGACTAGACCTAGAGGGAAAGCAAGTTAAGTGTCTTTTCTATGCAGATGACATATTACTGCTGTCACAAACAGAGCAAGGAATGCAAGAACATTTGAACATACTCCATGATTACTGTGAAAACTGGGCAATCACAGTAAATCTAGATAAAACTAAAATTATGATATTTAAGAAAAGTAAGATTACAAACTAAGAAATATCGTTTTATTTTGGGAGAGACAACATTGAGTCATACAGCTGAGTACACATACATCAGCCTGACTATCAGGCTAAATAATTCCCAACTCACAAGTAAAACAAATAGACAAAGATAATAAACTGAGATATTTCAAGAAGTGGAAAACAGAAATCCAATCAATAAATAAACTGGAATGCTATAATTCACTCGACAGAGAATTTCAATTAGCCCAATATTTAACCCAAATAAAACATCCTGTAAACAGACAAACCCTGACTAGATACAGACTTAGTGACCATAAACTCGCTATAGAAACTGGTCGCCACAAGAGACAATGGCTAGAAAGAACTAAGAGGATTTGTACCCACTGCAAAACAGAAGAAGTTGAGACAGAAATTCATTTTCTCACAAGTTGTCCAAAATACAAAGAAATTAGAGAAAATTTCTTCCTCAAATTCAAGCAGAAAATCCCAGACTTTCACTTTCTCACCCTCCCAAAAGACAGACTGATTCAAACCCTACTGGGAGAAGACAGCAGAGCTGGTAGGAGAATATGTTGCTGCATGTCACAAAGAAAGACATGTTTCCATGTAAGATACTTTTGTTTTGTTTGTTTTGTTTTGTTTTTAACTTTTATTTCATGGTATTATTTACTGTTCATATTCTACTGTTTATATGCAACTTTTCGCTTTGGCAACATGTTTGATCCACATTGTCATGCCAATAAAGCACATTGAATTGAATTGAAATTGAGACAGGTAGAGAGAGAGAGTCAGAGAGACAGAGAGACAGGTAGAGAGAGAGAGACAGGTAGAGAGAGAGAGACAGAGAGACAGGTAGAGAGAGAGAGACAGGTAGAGAGAGAGAGACAGAGAGACAGACAGGTAGAGAGAGAGAGACAGAGAGACAGGTAGAGAGAGAGAGACAGAGAGACAGGTAGAGACAGAGAGACAGGTAGAGAGAGAGAGACAGAGAGACAGACAGGTAGAGAGAGAGAGACAGAGAGACAGGTAGAGAGAGAGAGAGAGAGAGAGAGAGAGAGACAGACAGACAGAAAGAGGGAGAGGCAGACAGAGTCAGAGTTCTCTCTGACTGAACACAGCACATCCTTCACACCCCAAACATTCACAAAAACTTCAGTCTTTTTTGCCAACCTGTAAAACTCAAACTCCACCCTGAGCTGAGCTGCAGCAGCCCAATCAGCATCAGAACCACATCCTCTGACCCCTCACATGCACTTGTTTTCCAAATAGCTAACTTGGCCATTCCCGCAATAACATTCATTAGTGTGTGTACAGATTTTTTCTCTGCAGACTAGTGTGGACCATAGATAAAAAGACAAAGCCCTGACTGTAATCGGCTGAATATTCTAACCAACCTGGAACACTGAAGAAACAGATGGTATATCATTTCTGTCTGTGAGCAACGTTGTATTGTATGCAGTCATGCCAATAAAGCCAACTGAACTGAATTGAATTGAGAGAGAGAGAGAGATATTTTTTGATTTTACAGAGCTCTTAATTAAGCATTACAAAGAGTATACAGATGAAGGACCTCAGCTACATAAGTGCCTCACTGTGAGAGAAAAAAAAGAAAAAAAGAAAAAAGACCAGTAAACCAACAATACAGACAGGACTTTCCCTTGTTACACCAGTTAGAAAAGGAAAGACCAAGTCTTTGGCATCCCCCACTTAGCACAACACTCCCCCTACTTCCCATTTATGGCTAAAAACCTTCAGATTGTCCACCATTTTGTAGTAGGCATGCTCCACCCTGAGCTGAGCCTTCAGCAAGCCTGTAAGAACCTGCACAGGGTCCACACAGCCCACCACCCCGGCCCGGTACCTATGGCTCAGCCAGATGGCTAACTTGGCAGTAGCTGATATGAAGTTTATCAGTGTGTGCGTACCTTTCCTGGCGAGGTATCTGGGACCTTAGACAAACAACTGAAATGAAAAAAAACCTCCCCCCAACCCCAAAAACCAACCCCTTAACAACTCAAACAAACCCACTAACCTAGGACACTGGACAAATAAAGTGAAAAAAGACATGCCTCCCCATGATCAGGATCCAGGTGCACTCTGTGTCTGTTTGTGGCTATCGCTCCATGCACAATCCTCAGGGTCAGGCTCTTCAAACAGCCACAGACCAGCAGTAGCAGCAGGGTCCCTGGTGGCCTTCAGGATCCCTCATGCATCCAGGACAGAGGCGTAGAAAGATGGCAGGCATGTTAGATCTGCCTCCTCCAGCCTCAGCAGAAACAGTTGCTGATGGCAGCCCAGGCAGCCAGCTGTCTGCAGGATGAGCTTGGCTGTGTCTAGCCACCACACACCACAGTGGTACAGCAGTCTCTGTGCAGTCTTCAGCCATGTCCATGAGTATAAGACAGGGGCTCGGATCCAGTGTTGCTCTGACCAGAAAAAGTCCATTATGGCCCCTTAGACGTCTTCAAACAGGCCTCTTGGTGGAGGTAGGACAATCAGTCTGTGCCACAGCACCGAGGCAACCAAGTTATTAGCAACCAAAACTCAACCCCTATATGACAGCTGGGGTAGCTACCATTTCCATTTAGACAACTTGGCACACACTTTCTCCATCACACCCTCCCTCTGATAATCCTCTGTGCCCAAAACCACCCCGACCCTTCATCCATCTTCTCTCCCACTGCAGACCTGCGGGCAGACTGGGTGCTGCCCTCTCTCTCCACTGTCCCACCTGTAAGGCTTCACTTTTTGCCCAGTTTACCTTTGCTGATGAGGCCTTCTGATACAACCCCAGACTGACCTGTAGAGCCTCCACGTCCCCCTGATCCCTCACAAACACATTTAAATCATCCGCATAAGTGGAGACTATCAAGGGTAAAAGGCTTCTCAGCATGCACAGCAGAAGCTCAAAATCCAGCCTATAAAGCTGCCCTGAGATGGGACAACCTTGCCTTATCCCCCTCTGCACAGGGATTGGCCAGCTCAGCCCTCCCCCAACCTTCACCAAACACTCAGCACCACTTTACAACAACCCCACCCATGATACAAAATGGTCACCAAAACCAGAAGCCTTAAGTGCTGAACACAAATAGCCATGGTCCACCCTGTCGAATGCTATGTCAAGTTCATAGAGTTTACACAAGTCAAGCACATCTCAAAACAGAAAAATGTTGTCCATTATTGTTCTTCCCTGTACACAGTAGCCTCCAGTTTTTCAACAAAGCTAAATCTCCTATTTTAGGAAGCAGGGAGAGAACTGCCCTCCTACAGGACACAGGTATCGTCCCTGTATGAAAGCATCCATGAATACTTCATGCAGGTTAGGTCCAACAGAACACCAAAAACACTAAAAGTCAGTGGTGAGCCCATCTATCCCTGGAGCCCGTCCTGAATGCATCTGACCAGCTGCAGTCAGCTGTTCTCTGTCCAGGTCTGCCTTTTCCTCTGGACTGAGCTGAGGAAGCCCTTCCAGCAGCTCTGCAGCACTGTCTGGATCACACTCCTTTGCTCCAAAGAGAGAAGAGTAAAAAGACGCAGCATGACTCCTCATTTCCTTAGTGTCTGTCATCGCCCTGCCTGTGGGGAGCTTTAAGGACGTCATCAGCTTGCTCCCTGCAACAGTCTTCTCCAAACTGAAGAAGAAAAAGCTCAGAGCTTCCATGTCTTTGATGTTGAGGAAACAAGACCTGACAAGGGTTCCTTTAACTCTCTCCTGCATGAAGGTCCTGAGCTCCAGTCTTTACTCTTGCAGCAGGCCGTCAGCAGCAAAGTCTGGATTACTGCTCATAGCACTTTCGAGCTCAAGCTCATAGCACTTTATGCTGTCCTCCAGCTCCTGGACTGCTGCTTTAATCCTAGCAGTGGAGTGTGATGTATACTGCTGACAGAAGACACAAATCTGTGCTTTGCCCACTTCCCACAACTTCCTCAGTGAATCAAAGTTGGCCTTTTTGCTTCACCAACAGATCCAAAACTGTTCAAAACTCTGACAGAAAATGCTATCCTGCAGCAACTTGTTGTTGAAATACCAATATGACCTGACCTTTTGTCCAGGAGAAATAATCAAATATACACTAATGAGATGGTGATCAGTGAAAACAACTGGAATAATGGAGCTACTAACTAGCCTGGCTGCATTCACCCTGACCCATGTGTACTGCCTAGCAGTGGGGTGTTTTAACCTCCATGCATCCAGCAGGTCTAACTGAGTGACTGTTCTGCCTTAGCTACCAGATGACTGAGCGTGTGGTTCCTCACTTGTCCTGTCCATGGTGAAATCAATGGTGCAGTTCCAATCCCACCTATGATCAGCTGCTCCTGACCATACTTCTGCAGGTTGTCCCTCAAAACACTGAGAAAAGCTAATCTGTCAGCTCCCTGATTTGGGGCATAGATATTGACCAAACAGAAAGTGCACCCTTCAATTTCTACCCTAACAATCAGACACCTCCCCTTAACTAACTCACAGTTGATAAAATCTTTGGATTAGTTCTTTTAGTTAGCAGCACTGCTACCTCTCCACTGAGGTTAGTGCCATGGCTGAGTACATACACCCCCTCCCACCAAAGCCCCCAAACTATCTTATTAGTTTGGTCGCTATGACCTTCCTGCAGAAAAAAACACATCTATATTTTTCCGTTTCATCACCTCTTACATCTGTCCCTCCTACCAATTATGTTGAGAGATCCAACCCTGAGCCCCTGCATAAGGAAGGAACAGCAGAGAAAGAGACAGAGACAGAAACAGACCAGCATGGAACAGCAAAGAGAAGAACACACCCTGTGATGCATGATCATAGTTTATTTCAAGTCTTTTTTCCCATTTGCTGTCTTTCTCAAAGCTGTGATGTGCTTCTTAAGACAAAAATGTTTTTTCTCATCAAGCAACTCAAACCCAGCCAACTTCTGCAGAAAACCAACAGACCTGATGAACTTCTTTGTGTCATTAAAATAATGTTTAACTTTTAATGACTTTCCAAAAGTTTCATCCAAAAAAACATTTATTTCTTCCAGAGAATACAGATCTGTGCTGCGGTATGATGTTTCACCAACTGACACACTATCCGACTCCGAATCATATTCCATATCCTCAGCCTCACCTGTTACCTGGCTATTGGGAATCTCCTCTATGCTCCCAGTATTCCCCTCAGTATCACCTGTACACCTGTTAGCTTAGCATCACATGAGGAAGGAAGCCATAGGAGTTAGCATTAGCTACAAAGGGTTAGCAGCCACACATACACACACACAGTTTTGTCTTTCTATACTTGTGAGGACCACCCTCTGACCAACATGTCCTCACAAAGATAGAAACACAGTTATTACCTGAGTTATAGTAAGGGCCTGTGTCTGGCAAAGCATCATTGGAAGAAAGTAAAACAAAGAGAACAACAGAAGAAGAAAAGAACAAATTAAAAACAAAAAATGAAGAGCTGAAACAACAACAAACAAACAAACAAACAGACTGAGCTCCTGTGTCTAGACACTGACTGACAGTAGAAGTTACACCTGTGACATTGTGAATAAAAACGGGAGTATGGAAACAGTTAATATGGAGTTTTTTGTTCAGAGTTTGGTGTGTGTATCTCACTCTGCAGCCTCCGGTTGGCCTGTGTGTGTTCAGCCTGTATTCCTCTCCTCTGCAGGTAGGGGGAGGCGTTGGGCAGCGGCAGCGAGGAAACGTCATGGAGCTGCAGTTTGTACCAGTGAGGCTGATCGTCCAGCAGAGCCGACTCCAACTCAATCAGAACCTGAAGAGAGAACACAGAAAACACAGTCAGACACATGCAGAACAGTCTGCACGATGTTCCATCATGAAGAACCACAGTAACGTCTCTGTTGATGTTCAGTTTGTTCCAAACACGTGCAGTGACAGCAGAGATGTTTGTGTTCATCAGATGAAGGTTGTCTGTTCTTCAGTCTTAAAACACGAGTGTGAAACATGAACGCAGCTTCAGTCTGGATGTGAAAATGTTTGCGTGGAGTCGCTCATTAAACCAAAAGGAATTACTTTCAGTCGTCAAACTCCTTTCATGGAGGCAGCTCGCTCCACCTTTAGCAGCCCCTGGTCGCCACTGTGTCGGCATGCAGCTCAGAATGAAACATGAGGATTTAATGGAGATTTAAAACTTTATTTTGTTTGAAAAGTTCAATTTAACAATTATTCTGCAGAATATTTTTTGATAAATTGATTAATCATTTAGTCTATAAAATATAAAATAAAAATGCTGTCACAGTGTCTTAACACCCAAGATGACATCAACAACTTACTCATTCTCCTAAACAACACATGAAAACCTGAACATTTAAAAATAGAAAACACAGATTTATGAAACAGAGATGCTGGAACTACAGAATGTTATTTTTATGTCAATTAATTAATCAACTAAACAATTTAATGGAGATTTGAAACTGGTTGACTAAACAATTTATTAACTATAAACATTTGAGCTCCACATGATGCATGGTGTCACTAGATATGAAGTTAATCCTGAATGGAGACCTGAATGTTCATGTTAATAAAAAAGATTTAATCTCCATATGACCTCCATTTTATGGAGATATGGTCTCCATACCAAGCTGACTGGCTTCCTCAGTAATATTTGTCACGTGCCACCACTGACTTCCTGTCTATTCTTTGAAGGCTGCTGGAAGATGACTGCAGCTTTTTCCTGCTGCTGCCGCCTGATCTCAGCCACTTTCCAGGAGAGACGCAGTTCATCTCAAACGAGCCTAATAATTGGAACATTCAAATCCTCACTTTGTTTTTTAACTTATTTTTAAATGTTCTGAAGAACAAACCGAGACTGTTTCTTTAAAGGGGACCAATTATGTTCATTTCCAGCTCTATATTTTTATTTTTGGACTCCACTAGAGCAGCTTTGCATGATTCACAGTTAAAAACTCCTTAATTATCTTATACTGGCCCTTTATGCAGCCCCTCAGTTCAGCCTCTGTCTGAAACAGGCCGTTTTAGCTCCTGTCTCTTTAAGGCCTCCCTCCTGATGAGCCCGCTCTGTTTTGATTGGTCAGCTTCAGGAAGAGTCGTGTTAAGTTACCGCTGATGCAAACCCAACATTTCCTGCTTTACTGAATCAAATTAAAAGCTTTTAAATAACTAAATAACGGGAAAGTTTTATTGTGAAGAATTTACAAGAAATGAAACGTGTTCTTCACTGAATTAGCGAAGCTTCGTTAGCGGCACTAAAAACTGGTCGACACAACAACGTGGAGCTATTTGGAGCTCTTTGTTGAGCTGATCAGTTAGAAATAATGCAGGGAGGGACAGTACAAGCAGAAACAGCCACAGTGATGATGATGTTTGATGAAGCGCTACAGACGACCAGCACACCTCCAGCAGGTAAACTACTTATTTTACTTTGCCTGCTGTGTGATGGAGTCATGGCTCAGTGTGGATAAACAGTATAATGTTAGCGGAGCGGAGCAGATGATCATATAAAGAAATCCGTCACCAGCCGACGTCGACTTGGCCTGAAAGTAGAAAAAAACTGTTGGAAACGGTTCAGAGCAGAGCTGCTGCTTTCTGCTCACAGGGGTTACTGCTACATACGTTTACCTCATTATTTGACACGTCGACCACGTTTAATATGAACATCCCACGCTGTGACTTTATATATGACTGAAAATAAGGAAAAGCATCATAGGTCCCCTTTAAAACAACTTAATCTAAAACATGTCAGTTTCTGTGTTCTCCAAAGGTTCTCCAAGTGCTCTAACCTCTCCCAGGAACTGGCTCTCCTCCTCGCGGACCCGGGCCTGATCCCAGACCGTCAGCTCCAGCATCCGTTCTCTGAACTCCCGCCGGTGGACTGGAGAGTACATGAAGGTCTGGTTCCACCGAGGTTCCACAGACTTCTTCACCGTCTTCGTCCTTCGCTTACTCTTATCACTGTGGGTGATGTTCAAATTAGTACCTATCATCACTCAGTTCAGATAAACTTGGGGTTCTGATTAGTTCTTTTACCTTCTGTCTGGCAGGAAGTAGATTTTGACATATGGGTTCCTCGGTCGGCCGTCGTCTCGAACAGGAAGTTCTTTGGCTCCGAGAACCGTGACGATCAACTGATGACCGACTTTGTCATACCACAGCTTCACCTGTAAAAATCAAGTTTAAAATCATGCACAGAACCCTACACAGCTGTAGAACCCTGGAGAACAGTAGAGGAACCCCAGACTACAGGAGAAGAACCCTACAGAACAGAGATGACTTATAGAGCAGAGGAAACCTAGGAGGCACAGGAGAACCCAAAACAGGATATAACAAATATAACAAAGTAGAACCCTAAACCACTAAAAACTACAAGAACTAGCAGCTAAACAAACTGCAAAAACTACAAACAAAGATAAGGAGAACAGACAGACGTCTCACTTCTCTCTGTGTTTGGCTCTACAGTTACCTGAACTCTGGGAACCAGTGCACGCTTGTTCACAGTCTGAAACACACATCACCATGGAGATGGCTGTTAACTTACAGCTGATTGGCTGTGTGGTGTGCAGTGCATGTTGGGTAAACTTACAGAGACCTGTCCGGACAGGACGCTGGGGCTCATGGGAGACGTGACGGAGATGGACGGACCAACTTTCTGGGACTCAAAGGAACTGGAACCTGAACACAGAACATCTTTATTTTATTTTATTTTATTTAACATCATTCTGTTGATGTCGTCTTTAACTCTTTTCAGAAACTTTCAGCTTCCTGCCTCTTCTGCGTTTAATTAAACGTTTGTTGGCTTTAAATTCAGTGAAAGTGTGTTTGTGTACATATCAAATCTTCTGCAGCAGGTTTCCAAACTTTTAACCCTTTGAAACTAATTAATGATCTCAGGTTATACTTTTGACCAGTTTGATCCTTCTCAGATGTTTTGATTTGTTTTAATTGCTTTTAAAGTGTAAAATTCACATTCAAACAAAGATGAGAACACATGGGTCTCCTGTCCTCTCCTGTCAATCATCTCCCTGTACATTCATCATGTAACCCTGTGAGGGCCCTCACCCTCAGGTTGAGACCCTGTCTTTGTTATAATAAACTCACTGGAGTCATGCTGGACGTGGGAGCTGTCTGCTGCTCTGGAAACATCTCTGAGGAACAAAACACACAAACAACAATCAGGTCACTGTAGGCTTTAGGCTCAGGAGATATGTGAATTTTCACTCATCAGTCTTGCTGACTAAGAACAAACCACAACTCCCTCCACTGTTAGATGCTACAAAATCACGAATGGTAGTTTATACACTTTTTTACTCTTTAAAGAAAAACTGCTTTGTATTTAATTAAATTTATGATTGTGGTTATTGTTATTATTATGTGCTCAATTAAGTTGTTTTTTGTTTGTTCGTTTGTTCACTTTCCCTCTAGGCTCACAAAAAAATAATTACATATATTAAAAAAAAGACAAGTTGTGCTGTTTGTCTTTCTAAGAATCAGATTTAGTTTTATTTACACTCCCTGCAGGATTTTGCTGAGTTTTATGTGATTATTGCTGCCAAAAATATTTGATTTTGCAGCTTTTCTCAAAATTTGCAATACAATTTGCAATGTTTTATGTGCTCTTTTAGGGTAGAATTGCAGAAAATGGGAAAAATTGCAAGCAAAGAAAAATATATTTTTTTAAAACTACTTTCTAAAACAACTACCAGTGAAGAGTCATATGTAATGACTTCCTTGGATAAAAAGCATTCTGCATATCACAGAAACAACTATATTTCAAATCTAATGTTTAATGTATTTTCTGAACATGAGAACCATGAGTTCAAAATTAGATAACATATAACTTAACATAACAATACTGTACTTGAGTTCCATTTATAATTATAATAATAATTTATCATCTGCAACTGGAGAATGTTTGGACAGATGTGTCTGAACCCTCTGACTCACCTGATTGGTCGAGACACCACCAGCTCCACCTGTGGCTCCGGTTTGGACTCCAGGATGATGTTGTAAACCTCGTTGAATGAGGCTCCCTGAAGAACCCGACCATTCCACTCAAGAACCTGATCACCTGAACCACAGAGACCAAGACTAAACAACAGGTTCATCCAGGTGTTCAGTCCTTTTAGGAACAACAGAACCGTGACCTCAGGGTTCGACAGGGTTCTACTGGGTTCTATGTCAGGAATATATATCTACCACAGAAAAACATGATGCAGGGAATTCTTCAGACTTTCAGTAATGTTTGTGTTATATAAACTTTAGCTGGAAGCAGAGGGAAACTGTTAGCCTAGCTTAGCACACTGACTAGAAGCAGAGGGAAACTGTTAGCCTAGATTAGCACAATGACTAGAAGCAGAGGGAAACTGTTAGCCTAGCATAGCCTCTCAGGTGTGTGTTTACCTGGGGCCTGTACTACGAAGGTAGTTCAACTTAGTCTGGCTCTCTTTGGGTGAGCTGGCTTCACTGAGCCTAACATTGGCCGTCCAGATAACCAGTACTATGAAGCTGGTTATCAACCAGCTCAGTCAACTCTGGGTTTTCCAGCTACAAGCGTCTTCATGTGAAAGAGGCGAGGTTGTTAATTAAGAGCGACATCATCAGAAGCATGAATGAAGTTCTTCATATGATCTGAGATGAAACAGTAATACCAAGAACCTGCGGAAAACTTCTGTTTTAGGAACAGCAAAAAGTCATATTCCACCAAGTGAAATGTAAACAAGCCTGTAATCATACAACAGAATAAGAAGATGTAGAAACACTAGAAATAATTTCCAATCATTTTTGGATTATTTTTCTAATAAAAGAAAATCTTTGGGTTTTTTTTCCAGTTATCATCACACAGGTGTCTCATGTTATTCTGAGCTGCAGTGATGGAGTCAGAGTGTAAAATCATCCACACTGTCAGTGTCACTCCAGAGAAAATACATTTAAACTATTAAAATGCAGCTAAAATCATCGTTATGTGTTTAGTGTCATAAACGGTCTCTCTGTTTGTTAGAAGCTCTGTTTTAAAACCAGAGTGGAAATAAAAAGTCTGCAACAATAAAATGTTTCTATTGACCTATAAAAATATATATTTCTCTTTTTTACTCGTCACTTTATTGTGAACTCAGGACTTTTGTCCATGACGGGATCCCATAGGAATGATCACTCTTTTTTTCCAGTGATCTGATTGGTCAGTGGTCAGGGTGTTGACAGATTGTGATCCACTCCTCTGAAGTGAACCTGCTCTGGAGCAGGTTAGCTGTTCAGCATCAGTTACCATGGTGATGTAACCCAGTAAGAAGTGAACCACCGTCGTAACCCTGAAAACCCAGAGTTACACCTAAAGTTACCTTGCTAACCCCAAATCCAGCTTCCTAGTACAGACCTCTACTCTCAGGTGTGTGTTTACCTGCTCTCAGGTGTGTGTTTACCTGGTCTCAGGTGTCCCACAGTGTCAGCCAGACTTCCTCTCTTCACTTTGGTGATGAAAGCACAGAGACAACCGGACTCTGTCATCTTTCCCCCGACCACCTGAGAACACTCTGCCCATGAGCAAGGCACCTCACCGCACACAGACTGAGGTTAATATGAGAAGAAGAAGAAGAAGAAAGAGGAGGAGGAGGAGGAGAAGAAGAAGAAGAAGAAGAAGAAGAAGAAAATGAAGAAGAAGAAGAGGAAGAAGATGAGTGCGTTACCTTGAGTCCCAGCAGAGCTCCCGTGTCCGCGGGAACCGTCCCGTCCTTCATCCTCTTGTTCAGCAGAATTCGACCAATCAGACGCTCCCCATCCTTGGACGGCTGCCATGTGACCGGTTGCTGATGAGTCACAGTGGTAAACATAGGTGGTTGCTTAGCAACAGCAACAACAAACCAACAGCAGTTCAGTCCAATCAGCTGACTGAAGACAAATCTGATCAGGTTTGATTATTGTGATCAATGAAGATGATCAGGATGTTTGATAATAAGTTCTGTTGCTCTCTGCTCCCACTGCAGGCTCCACCTCCTCACAGGTAACAGGTGTCCCTCCCTGACTCATGGATGTATAATAAGAGCTGGATAGGGCGCCGCTGCACAGCCTTACAGCCAATTTTTTCCCAGTGGCCACTTGCAGTATTGCAGTGAAAAATCCCAAAAAACATTTTGCACATAAACCACCACTGTAAAAGAGACGCCTGTAAAACTGCTGACAGGACACCTCCAACTGCAAAAAAGCTCAATTATGACTCTTTCTATTATGAATTATTGATCCATGGAGGTTTAATATTTATAAAACTTTCCTCCAGCCAAGAAAAGCAATTTAAAAATCTTCTTCACAATGTAAAGTCTATGGGCTGAGCAGGAACTACGGGGGCGGGGCCAGTGGGGAAAACACTACTGTGCATATTCAGTGGGCTGCATGACATGGAAACAAACCCAGAAGCTAGAAACTTTTTTTGGCATATGTGCCAGCCGAGCAACTCTTATTGGAGTGAATGGGCACCATTTTCAGCCTTTTTTCTCTTATAATACATATAATACATCCATGGCCTGACTGAATTCAGTATCCCACAATCCCTTTCATTTTATGATTGTGATGACTCATCAGGAGGCGGAGCCTGAGACGACTTCCTGGACTTCCTGTCCACTGAATTTAACTCAGGACAGTTTTACAGAGCAGAGAGATCAATAACTAACAGAATGACAGGTGGAGGACAGACAGGCAGGTGGAGGACAGACAGACAGGTGGAGGACAGAAACACAGGTGGAAGACAGACAGGTAGAGGACAGAAACACAGGTGGAAGACAGACAGACAGGTAGAGGACAGACAGGTGGAGGACAGAAACACAGGTGGAGGACAGACAGACAGGTGGAGGACAGAAACACAGGTGGAAGACAGACAGACAGGTAGAGGACAGAAACACAGGTGGAAGACAGACAGACAGGTAGAGGACAGACAGGTGGAGGACAGAAACACAGGTGGAAGACAGACAGACAGGTAGAAGACAGAAACACAGGTGGAGGACAGACAGACAGGTAGAGGACAGACAGACAGGTGGAGGACAGAAACACAGGTGGAGAACAGACAGACAGGTAGAGGACAGACAGACAGGTGGAGGACAGACAGACAGGTAGAGGACAGACAGACAGGTGGAGGACAGAAACACAGGTGAACAGACAGACAGGTAGAGGACAGACAGACAGGTGGAGGACAGACAGACAGGTAGAGGACAGACAGGTGGAGGACAGACAGACAGGTGGAGGACAGAAACACAGGTGGAGGACAGACAGACAGGAAGAGGACAGACAGACAGGTGGAGGACAGAAACACAGGTGGAGGACAGACAGGTGGAGGACAGACAGACAGGTGGAGGTGGGGTTAGATTGATGAACAGGTAGAGTGGGAGGGGCTTAGTCCTACCATAGACATGGGCGCAGGCTCGCCATGCCAGGCACCATGATCCCACCATTGGCTGTCCATGTCTCCTAGCAACCAGGAGAGCAGAGGTCAGAGGTGATTCAAACAGCTTTAGAACACAGTAGGCCTTTCTCAGTCTGCCTTCCTGTCTGTTCTTGTGTTCTTGTGAAATGTCAGTCACAGCTCGACTTCTGATCCAACTCAAAGTCCACATCCAGCCAAGTTCAGTCCAAGTGGCCCAAAGTGTGCTTGCTCCGACTGTTTTACCCAGCATGCTTTGGGAGCTGACTGTGTGGACTTGGGACAGCTGGCTCTAATGTCTCAGCAGCATTTTGATATATGATATAATTCCTTTTGGAAGATAAATGTTGGTCTCACAGATGAGATCTAACAGTTGTAGCTGCTACAATAGTTTGTCTGAATGTAAAGTGAAGCTTCATGTTTTTACTGGACAGAACAACAGCGCTGCCTCTGAGGCTCCATATGTACAGATATCAGCACATTTACATACATATAAATGTATTAAAATGAACACATCAGTCTGTATTAAATTTGTTTACTGTTATTAAGCTACATAACAGTTTGGATTGTTATTATAGCTTCATTACAGACTGAATAACATCATTTATGCATCTCTCTGTCAGTCAGGTTATTTTTTCTTGATAAAAGTCTGTTAGTGGAGCTTTGAGTAGATGATGATGTCACAGTGCAGTCAGGTTCAGGTGTGTTAAAGCTGAGCTGCTGCTGTTCCACTTGCAGAATGATCGTACTGCTTCCTCCCGTCCTCAAGAGTTTGTATTCTCGTGGTGAACTTGCCAAGTCTGAACTCTGAAGTACGCCAAGTCCAAACTTGGCGTACTTGGTATTGAGAAAGGCCTAAAGTGAA
The DNA here is from genome assembly GCA_038419695.1 of Scomberomorus guttatus. Lineage (NCBI taxonomy): Eukaryota > Metazoa > Chordata > Actinopteri > Scombriformes > Scombridae > Scomberomorus > Scomberomorus guttatus. The sequence goes on from CM076461.1 coordinate 227,167, forward strand.
TCTCTGTTTCAGCTAAAAGCTAATGTTAACTGTTCAGACAGAGGTCAGTGTCCCATAATGCAACACTGGTATGACCTGCTGTTAGAACCAAATAGAGAACATTAATATTGGTTCTCTGAACTCTGTAAACAGTGTTGTCTGTTTTAATGAGTGGGTTCCTGTTCAGTCTGTTCTCTGAGGCACCAACAAAGAAGAGAAGAAGACTGTCAGCTGGTAACATAAACAATGCAGGATTCAACATGTTAATAAATGATGAGGAAGAAATTCAACATGCTTGTTAAAACTGAAGGATTCACTGTGAAACACTGAAGATGATCAAGATGGCGGCGGATAGCATTATTATTTCATTATTATTCCATTATTATTCCATTATTATTCCATTCTGTAAATAGATTTTAGATTTTAAATGTTAATTTTTTCATTATTATTATTACCTTACTCTTGTTATATTTATATTCTTCTGTGTTGCTTTTGTGGCCACAGCCTTTGTATGCTGCATACTTGGCTAATAAACAGATTCTGATTCTGATGATTCTGTTTGCATCAAACTTTCTGAGCCTTCAGAGTTTCTGAACCTGAACCTGCCGACACACATGCATTCACTTGTCAAACTGTCCAACATCGAAAACTGCAAAACCGTTTTCCAACGAGACATTAACCAGAAGACTCGGGGGGGGGGGGGCAACATGTCGCCTGTAATCCGTCTTTACACACACAGCTCACAGTCTAAGCTGCTTTAACACACACACACACACACTCACACACACACACACAGTCGTGTTTCCATCACTTCAGAGGACTTTAAATTGACTTATATTAATTTCCTGGAGACCTTACCTTAACCTAACCCTAAACTAACCTAAACATAACCCTAAACTAACCTTAACCTAACCCTAAACTAACCTAAACATAACCCTAAACTAACCTTAACCTAACCCTAAACTAACCTAAACATAACCCTAAACTAACCTTAACCTAACCCTAAACTAACCTTAACCTAACCCTAAACTAACCTAAACATAACCCTAAACTAACCTTAACCTAACCCTAAGCTAACCTAAACATAACCCTAAACTAACCTTAACCTAACCCCAAACTAACCTAAACATAACCCTAAACTAACCTTAACCTAACCCTAAGCTAACCTAAATATAACCCTAAACTAACCTTAACCTAACCCTAAGCTAACCTAAATATAACCCTAAACTAACCTTAACCTAACCCTAAGCTAACCTAAACATAACCCCAAACTAACCTTAACCTAACCCTAAACTAACCTAAGCATAACCCTAAACTAACCTTAACCTAACCCTAAACTAACCTTAACTTTAAACCAAGTCTTCACCCTAAAATTAATGATTTACATTATGGGGACTTACTGTTTGTCCCCATGAGGGAGGCGAGTCCCCACAAATAAATCTGTAAACTGATTCATGTCCCTACAATGTGAGGAATAATACCTAGACCACACACACACACACATAAGCACACACACACACACACACACACAAGAGCACACACACACACACACACACACAAGCACACACACACACACACACACACACACACACACAAGCACACACACACACACACACACACACACACACACACACAGTCAGGTGCTCACAGGTCTGTCTGAACGCCCCCCTCCTCCTCACTGTAGGTGTGCTTGTCCTCATCCACTTGCCTTGACCCACCTGCACCCACCTGTCCTCACCCACATCTCCTCACCCACCTGTCCTCACCCACATCTCCTCACCCACCTGTCTTAACCCACCTGTCTTCACCCACCTGTCTTAACCCACCGGTCCTCACCCACCTGTCTTCACCCACATCTCCTCACCCACCTGTCTTCACCCACATCTCCTCACCCACCTGTCCTCACCCACCTGTCTTGACCCACATCTCCTCACCCACCTGTCCTCACCCACCTGTCTTGACCCACATCTCCTCACCCACCTGTCCTCACCCACCTGTCTTCACCCACCTGTCCTCACCCAACTGTCTTCATCCACCTGTCTTCACCCACATCTCCTCACCCACCTGTCTTCACCCACCTGTCTTCCCCCACATCTCCTCACCCATCTGTCTTCACCCACCTGTCTTCATCCACCTGTCTTCACTCACATCTCCTCACCCACCTGTCCTCACCCACCTGTCTTCACCCCCACCTGTCCTCACCCACCCACATCCTAACCCACCTGTCCTCACCCACGTCTTCACCCACCTGTCCTCACCCACCTGTCCTCACCCACCTGTCTTCATCCACCTGTCATCACCCACCTGTCCTCACCCACCTGTCCGTGGGATCAGAGATGCCAACATCCTAGAGATCACCAAAGAATCAGTTGTTTACAGTGACATCACAGGAACAGGTGAACAGGACTCCCTGTCAGGTGCGTTGCCTCCTGCTCCTATTGTTGCGTCTCCACAGTGTGTCCTGAGGCATGCTGGGTAATCCACACCTCCTCTTTAATCCAATAGAAACAGAGTTGAGACAGTGGCCCGGCAGCACTGGAGCATCCAGGGTTCTGCTCTAATCTGGATCAGATTATCAGACCGGTTCTCCAGGTCCTCCAGGTCCTCCAGGTCCTCCAGGTCCTTCAGGCCAGGACCAGTCAGGTCTGAATGTCTGTTGAGGGTCTCCTGGTTCTTGTTCTCCTCTGGATGTCTTCAGAGTGACGGCAGCAGAGATTGTGAGCTGCTCTGTCACCTCCAGACCTGAGAGGAGGGGCTGAGAACCCTCTGAGCCAATCAGAGCTCATAATCTCTGCCCAGCTGACTTCTGCTCCAATGACACGAAGGCAGCAGATTAACTCATCAGCCTGACATCTGAGCTGACGGATGACCTGCAGCAACAACTAGAACCCTACAGAACAGCGACAGAACCTTAAGGAAGAGAACACTGCAACAGCACTGCACCTAGCAGAACCTCAGCAGATCCCAGACACATGTAGAGCCCTGTAGAACAGTGGCAGAATTGTGAGCAACAGCAGAGGAACCCCACAGAACAGCAGAACATCCTCATAGCAGAAACATTGTACACAGTAGAACACAAGTAGAACCAAGTCAAGTCAGTATTATTTGTACAAACCATCCTCTGTCCTTAGAACCACAAAGCAGAATCACAGAGAACACCAGCTGATTGGATCTCTTGAATCTTTTGGACCTTGATGGAACAACAAACCACAGAGAACAGAGACAGAAAAAAACACAGAGGAGCCCTACAGAACTGAAGAACCACAGCAGAGTTCTGTGGAACAGAAACAGAACCTTACTGAACAGTGGCAGAATTCTGCAGGACAGCAGGAGAACCACATGGAACAGAGAAGCAGAGCAGAACCTGAGGGAACAGCACAGGAACCCTACAGACCAGAGCACTTGTGACACTGCCACGGTGTGAGGGGAAGAGTAATATATAGAACCTGTGCAAGGTTAAAGCTACCTAGGCTGTTCAGCAGTTCAGGTTAAGTTCTTTTCAAACTCCCATGTGGTCACATGATGGCTCAACGAACATATGAAGACCCTGTGATTTAATTGGCTGTAATGCATGAATAATAACAGGCCTACAGTAGCCTGTGTTGTGTATGATGAAGAACTGAGATAAGTTTGCAGTCTCAGAGAAACTTTTGTAGTTGAAATAAAATAGGACTAGACTTTGAAATGCACACCATGCATACGGTAGTTAAATATTATTGATATGTGAAAATAGGCTACTGCATATGCATACACATGTTCACGTGTTTTGAAAGTGTAACAGCTAAAAAATAAATAAATAAATAAAAGTTATACATGAATAAATGCAACCTAATAGGCATAGCGATTGTTATTGGACACAAGTTCATTTTCCGTTTTTTGTTTTTTTTCTGTTCTGTAATTGAAAGTTTCCACAAACAGGGCGGCTGTGGCTCAGGAAGTAGAGCAGGTCTTCCACTAATCGTAAGATTGGTGGTTCGATTCCCGGCTCCTCCAGTCCGCATGTTGAAGTGTCCTTGGGCAAGATACTGAACCCCAAATTGCTCCTGATGTATGAATGTGTGTGAATGATTAGATTTCCTCTGATGGGCAGGTTGGGACCTTGTAAGGTAGCCCCTGTACCCATTCAGTGTATGAATGCGTGTGAACAGGTGAATTGACTCATAATATTAAAAGCGCTTTGAGTGGTTGGATGACTAGAAAGGCGCTATACAAGTAATGTACGTTTACCACTTACAAATGTATAAAAAACTAAATTAATGTTTTAAATAAACAGTTACAATTTTGAGTTGTGTGTGACAGAGAGAGAGAGAGAGAGACAGAGAGAGAGAGAGAGACAGAGAGAGAGAGAGAGGAGAGAGAGAGAGAGAGATAGAGAGAGCGAGGAGAAGAGAGAGAGAGCGAGAGAGAGAGAGAGACGCGAGAGAGAGAGAGAGAGAGAGAGAGAGCAAAGGAGAGAGAGAGAGCGAGAGGAGAGAGAGAGAGAGAGCGAGAGAGAGAGAGAGAGAGAGAGAGCGAGAGAGAGAGCGAGAGAGAGAGCGAGAGAGAGAGAGAGAGAGAGAGCGAGAGAGAGAGAGCGAGAGAGAGAGAGCCTTATGACAGTAATAAATATATTAATATATTACAGTGTGTTTCTCTCTTGTGTTTCTGACAGTAATTGCCTGCCAATATAGGCCATAATATTTAATCTATTTAGGATTTCTACATAAAAGATATTGCTTAATGTAGTATATTAGCCATTCAGAATACCAGAGACAGTTCTTACATATTAAGTTAAGGCAAAATTGAAAAAATAAATTCATTGTCTGCAATATAAATGCACAATTATGAGTTTATCTTCAAGATCGAAAGCAAGAAAGATACAAGGATTATAAAGACAACACAAGCCTCTTTCCCCATAGGTTCAAATTACAGCAAGTTTAAAACTGGACCCAGGTAAGATGGCTGCCATATGGTTCCATCCAAGAATGGCAAGTCACTGTGACATGTTGCATCTAGTTTTATATCTGTAGGGATTTTTCACTGTATAAGGAGGCCTTTTTTTGAGTTGGACTAACGTTTGATGTTCAAGAGAACCCTTCATGATTTCCTTATGAATCTATTCTGCTTTCTTAATAAATTGTTGTATTAACAAACGTTTAAGTTTCCATTTAGTACATTCCTTTGTTACTGTCAAGTGGGCTTTAAAGGCCCAAATTTCCTCATTTAACCAGATCTTAGTAAATACATCACAGTAGCTCTCGAATCATAATGTAACTAAGCTTAAAACTTAAGCTGATTGTTATACACTGAGAGCACTCAGAACCATTTAGAACATGAGCTGATGGAACCGCAGAACAAACCCATAGTACCAAAGTAGAACCCTAAAAAACACAGGAGCCCTACAGAACAGAAGAACCACAGAGAACAGATGTGGTACCTTACAGAGCTTTAACAGAACCTTATGGAACGCTGACAAAACCTTAAAATCACTGCAGACTATAGATTAGAACCATCCTGAACGTGAAGCTTGGAACCTGCAAAACTACAGAAGACCCCATAGTGATGTTCTGCCCTCTACAGGAGGTCAGAGGTCAGGTCCACAGTCAGTCTAGTTCTTGTAAGAACCCTCTGCTGTCTGTCAGAGGAGCTGCAGGTGAGTTCAACTGTAAGAAGATTATCACACTGAGCTAATTATTGTCAGAGAGAGAACACACTGGGTACATCTCCAGTCTCTTAACTACATCCACGTTTCCCTCACTGGCGTCCTCGCCTTGTGTCTTAGTCGCTCCCACCAAGGATGCAGGAGAGACGCAAGAAGAGAGGAATCACAGAATCACTGTGATCAGCAGCTGATCAGCTGTCAGTCACTTTAACAGCTGTAGAAACTTCTGATGGAGTTTGTGTCTGCACACATGCACACTGTGCTGATACTAATAAAGCTGCAGTTATCACTGCAGCAGCTGTTTCCTCTCTGCAGCCTGTTACCTGTTTAACAAACACCTGCACATGAATAAACACCTGCATTCAGTATTTATACTGTGTACTGTGTCCCGGTCAGTATTTATACTGTGTACTGTGTACTGTGTCCCGCTCAGTATTTATTTATACTGTGTACTGTGTCCCGGTCAGTATTTATACTGTGTACTGTGTACTGTGTCCCGCTCAGTATTTATACTGTGTACTGTGTACGGTGTCCCGCTCAGTATTTATTTATACTGTGTACTGTGTCCCGCTCAGTATTTATACTGTGTACTGTGTCCCGCTCAGTATTTATACTGTGTACTGTGTACTGTGTCCCGCTCAGTATTTATACTGTGTACTGTGTACTGTGTCCCGCTCAGTATTTATTTATACTGTGTACTGTGTCCCGCTCAGTATTTATACTGTGTACTGTGTCCCGCTCAGTATTTATACTGTGTACTGTGTACTGTGTCCCGCTCAGTATTTATTTATACTGTGTACTGTGTCCCGCTCAGTATTTATACTGTGTACTGTGTACTGTGTCCCGCTCAGTATTTATACTGTGTATTGTGTTCCGCTCAGTATTTATACTGTGTACTGTGTCCCGCTCAGTATTTATACTGTGTACTGTGTCCCGCTCAGTGTTTATACTGTGTACTGTGTCCCGCTCAGTATTTATACTGTGTACTGTGTCCCGCTCAGTATTTATTTATACTGTGTACTGTGTCCCGGTCAGTATTTATACTGTGTACTGTGTACTGTGTCCCGCTCAGTATTTATTTATACTGTGTACTGTGTCCCGGTCAGTATTTATACTGTGTACTGTGTACTGTGTCCCGCTCAGTATTTATACTATGTACTGTGTACTGTGTCCCGCTCAGTATTTATTTATACTGTGTACTGTGTCCCGGTCAGTATTTATACTGTGTACTGTGTACGGTGTCCCGCTCAGTATTTATTTATACTGTGTACTGTGTCCCGCTCAGTATTTATACTGTGTACTGTGTACTGTGTCCCGCTCAGTATTTATACTGTGTACTGTGTCCCGCTCAGTATTTATACTGTGTACTGTGTACTGTGTCCCGCTCAGTATTTATTTATACTGTGTACTGTGTCCCGGTCAGTATTTATACTGTGTACTGTGTACTGTGTACTGTGTCCCGCTCAGTATTTATACTGTGTATTGTGTTCCGCTCAGTATTTATACTGTGTACTGTGTACTGTGTCCCGCTCAGTATTTATACTGTGTACTGTGTCCCGCTCAGTATTTATACTGTGTACTGTGTACTGTGTCCCGCTCAGTATTTATTTATACTGTGTACTGTGTCCCGGTCAGTATTTATACTGTGTACTGTGTACTGTGTACTGTGTCCCGCTCAGTATTTATACTGTGTATTGTGTTCCGCTCAGTATTTATACTGTGTACTGTGTCTCCGCTCAGTATTTATACTGTGTACTGTGTCCCGGTCAGTATTTATACTGTGTACTGTGTACTGTGTCCCGCTCAGTATTTATTTATACTGTGTACTGTGTCCCGGTCAGTATTTATACTGTGTACTGTGTACTGTGTCCCGCTCAGTATTTATTTATACTGTGTACTGTGTCCCACTCAGTATTTATACTGTGTACTATGTACTGTGTCCCGCTCAGTATTTATACTGTGTACTGTGTCCCGCTCAGTATTTATACTGTGTATTGTGTTCCGCTCAGTATTTATACTGTGTACTGTGTCCCGCTCAGTATTTATACTGTGTACTGTGTACTGTGTCCCGCTCAGTATTTATTTATACTGTGTACTGTGTCCCGCTCAGTATTTATACTGTGTACTGTGTACTGTGTCACGCTCAGTATTTATACTGTGTACTGTGTCCCGCTCAGTATTTATACTGTGTACTGTGTTCCGCTCAGTATTTATGCTGTGTACTGTGTCCCGCTCAGTATTTATACTGTGTACTGTGTACTGTGTCCCGCTCAATATTTATACTGTGTACTGTGTCCCGCTCAGTATTTATACTGTGTACTGTGTACGGTGTCCCGCTCAGTATTTATACTGTGTACTGTGTCCCGCTCAGTATTTATACTGTGTACTGTGTACTGTGTCCCGCTCAGTATTTATACTGTGTACTGTGTCCCGCTCAGTATTTATACTGTGTACTGTGTTCCCGCTCAGTATTTATACTGTGTACTGTGTACTGTGTCCCGCTCAGTATTTATTTATACTGTGTACTGTGTCCCGCTCAGTATTTATACTGTGTACTGTGTCCCGCTCAGTATTTATACTGTGTACTGTGTACTGTGTCCCGCTCAATATTTATACTGTGTACTGTGTCCCGCTCAGTATTTATACTGTGTACTGTGTACTGTGTCCCGCTCAGTATTTATACTGTGTACGGTGTCCCGCTCAGTATTTATACTGTGTACTGTGTCCCGCTCAGTATTTATACTGTGTACGGTGTCCCGCTCAGTATTTATACTGTGTACTGTGTCCCGCTCAGTATTTATACTGTGTACGGTGTCCCGCTCAGTATTTATACTGTGTACTGTGTCCCGCTCAGTATTTATACTGTGTACTGTGTTCCGCTCAGTATTTATACTGTGTACTGTGTCCCGCTTAGTATTTATACTGTGTACTGTGTACTGCGTCCCGCTCAGTATTTATACTGTGTACTGTGTTCCGCTCAGTATTTATACTGTGTACTGTGTCCCGCTCAGTATTTATACTGTGTACGGTGTCCCGCTCAGTATTTATACTGTGTACTGTGTTCCGCTCAGTATTTATACTGTGTACTGTGTCCCGCTTAGTATTTATACTGTGTACTGTGTACTGCGTCCCGCTCAGTATTTATACTGTGTACTGTGTTCCGCTCAGTATTTATACTGTGTACTGTGTACTGTGTTCCGCTCAGTATTTATACTGTGTACTGTGTCCGGCTCAGTATTTATACTGTGTACTGTGTCCCGCTCAGTATTTATACTGTGTACTGTGTTCCGCTCAGTATTTATACTGTGTACTGTGTCCCGCTCAGTATATATACTGTGTACTGTGTACTGTGTCCCGCTCAGTATTTATACTGTGTACTGTGTTCTGCTCAGTATTTATACTGTGTACTGTGTACTGTGTACTGCGTCCCGCTCAGTATTTATACTGTGTACTATGTTCCGCTCAGTATTTATACTGTGTACTGTGTCCCGCTCAGTATTTATACTGTGTACTGTGTACTGTGTCCCGCTCAGTATTTATACTGTGTACTGTGTCCCGTTCAGTATTTATACTGTGTACTGTGTCCTGGTCAGTATTTATACTGTGTACTGTGTCCCGCTCAGTATTTATACTGTGTACTGTGTCCCGCTCAGTATTTATACTGTGTACTGTGTCCCGTTCAGTATTTATACTGTGTACTGTGTCCCGCTCAGTATTTATACTATGTACTGTGTTCCGCTCAGTATTTATACTGTGTACTGTGTCCCGCTCAGTATTTATACTGTGTACTGTGTTCTGCTCAGTATTTATACTGTGTACTGTGTACTGCGTCCCGCTCAGTATTTATACTGTGTACTGTGTCCCGCTCAGTATTTATAGTGTGTACTGTGTCCCGCTCAGTATTTATAGTGTGTACTGTGTCCCGCTCAGTATTTATAGTGTGTACTGTGTCCTGCTCAGTATTTATACTGTGTATTGTGTCCCGCTCAGTATTTATACTGTGTACTGTGTCCCGCTCAGTATTTATACTGTGTACTGTGTCCCGCTCAGTATTTATAGTGTGTACTGTGTCCCGCTCAGTATTTATACTGTGTACTGTGTCCCGCTCAGTATTTATAGTGTCTACTGTGTCCCGCTCAGTATTTATACTGTGTACTGTGTCCTGGTCAGTATTTATACTGTGTACTGTGTCCTGCTCAGTATTTATAGTGTGTACTGTGTCCTGGTCAGTATTTATACTGTGTACTGTGTCCCGCTCAGTATTTATAGTGTGTACTGTGTCCCGCTCAGTATTTATACTGTGTACTGTGTCCCGCTCAGTATTTATATTGTGTACTGTGTCCCGCTCAGTATTTATACTATGTACTGTGTCCCGCTCAGTATTTATAGTGTGTACTGTGTCCCGCTCAGTATTTATACTGTGTATTGTGTCCCGCTCAGTATTTATACTGTGTACTGTGTTCCGCTCAGTATTTATACTGTGTACTGTGTCCCGCTCAGTATTTATAGTGTGTACTGTGTCCCGCTCAGTATTTATACTGTGTACTGTGTCCCGCTCAGTATTTATAGTGTGTACTGTGTCCCGCTCAGTACTTATACTGTGTACTGTGTCCCGCTCAGTATTTATACTGTGTACTGTGTCCTGCTCAGTATTTATAGTGTGTACTGTGTCCTGGTCAGTATTTATACTGTGTACTGTGTCCCGCTCAGTATTTATACTGTGTACTGTGTCCCGCTCAGTATTTATACTGTGTACTGTGTCCTGGTCAGTATTTATACTGTGTACTGTGTCCTGCTCAGTATTTATAGTGTGTACTGTGTCCTGGTCAGTATTTATACTGTGTACTGTGTCCCGCTCAGTATTTATACTGTGTACTGTGTCCTGCTCAGTATTTATAGTGTGTACTGTGTCCCGCTCAGTATTTATACTGTGTACTGTGTCCTGCTCAGTATTTATAGTGTGTACTGTGTCCTGGTCAGTATTTATACTGTGTACTGTGTCCCGCTCAGTATTTATACTGTGTACTGTGTCCCGCTCAGTATTTATAGTGTGTACTGTGTCCTGGTCAGTATTTATACTGTGTACTGTGTCCCGCTCAGTATTTATAGTGTGTACTGTGTCCCGCTCAGTATTTATACTGTGTACTGTGTCCCGCTCAGTATTTATATTGTGTACTGTGTCCCGCTCAGTATTTATACTATGTACTGTGTCCCGCTCAGTATTTATAGTGTGTACTGTGTCCTGCTCAGTATTTATAGTGTGTACTGTGTCCTGGTCAGTATTTATACTGTGTACTGTGTCCCGCTCAGTATTTATAGTGTGTACTGTGTCCCGCTCAGTATTTATACTGTGTACTGTGTCCCGCTCAGTATTTATATTGTGTACTGTGTCCCGCTCAGTATTTATACTATGTACTGTGTCCCGCTCAGTATTTATAGTGTGTACTGTGTCCCGCTCAGTATTTATACTGTGTATTGTGTCCCGCTCAGTATTTATACTGTGTACTGTGTCCCGCTCAGTATTTATACTGTGTACTGTGTCCCGCTCAGTATTTATAGTGTGTACTGTGTCCCGCTCAGTATTTATACTGTGTACTGTGTCCCGCTCAGTATTTATAGTGTGTACTGTGTCCCGCTCAGTACTTATACTGTGTACTGTGTCCCGCTCAGTATTTATACTGTGTACTGTGTCCTGCTCAGTATTTATAGTGTGTACTGTGTCCTGGTCAGTATTTATACTGTGTACTGTGTCCCGCTCAGTATTTATACTGTGTACTGTGTCCCGCTCAGTATTTATACTGTGTACTGTGTCCTGGTCAGTATTTATACTGTGTACTGTGTCCTGCTCAGTATTTATAGTGTGTACTGTGTCCTGGTCAGTATTTATACTGTGTACTGTGTCCCGCTCAGTATTTATACTGTGTACTGTGTCCTGCTCAGTATTTATAGTGTGTACTGTGTCCCGCTCAGTATTTATACTGTGTACTGTGTCCTGCTCAGTATTTATAGTGTGTACTGTGTCCTGGTCAGTATTTTATACTGTGTACTGTGTCCCGCTCAGTATTTATACTGTGTACTGTGTCCCGCTCAGTATTTATAGTGTGTACTGTGTCCCGCTCAGTATTTATACTGTGTACTGTGTCCCGCTCTGTATTTATACTGTGTACTGTGTCCCGCTCAGTATTTATACTGTGTACTGTGTCCTGCTCAGTATTTATACTGTGTACTGTGTCCTGGTCAGTATTTATACTGTATAGTGTTTCCTGCTCAGAGACACAGGAACCATTTCTGCTAGCAGAATGCATTTATATAACATATATTAATTATTTGCATCTGTATTTATTGTTATTCTGATGTGAATTCATTATTTAAAATGATCAGAATATGATCAGAGTGTCTTTTGAACACCGGAAATGATCTATTAGGCTAAATGTTTCAGGGAAACAGGAAATGATGTCACTCATATCAAACCTGATGCTCAGGAACTTTCAGCCTCATATGTGACTGAATGGAAATGACGATAAATGATGTAAATATAAATGTGTTTAAACTGTTTCTTGCTGACAGACAGACTCTCTCTGACTTTAATATGATCCATAATAAAAGTTAACGGGGGAAATAACAGATCATGAAGAGAAAAATCTTTCGAATAAAAGTTGTTTCTTTTGTTGATCAGACCAACAATTAACACAATGTTTAACTACATGTTGAATCAGAAAACAAATAAAATATAAAACTTGGGAGTGATAACCTTGAGTTATCTGTAATCTGTCTCCACTCAGTGATGTTGTGATGTATGAGATTAGTCTGATCAGCTGCAGCATCCAATCAATAACTGATATCCAATAAGGGGGGTGTGTTGGCCGGTAAAAGACTTCTGTGAAGGCTGCTCTCATGTTTCCTCGCTCATGGCTCCTTCTCGATCCTCACAGCAGAAATAAGAGCTTTGGGATGGCCTTCATGATGGTGGACCAGAATGAATTGACCAATGAATCAAGGAGCGAGGAAAGATCAAATAAGAGACTTGGGATGTACCCACTCTCTCCTTTACCTGTTTCAATTCACCTGTCCCACCTGACTCACCTGTCTCTACCAGACTCAACAGCAGAGAGGAGACTGTAATAGGTGTCCACATACTTTTGGCCATATAGTGAACTGGTTTTATAAAACACTTAAAAACTAAATAAAGTGTCTGCGTATATACACTATCTGTCCAAAAGTATGTGGACACCTCATGGGACCAACGTCATATTAAAGTCTATATTAATCACATACTGTTAGCATTTAGCCACCTAGCCTCAGTTACACTGCATGTAGTTCAGGCACCGCTAACTCACTTTTAGCATGTAGCATTAGCGGTTAGCATTAGCAGTTAGCATGTAGCACTTACGGTCGGGCTCATCACAGCTGGTGTAGTCAGGTGTTGTCACCAGGTCCTCTTCCGAGCTGCTGAAGCTGCCAATCATGTGCATCCTCCCCATCCTCCCGCCCCTCTGAGCTGCGCTCTCATTGGCCGGCTTCCTCTTGAGGGCGGAGCTTGGGTCCAGGTGTTGCTGAGGTATGGGGCTGCAGCGAGGAGAGGAGTGGCGGACTTGGTTGGCTGCCCGGTCCACTGAGTATGACCTCTGACCTCCAGCTCCAACCAATCCTGAAGCCCGAGGCTGCCGGAGAGCTGAGAGCAGAAAACACACATCAGGCAGTTGATGGTTCTATTCCCTGTCATAAAGCAAGGCAGCAGCAGGTTGATGGTTCTGTTCCTTGTCATAAAGAAAGGCAGCAGCAGGTTGACGGTTCTGTTCCCTGTCATGAAGCAAGGTACGAGCAGGCTGACGGTTCTATTCCCTGTAATGAAGCAAGGCACCGGCAGGTTGATGGTTCTATTCCCCGTCATGAAGCAAGGTACTGGCAGGTTGACGGTTCTATTCCCTGTAATGAAGCAAGGTACTGGCAGGTTGATGGTTCTATTCCCTGTCATGAAGCAAGGCACCGGCAGGTTGACGGTTCTATTCCCTGTCATGAAGCAAGGTACTGGCAGGTTGACGGTTCTATTCTCTGTAATGAAGCAAGGTACTGGCAGGTTGACGGTTCTATTCCCCGTCATGAAGCAAGGTACTGGCAGGTTGATGGTTCTATTCCCCTGTAATGAAGCAAGGTACTGGCAGGTTGATGGTTCTATTCCCTGTAATGAAGCAAGGTACTGGCAGGTTGATGGTTCTATTCCCTGTCATGAAGCAAGGCACCGGCAGGTTGACGGTTCTATTCCCCGTCATGAAGCAAGGTACGAGCAGGCTGACGGTTCTATTCCCTGTAATGAAGCAAGGCACCGGCAGGTTGATGGTTCTATTCCCCGTCATGAAGCAAGGTAATGGCAGGCTGACGGTTCTATTCCCTGTAATGAAGCCAGGCACCGGCAGGTTGATGGTTCTATTCCCCGTCATGAAGCAAGGCACCGGCAGGTTGATGGTTCTATTCCCTGTCATGAAGCAAGGCACCGGCAGGTTGACGGTTCTATTCCCCGTCATGAAGCAAGGTACTGGCAGGTTGACGGTTCTATTCCCTGTAATGAAGCAAGGTACTGGCAGGTTGACGGTTCTATTCCCTGTAATGAAGCAAGGTACTGGCAGGTTGATGGTTCTATTCCCTGTCATGAAGCAAGGCACCGGCAGGTTGATGGTTCTATTCCCCGTCATGAAGCAAGGTACTGGCAGGTTGACGGTTCTATTCCCTGTAATGAAGCAAGGTACGAGCAGGCTGATGGTTCTATTCCCCGTCATGAAGCAAGGTACTGGCAGGTTGACGGTTCTATTCCCTGTAATGAAGCAAGGTACTGGCAGGTTGACGGTTCTATTCCCTGTAATGAAGCAAGGTACTGGCAGGTTGATGGTTCTATTCCCTGTCATGAAGCAAGGCACCGGCAGGTTGACGGTTCTATTCCCCGTCATGAAGCAAGGTACTGGCAGGTTGACGGTTCTATTCCCTGTAATGAAGCAAGGTACTGGCAGGTTGATGGTTCTATTCCCTGTCATGAAGCAAGGTACTGGCAGGTTGACGGTTCTATTCCCTGTCATGAAGCAAGGTACGAGCAGGCTGATGGTTCTATTCCCTGTCATGAAGCAAGGCACCGGCAGGTTGATGGTTCTATTCCCCGTCATGAAGCAAGGTACTGGCAGGTTGACGGTTCTATTCCCTGTAATGAAGCAAGGTACTGGCAGGTTGATGGTTCTATTCCCTGTCATGAAGCAAGGCACCGGCAGGTTGACGGTTCTATTCCCCGTCATGAAGCAAGGTACTGGCAGGTTGACGGTTCTATTCCCTGTAATGAAGCAAGGTACGAGCAGGCTGACGGTTCTATTCCCTGTAATGAAGCAAGGCACCGGCAGGTTGATGGTTCTATTCCCCGTCATGAAGCAAGGTACGAGCAGGCTGATGGTTCTATTCCCTGTCATGAAGCAAGGCACCGGCAGGTTGATGGTTCTATTCCCCGTCATGAAGCAAGGTACTGGCAGGTTGACGGTTCTATTCCCTGTAATGAAGCAAGGTACCGGCAGGTTGATGGTTCTATTCCCTGTCATGAAGCAAGGTACTGGCAGGTTGATGGTTCTATTCCCTGTAATGAAGCAAGGTACTGGCAGGTTGATGGTTCTATTCCCTGTCATGAAGCAAGGCACCGGCAGGTTGATGGTTCTATTCCCTGTCATGAAGCAAGGTACTGGC
>CM076461.1:260204-283424 GCA_038419695.1 Scomberomorus guttatus
ACTGCAGGCCTGATGACTTATCACTGACTGTGACAATTAATTACTAATTACACCCAAGAACTTATTACTCAATCTTCTTTTTGGTGTAGCTAAAAGACAAAATAACAAATTGAATGTTTCAGTAGAATAAAGTAAAACATCTGTAATAGTACTTGAACAAACATCCAATCAGATCACCAGGATGTAACGAGCCAATCCAGGCTGACCGCTCCGAAACTTTAATGATATGAATCATTAAAAAAGATGAAATGTTTCACACTTTCTGACAAGTCATCAGGTCTGCAGCTACATTTAATAAGTAATTAATGAAAAGAATTAAAGTCTCAGTTATAATGTTAATAAACGGTTAATAAATGGATTTATGTACAAGAATTGAATTGTGTGACATTCTGAGGTGAAAGTCAAACTTGATTGGCTGAGTTCTCTCCTTTTTTTGGCGGCTGTGAGCATCTGAAGCTGACGGTTGCAGACGTAGATGAAATCATAGTAAACTATCTTGTTTGCACAAGAAAAAAACATTTTGGGACTTTTTGGGCTCCGTATAATTCACTTCTCGCAGAGCTGAAACTGAAAGGAAACAGTCGCTCCTCATTTGTTCCACTGAGCTGAAACATGAAGCCTGTACATGTTTAGTGCAGCTCTTCAGTTCACGATTAACGGCCAAACGGCCAGCGCGTCTCATGTCGGCCTGACATGAGATTTAAAAACTGTGTATATTGTGAAATACAGAGAGATTTATCTGGCAGTGATAGGCTTAATCAGCATTGTGACACTGTTTTGGTAAAGGCTTGAATGTATCAGACATTCATTTATATGTAAAAGTTCCACACTGCAGGTTTAACTATATTAATAAAAGAGACCCAACCCAAAAGGTACAGCACAACCAATCCGACACAGACCTCAGGGTAATAAGATACGATCCATAATGTATCGATCTGAACACATGCAGATAGAGACAATTTCCAATAACATCTCCACTTTTCTCTGCACTTCAGTTGACACCATTATGACGCACCACCTGATCAGAGTTGATATTGTTGATAGTCCGCTTGGGTTTTACACATAGTCACATAGACCCGAGACAGTTTTTAAGAAATGTATAATGACAAAATAAATGTAGGTCTGTATGGCTGTGAATTATACTCTGGAACTATATTTTTTTAATCAGCATTCAGCAGATAAATTATGGCAATTATTTTAATTTAATATTTGTAATTTAAGACCAGGATTATAGTGTGAAAAAACAGCACTGTTTTCACACATTTCTTGAAAGATTCCTTCCCTGCACAGCAAGACATGATGGGTACATCTTGTTTTGTTTCAGGTGACATAATGAAGCTGAGGGCTGGGATGGTCATGTGACCTCAGGACTTTACCTGTGGTTTGGCTGCATTCTTTGCAAGCTTCTACCATTTCAGTCTGCACTATGCTGCAGATGCCTCATGCACTTGGAATTTATCCAAAGGTAATATTATCTTTACATTAATATTGTACTTGGGTGCTGGCTAGTTCTCTTAACATCCCAGCTTACATTTGCACAGCCTTTTGCTTGTTGCTAACTGTATCTAGTTTTATCAACTATGAACCTTTATGAACCTGTGAACTGACTGTGGAATTTCACACTTGGTTTTTGCTTGTGACTGTAAATGAACTTTTAACTTTGTCAGTTTAGAGCGGACAAGGAGCAAATCAGAGTTATTATCTTTTGGGCACAACAGTCCATCTTGTGCACACAATAAACAATAATTTAATCTATAGAACTCTCGTGTTTAACTACTGGTTTAAATGACTCAATTTTTAAGTTATCCTCCGTGTTTGTGTTGATAACAAACATTTTTCCAAGGAGGATGATCATGCTCACCACCCTGGTGTTTACATTTGTTTCTTTTACCCAACTCATTGCTTTTGTGCTGTGAGTTAAGTGGCTGCTGCATTACTGTCATTTCTCTTAGGGATTAATAAAGTACTCTATCTATGTTTTACACCACCCATAAGTATGGCATGCATAGCCAATTCTGTCTTTATATCACCTTTAATCCTTTAATCTTGTTCTCTAAAAACTGTGCTTAGAGGATTAGATGTGATGCAGGCCTGGGCTCTAAGAGTCTGTACAGGAGCAGTAAGAACCTCCCCTCTGTGTGTCCTTCCAGCTGAGACAAGAGAAATGCCACTGTGCTTATGCAGAAAACAACTTCTTGTTAACTTCTGGATAAATGGGAGACGTCATGGAGACGTCACCCAACCAAAAAAGTGCTACGGACGTGCTGGGAAAGGGAGAGAACACCAAACTCAAGTTTTGGTTGGAATTTAGGAGTATTTGAGATGGCCAATAACCCCTGTGTGGTCCCTAGAAGCTCTTGTGGATTTGGAATTGCTACAAATGAAGGCAAGAAATAGAAATGCAGATCTAATGAGGTTTATTGTTATACAGATTCGTGGCTTTAAAATGGAATGAACTGTTTGTAGTGATTCTATGTCTGCACTGTCTCGTCTCATAGCAGCTGTGTCCAGTATTCGTCAGGACTTACTATTCAAAACAATGGCAATATACTCAAGAGTAATAAAACAAGGCACTGAGATCACATTCTTAAGGGTTATGCTCACAGAGGCATTATGGGAAATGGAAAAAGGGGACAAACTAGCCAAACAAGCACTTAGGAAAGGGAACATAGACATCCATATGAAACTGTCAAAATCAGAGGGAAAGAGCATTGTGTGGGAAAATATCAATAAAGAATAGCAACAACACTGGGATCAGGAGATAAGGGGAAGACATTTACATTCCATTCAAAATAGAGCAGGCAGCGTAAGAAACAGGAGGAAACAGAGAAGAAGAGGTTGTAATAACAAGATTAAGAAAAGGACACAGCACCCTTCATGTTGTAGGGAAGCATCCAACAGCTCTTTGTGAACAGTGTCAGGTATCAGAAACTGTAGAACATGTTATCATCAACTGCAATAAATATATGTCAGAAAGGAAGAACATGACACACCCACTTTACTACACGACACACCCACTTTACTACACTCTACTACGCGACACACCCACTTTACTACACGACACACCCACTTTACTACACTTCACTACACGACACACCCACTTTACTACACGACACACCCACTTTACTACATGACACACCCACTTTACTACATGACACACCCACTTTACTACACTTTACTACGCGACACACCCACTTTACTGTGGGACACACCCACTTTACTATGCGACACACCCACTTTACTGTGTGACACACCCACTTTACTAGGCGGCACACCCACTTTACTAGGCGGCACACCCACTTTACTACGCGACACACCCACTTTACTACACTCTACTACGCGACACACCCACTTCACTACACGACACACCCACTTTACTACACGACACAACCACTTTACTACACTCTACTACGCGACACACCCACTTTACTACGCGACACACCCACTTTACTACACTTCACTACACGACACAACCACTTTACTACACGACACAACCACTTTACTACATGACACACCCACTTTACTACACTTTACTACGCGACACACCCACTTTACTGTGGGACACACCCACTTTACTGTGGGACACACCCACTTTACTATGCGACACACCCACTTTACTACACGACACAACCACTTTACTACACGACACAACCACTTTACTACACTCTACTACGCGACACACCCACTTTACTACACGACACAACCACTTTACTACATGACACACCCACTTTACTACGCGACACACCCACTTTACTACGCGACACACCCACTTTACTACGCGACACACCCACTTTACTACACTCTACTACGCGACACACCCACCTCACTACACGACACACCCACTTTACTACACTTCACTACATGACACACCCACTTTACTACACGACACACCCACTTTACTACACTCTACTACGCAACACACCCACTTTACTACACTCTACTACGCGACACACCCACTTTACTACACAACACACCCACTTTACTACACTTCACTACATGACACACCCACTTTACTACATGACACACCCACTTTACTACACTCTACTACGCGACACACCCACTTTACTACACGACACACCCACTTTACTACACTTCACTACATGACACACCCACTTTACTACACGACACACCCACTTTACTACACGACACACCCACTTTACTACACTTCACTACATGACACACCCACTTTACTGTGGGACACACCCACTCTACTACACGACACACCCACTTTATTACATGACACACCCACTTTACTACACTTCACTACATGACACACCCACTTTACTACACGACACAACCACTTTACTACATGACACACCCACTTTACTACACTTTACTACGCGACACACCCACTTTACTGTGGGACACACCCACTTTACTATGCGACACACCCACTTTACTGTGGGACACACCCACTTTACTGTGTGACACACCCACTTTACTATGCGACACACCCACTTTACTACACGGCACTTGTGTAGTGTAGGCTTTGGGTAAGTCTGCAAAACTGCTTCCTTCTGCTGAAGTTTTTTACCAGTCAACCCCCCTTTTATCTAATGTGTTCATTGATTGATTATTGATTGGTCAACTGATCTGATGGGACAGTAAACAATCAGTTGTTGTAATACAGCAGATCAGGACAACTACCTGATCGCATTTATTCATAAAATAAAAATACTGAATCATGAGTCAATCATAAAAACACTTTATTAACTTTATTTTTCTTCATAAGCCAAAAAGTCTTCTTTTCTTCTTCTTTTCCGTTTTAGTGCGTCTCACCTCCTTCAGGAAAACATGATGTCACACGGCTGTGAGTCTCCTGTAAAAATCATCCTGAGCCTGAAAAGGACATCAGACTGTCACAAACTAAATATTTTATTTAAACATATTCTGCAGGCTGCAGCTGTTTTTATTGCTCCTTCACATCAGTTCTGTTCTTTCAGTAATTACCAGATTTAAATGGTCTATTTGTGTCTTATTCTGTGGCAGCCAGATGCTGTAGATCTATAATCAAATAATAAAACATTGAAGCAATTATCAGCTGTTTTCCTTCCAGCTATCACTATGTGGAAATTATTAAGTAACAGTTTAAAGTGTTAATTAACTGTACATGAATTTTAGGTTTAAACTTTAGAGTTGAATCTGTTATTTAATCATTTCTACATATTGATCACTGACTTGTATCTGACAGTTTCGTGCTGTGGGTCTTCAGGCTCGGTCAGGTGAAGGCATGAGAGGGGGTTGAGTCTTCTCAGTTCTCACGGAACCATAGAGGCCAGCTATTGTTTCCCTCGGACGTCTTTTTCAGTTGGAACTCGCCGCTTTGTTTACTTTTCTGCTTTTAGCGGTTAAACAGAAAACATTGGTCCAGGATCATTTTATCAGAGTAATTTGTGTTTATTGCTCGTTAAGACGTTTAGTGACATTATTTAGTGTTGATGTCCGCAGAGCAGCGCCGCCTCCCCGCCGCCTCCTCTCCGGCCCCTCCCGGAGCGGGGCAGCGGTTCACGGCTGCGGACCCTCCGAGCAGCCCGCAGGCGGAGATGGACACTCTGAGGATGTTTGTTACCGAGCGGCTGACGGCGGCTGTGGACGACATCCTGGTGCTGTTCGGGAGCACCATGGCCCGGTACCGGGAGCAGATAGACCGGCAGCGGCGGCAGCTGGACAGCCTGAAGTCCGAGGAGGAGAACCAGGACCGGAGAGCAGGTGGAGGGGTTTTTACCAGAGTACATTTACCCAAGTACTGCAGTATTTCCATGTGATGCTACTTTATACTTCCACTCCACTACATTTCAGAGGGAAATATTGTACTTTCTACTCCACTACATTTATTTGACAGCTTTAGTTACTTTTCAGATGCAGATTTGACACAATGGATAATATAACAAGCTTTTAAAATACAACACATTGTTAAAGATGAAACCAGTGGTTTCCAACCTTTTTGGCTTTTGACGTCTTACAAAAAGCAGTGTGTAGTCGGGGTCACATTTCAGATGTCTATGAGTTGTTAACAGCTCCACCAAATAGTGATTTTTCCCTCTAAACTTCTCACATGGTTTCATTTCAATAAATGTTCAAATGATCCAATATTTCAGCAAAAATCAAAGATTAGAGAAAAAGTCCAAAAAGTGAAAACAGTTTTTTCTTCTTCTACTTTTACTGTAGGAGGATTTTACATGCAGGACTTTTACTTGTAATGGAGTATTTTTACATTGTTGTAGTGGTACTTGCAGTAAAGGAGCTGAATACTTCTTCCACTGCTGCTTTTTTCTTAGCAAAAATAACTGTAAAAATACTCCATTACAAGTAAAGGTGTAATTAAGTAAAAGTACAGAAGGATTATCAGCCAATTTACTAATAATAGTAAAGTTTATATGTATAAAACTTTTAAATCAATGTTACAAAGTGCTTCAGCAAACTTGTTTATTTCTGTTGTTGTTTTCAGCCGTAATTGGAACCTTTAAAGATATAAAGTTAAACACAGTCCGACCTGCTTATTTTCTGTTCTGTGTTGCTTTTTCAGCATCTTTAGAAACCAAAACTACCCAACAGCAACATCTGACCGCCAGCTGCTTTACTCAGTTATACTTACTGATGCTTACTTGTAATTACTTTTACTACTTACTGCTTACGCTTATGTATACTTATTTACATATGTTTCTTTGTTTACTTCTTTACCTGCTTAAACTGACATTTATTTTTGCTCTGCACCATGAAATAGTATGTATGTGATGCAGGTTTTCTACCAGGAAGTTATTGTAAACGAACACTGTGATTGGTTCTATAAAAACCAAAGTCACAAAGTGCTTAATCAGAGCATAAGATAACAAGCTGAGAAGTGCAGCGTATAAAACATAATAAGACGTCACACATAATTCAAATGATTCACAGACTGACTGATAAAATGACTTTTAAGAAATGATTTAAACAAACGTGATCCCGTCTGGTCTTGAATCTGATCCAGGAACATCTAGCAGGTTCCTAAACTATAAAATAATGTCATTTATATCCCTGCAGACGCCCTGCAGGCCTCCTGGATCAAACCCTGCCCTGAGGAACAGATCCTGAGCATCCAGCCAGACCAGACTGGCAGTTCGGCTCCCATTAAAACAGAGGAAGGTCTCTGTGATCCAGCTGGCGGTTCAGACGCAGCAGCTGAGCGCTCAGACACTGAAGACAGCGCAGACTACTGGAGAGAAGCTGCAGGACTGTGGAGACCAGAGGAGATGACAGCAGCAGAGGGACAAAGTTCATCTCCCAGCAGGAAGCTGTCTCCAGAGCGTCCACCTGTGTTCAGCTGTAAAGTCTGTGGCGAGTCTTTCCAGAGGAGGAGTTATCTACTGAGTCACGCTGCTGCACATGTGAGAGACTGCAGCGTGTGCGGAAAACACCTGGAGGCCCCGGAGAGCCTGAAGCTTCACCTCCGGGCTCACAGAGAGACGTCGTTCTGCTGCAGCGTCTGTGGACAGACCTTCACCCTGCGGGGGAACCTGCGGACGCACATGAGGATCCACTCAGGCGAGCGTCCATTCGGCTGCACCGTCTGCGGAAAGAGCTTTGGCAGGAGGGCGACTCTAGTGCGGCACGTCCGCAGCCACACGGGCGAGAAGCCATTCGCCTGCTCGTACTGCGGCCGCGGCTTTGTGGAGAAAGGCAACCTGACGGTGCACCTGCGGACGCACACTGGAGAGAGGCCATACTGCTGCTCCACCTGCAACAGACGCTTCAGCCAGCTGTCCTGCTTCTACAAACACCCCTGTCAGAGGGGACGCCTGACCGCCAGCCTCAGCAGCCCCACCTGACGGCCAGAAAACGGCTTCTACAGATTCTGTAGCATTTCTAAATTAATTTCTTTATAATGAGTTGGATATTCTGGTCTTAAATGGATATTTATACTGTGCAAAAGTTTTATGCAGTAAAAGTAAAGTGAGGATGCTTTGAATAGTTTTTATTGATCAGTTATTGTATTGATCAGTATTGATCCAAAGTTGAGTAAACAGCAGAAACATAAAGTAAATCAGTATCCGCAGTGAGCAGCTTTGCCTTTAAAACAGCAGCAGTTCTCCTCGGTACACCTGCACACAGGTTTTCAGGTACTTGGCAGGTCGGTTGTTCCTGCATCTTGGAGAAGTTGCCACAGTTCTTCTGTGGATTTCGGCGTCTCAGCTGCTTCTGTCTCTTCATGTAATCCCAGACTGACTCCATGATGTTGAGATCAGGGCTCTGTGGGGGCCAAACCATCTGCTGCAGGACTCCTTGTTCTTCTTGTTGATGAAGATAGTTCTTTATGACTCTGGCTGGATGTTTGGGCTCGTTGTTATGATGCAGAATACATTTGGGACAATGGGCTGAATGATTTTGAAAAAATATCTAATTGGGATTGACTGATGTTATTGTGATATTAGAGGGAATAATCATCATTTTTACTTTGTTATTCTCTTTTTAATTGAAAACCATATTAAAAAGATTATGGTGTGATTTTTGCAGGAATCTCTACCAGACAAATGTTTTCTTCAGTCTGCAGAATATGATGTGTAGGACGTCTCTGCAGCACCACAAGATTTCATTTAAAATGGTATTTTGACACATTTCACCTTTAACAAATACTGTGTCTCCTGCGATTTGAAAATTGCAGTCGGCCATGTTGTGATTTTGATCAAATTTCAATTGTTCAATTGTTCAGTCATAATAAGAATCTAAACATCTAAAAATTGTGCACAGCTGAAACTAGCAAATACTTTTCCTATAAAATAATGATTATTTGATTATCAGATTAGTTGAAGATGAGTTTCCTTTTAAAGAAACAAAAGTTGTGTTTACACAGAGTTACTTATTAGATCATTTTATCGATTAGCAACAATTAGCCGATCTACAGAAAATTACACAGGGCCCCTTTAATATTTACATTTGAATATGAAAGAATGAACTGCAGAGTCGCTTCATGAAGGACAGAAAACTTTTCTCTGCTGGACTTTGTTTGATTTCATACTGTTTTTCATTATTTGTTGATATATTTTCTCGTCTTCTTCTGAACTGAATTTACGATGGAAGTCAAGCATGCCTTAAAGTTTGTACTTAAATTACGCCCCAACAACAAATAATAAAAATAGGAAATCAGAGCTTTTCTTCAATATCTTCAATATCACTGCTTCCAAGAGCAAAGAACAGAACAAGCATATTAAACATTAACATTAAACATTTGTCAGATGCCCCTTTTGGGTCCAAACACAGTTTTTACCTGTTCTTCTACATATAGGATCAATATATCCGCAGAATACCTGATTACAGATGGCGTCAGAAGAGAAATGTCAAAGATTCAGAAAAGCCAATTAAAAACTGTGTCTCCATTATATAGTTTTGATCATTGAACTAGAGCTGCAGCTAACTACTATTTTCATAATCAATTAATCTGTTGATTATTTTCTCAATTAATTGATTAGTTGTTTGATCTATAAAATCAGAAAATGGTGAAAAATGTGGATCAGTGTTTCCCAAAGTCCAAGCTGACGTCCTCAAATGTCTCGTTTTGTCCACAACACAAAGATATTCAGTTTACTGTCACAGAGACTAAAGAAACCAGAAAATATTCACATTAAACAAGCTGGAATCAGAGAATTTGGACTTTTTTTTCTTAAAAAAAAAAACAACTCAAAGCGATCACTAATCAATTATCAAGATAGTCTAGTTGGTGATTAATTTAATTTAATTTAGTTGAAAATTATTCAATTAATTGACTAATCGTTTTAGGTCTAAATTGAACTTGTTTGTATAAAAACTGTTATTGACTGTTATTCAGGTAGGAATATTGATAAGTGTTCGGACCTGTGTGGAGGTGTGCGGCCCTCCGCTCCAGTAGGGGGCGGAATCTGCACGTGTCTCCGGCCGTTACCCCGGAAGTATAACGCAGCAGGTAAACAAGCGACCACGACGCCTCGGAGGGTCTCTGCTGCTGTTCGTCTAGTAAAATGTCGAAGATCGAGATGCTGCGGCTGCTGATCAACCAGCGGCTGACCGCGGCGGCGGAGGAGATCTTCGGGGTGTTTGGGAGGACCATAGCGGAGTACGAGGAGCAGATCTCCCGCTACAAGCTGGAGATCCAGCGGCAGCGCCGGCTGCAGGAGCTCCGCATGCAGCCGCAGATCTCCCTGCAGCTGCACGGTCCAGGTTAGTAATGATTCACAGTTACCTGTCTGTCTGTTTGTTTACCTGTCTGTCTGTTTGTTTACTTGTATGTCTGTTTGTTTACCTGTATGTCTGTTTGTTTACTTGTCTGTCTGTTTGTTTACTTGTATGTCTGTTTGTTTACCTGTCTGTCTGTTTGTTTACTTGTATGTCTGTTTGTTTACCTGTCTGTCTGTTTGTTTACTTGTATGTCTGTTTGTTTACTTGTATGTCTGTTTCTTTACCTGTCTGTCTGTTTGTTTACCTGTCTGTCTGTTTGTTTACCTGTCTGTCTGCTGCTTACCTGCCTGTCTGTTTGTTTACCTGTCTGTCTGTTTGTTTACCTGTCTGTCTGCTGCTTACCTGTCTGTTTGTTTACCTGTCTGTCTGTTTACCTGTCTGTCTGTTTGTTTACTTGTATGTCTGTTTGTTTACCTGTCTGTCTGCTGCTTACCTGTCTGTCTGTTTGTTTACCTGTCTGTCTGCTGCTTACCTGTCTGTCTGTTTGTTTACCTGTCTGTCTGTTTGTTTACCTGTCTGTCTGTTTGTTTACCTGTCTGTCTGCTGCTTACCTGTCTGTCTGTTTGTTTACCTGTATGTCTGTTTGTTTACCTGTTTGTCTGTTTGTTTACCTGTCTGTCTGCTGCTTACCTGTCTGTCTGTTTGTTTACCTGTCTGTCTGCTGCTTACCTGCCTGTCTGTTTGTTTACCTGTCTGTCTGCTGCTTACCTGTCTGTCTGTCTGTTTGTTTACCTATCTGTCTGTTTGTTTACCTGTCTGTCTGTTTGTTTACCTGTCTGTCTGTTTGTTTACCTGTCTGTCTGTTTGTTTACCTGTATGTCTGTTTGTTTACCTGTCTGTCTTTGTTTACCTGTATGTCTGTCTGTTTACCTGTCTGTATGTTTACCTGTGTGTCAAACCAACAGTCAGGAGCCCAAATGAAGAGTGAAACCTGTTTTTCTTGCTGTAATCATTCCTCCTGTTCATACTGACCATTAGAAGATCCCTTCATAATGCACTTACAATGGAAGTGATGGGGGACAAAATCCACAGTCCTCCTTCTGTGCAAACATGGATTTCAAAGTTTATCTGAAGCTAATATGAAGCTTCAGCGTCCAAATGAGTCAAATCAAGTAGATATCTTTCAACGTTACAGTCTTTTTAGTGCCAAAGTCCCTCTTTTTGTTACTATACTTCCACCGCAGCTCAACAGGGAAACACTGTCCGAGGAAACACAAAGAGGGAATTTGATGCTAAAAAGACTGTAAATGTGGCAGATATCCACTTGATATGACTAACTCAGACTGCTGAAGCCTCATATAAGCTTCACATCTACTTTTAAATGACTGTGTGGACACACTGTGGATTTTGGCCTCCATCACTTCCATTGAAGTGAGTTCTCTTCATTGATCCTGGCATTATTATTCTTATTATTATCATCATTATTATTATTATTATTATTATTATTATTATTATTATTATTATTATTATTATTATTATTATTCTTTCTTCCAACATTTTTGAAATCCTTCTCACAGTCTTAGTAAGATTATTTTCTTATATTGATTACATGAGACCAAACTCTTCAGAGATATTTGACAATAGATATTTGTACAATATAGAATCAATATGATCGTATCATCACAACACGATTGCATTAAACAGAGAAACAGACTTTTGTTATAACTACGAGCCGCTGCAGGTGTTACACTATGTTAACTGTGTGTGTTGTGATTGGCAGCTCGGCCCGAGCAGCAGGACTGGAGCTGTGAGTCGACTCCTCCTCACATCAAAGAGGAAGAGGAGGAGCTGTGGCCGGTGCTGCAGGAGGAGGAGCCACAACAGGAGGCACCGCAACAGGAGGCGCTGCAGGAGGAGAGGCCCCCAACGTCGGAGCACAACCATGTCAAGTTCATGTTGTTCCAGAGCGGCGGCATGAGAAACGAGCCAGATCTCGACCACAATACCTCTCCGCTCCCAGAGTTCTCAAGCCATGACCCGGAAGACCCTGAAGACCCAGAAGACCCGGAGGACCCGGAGCTCGACCCTCAGCTGGGCACCTCAGTACAGCAGACCTGCACAGACCTAGTCCAGGACTCTCCTGAGGCTTCAGGTAACGGCCAGCTGGACTGCGTGGAGCTGGAAACGCCACTCTCTGAGGTGGTGGACTCCTATATTTGCACCATCTGCGGCCGAGCGTTCGCTCAGCGCGGACACTGGGCCAAACACGTCCAAGTTCACCGCAAGGTCGGGTCAAAAATCGATAAGTCGTACACCTGCGAAATCTGCGGGAAGAGACTGACACGCTTCGATGGTTACCAAAAGCACCTGAGGATTCACACGGGTGAGAAGCCGTACAGCTGCGAGGAGTGCGGCCGCAGATTCAGTGACAACTCCAACTACAAACGACACATTCGCACTCACACTGCACCAAAAACGCAGCATAGCTGAGGCCACAGGAGTTACAGTGATACAGTGAGACGCAGCTGAGCTGAGGCCGCAGAAACTCAGAGTTACAGCGACGCAGAGAGACGCAGCTGAGCAGAGACCGCAGGACGCTCAGAGTTACAGTATGGCAGTGAGATGCAGCAGTGCTGTGGGCGCAGGGCTCTCGGAGTTACAGTGACGCAGTGAGATGCAGCAGAGCTGAGGCCGCAGGACTCTCGTTGTTACAGCGACGCAGTGAGATGCAGCAGAGCTGAAGCCGCAGGACTCTCGTTGTTACAGCGACGCAGTGAGATGCAGCAGAGCTGAAGCTGCAGGACTCTCGTTGTTACAGCGATGCAGTGAGACGCAGCAGAGCTGAGGCCGCAGGACTCTTGTTGTTACAGCGACGCAGTGAGATGCAGCAGAGCTGAGGCCGCAGGACTCTTGTTGTTAGAGCGACGCAGTGAGATGCAGCAGAGCTGAGGCCGCAGGACTCTCGTTGTTACAGTGACGCAGTGAGATGCAGCAGAGCTGAGGCCGCAGGACTCCCGGAGTTACAGCGACGCAGTGAGACACAGCAGAGCTGAGGCCGCAGGACTCTCGTTGTTACAGCGACGCAGTGAGACGCAGCAGAGCTGAGGCCGCAGGACTCTCGTTGTTACAGATACGCAGTGAGACACAGCAGAGCTGAGGCCGCAGGACTCTCGTTGTTACAGCGACGCAGTGAGACGCAGCAGAGCTGAGGCCGCAGGACTCTCGTTGTTACAGCGCAGCAGAGCTGTGGGCGCAGGGCTCTCGGAGTTACAGTGACGCAGTGAGATGCAGCAGAGCTGAGGCCGCAGGACTCTCATTGTTACAGCAACGCAGTGAGATGCAGCAGAGCTGAGGTCGCAGGACTCTCGTTACAGCGACGCAGTGAGACACAGCAGAGCTGAGGCCGCAGGACTCTCGTTGTTACAGCGACGCAGTGAGACGCAGCAGAGCTGAGGCCGCAGGACTCTCGTTGTTACAGCGCAGCAGAGCTGTGGGCGCAGGGCTCTCGGAGTTACAGTGACGCAGTGAGATGCAGCAGAGCTGAGGCCGCAGGACTCTCATTGTTACAGCAACGCAGTGAGATGCAGCAGAGCTGAGGTCGCAGGACTCTCGTTACAGCGACGCAGTGAGACACAGCAGAGCTGAGGCCGCAGGACTCTTGGAGTTACAGCGATGTAGTGAGCTGCGCACTATCAGCACACCTGTCTGTGAAAGCAGGAAAGTACAAATTTATAATCTTCAGCTTTTTCAGGAATATGAACTTTCTGTCTCCTCAGACTCTCTGATCTCTTATTTTATCTGTTGATTCAGCCAATCACGTAGTGCATGTGTGTGTTTCTGTAGTCACATGACTGCATCAGTATAAACAAGCTCACATTATTAATACTAACAGCCTCTGGTCGGAGGCAGATATTTGATTTTATCTATTTGTTTATGGATTTACAGAACACACAAGTGTGCACAAAATGCTTCCAAGATGTTAAAAGTAACATGTAACATAAAGTTAAACAATAGTATCTTAAAAACCAAAATGACATTAATACAGTATGATAAGCTGTGATTAAGTCACTATGTTGTAATTGTGCATTTGTGTGCGAACAGAAACAGAAATATGTGAAGATGATGACCAGAGTGGCTGATATCAGCTAATTCCAGATATATTTTATCAACTTATATGTCAGACATGACGGGAAATTCAAGTACAGGAATGCCAAAGATTTGTTTTAAAACAGTGTCAGTAGAGCTGCAACGATTAGCTGAATCATCGATTAGTTGCCAACTAATAAATTAATGCCCAACTATTTGATAATCAATTAATTGCTTTGAGTCCTTTTTTCAGAAGAACAGTTCAAATTCTCTGATTCCAGCTTCTTAAATGTGAATATTTTCTGGTTTCTTTAGTCTCTATGATGGAAAAACTGAATATCTTTGTGTTGTGGACAAAACAAGACATGTGAGGACGTCAGCTTTGAGAAACGCTGATCCACATTTTTTCACCATTTTCAGACATTTTATAGACCAAACAACTAATCAAGAAAATAATTGACAGATTAATCGATAATGAAAATAATCATTCATTCATTATCGATTAATTGCTGATTACTTTTGCGATTAATCATTTTGTCTGCTGAATGTCAGAAAATAGTAACGTGTCTTGTTTTGTCCGAACAACAATCAGAATCCAAACATATTCAGTTACTGCCATGTTTGAGAAAAAGGAAGTGAGAGGAGAAGAAGAAGCCGCCATGTTGTTCAAACAAACCTTTAGTTGCTCACATTCAACTAAAACTTGAACCAACAGAGAAACAGGATTTTTCTGATGTTTTTAGAAAACAAAACTCTTTGTTTTTGTGGACCAGAAACTGTCAACATTCATCTTTCAGATTCATCTGCATGAAGGTGGACATGGTCTGAGATGAAGAAGAGACATATTGTGTATTTTTATATATGACATATTTTAACATGTTTATACACTGTAGGGAACACATGACAGATATCTGACAGTGAGGTAAAGAGTTTGCTGTCAGTCCAGAATTATCTGACTTTTGAAAGAAAGAATGAAAATGTGTGTTCAGTTTGTGGAAGTTAGCGCAGCGACGTCGAGGTCGAAGTCACATAATTACAAACTCAAATTCATGTCCGTCACATTGATTCAAACGGTTAGATTGTGTTTTAGTTCCAAATTTCCAATAAGTGCATATATTCTCATGTATTTAATCTCATTCTGTCACAGATTTCGGTCAAATTTAACTTTCTTTTTTATTTTACTGCCACATTTGAAAACTTTAAAAACTAGTGGCCCCAAATTTAGATCAAAATGAAAAAGAAAAGTTACCAGTCGCTCATCTAAACGTCTGTTTCTTGGATTTTGTGACTGACTGAATGTAACTCAATAGGACAGAAGTTTGACCAAATGCACTCAGGCTCAATTGATTATTCTTTGTTACCCAAATGATCAAGTTTGAATTTTTAATGTTGAATTTTGCTGATTTTTTTTTTGACACTTTAGCTTAAAAAATAACTTAAATGATAAATTGATGATCAAAATTGATTAATTTTCCATTCTACTGTCGATAGAGTCCTTACATCCACCAACTCCAACCTGTCCAGTTTCTAAACACACCTTTCTTAAGTTAATTCTTAAATTCTCTTGAAAAAAGTTTCCTCCAGTTGAGTTTTGGTGATCAGAGTACATGATTTTGTGTTTCAAGTGTTTCCCCTCTTTTGCTCGTCTTCTTCTGATGAGATTGAGATTTCTTTTTAAGTGCAAAGTAGCTCTCGAGCCTTACAAATGTAAATAAAACAAATGCAGGATTTTTGTCATAATTGCATGCTTATTATAGTTTGTTGATATTATAAGTTAAAGCTGACTTTGGTAATTGTTATGTACAGTCCTTTAAAAAGCACAACATAAGGATTTGAATAAAATCCAATAAGCCAATTTGTTGGAGCAATTAATCCTCGTTTGGAGAGATTGATTGTTTAAAAAAGTAAACAGGAAGTTTGAATCAGTGCAGTGAACTACTGGAGCTGCATGTTTCACACCAGCAGATGGCAGCATAACACTTCATTAAAACAAGCCTCAGCATGATGAGGAAGTTCATATTCAGCAATGCAGTTCAACATTATTTAATTCAATACTTTAATTATTAACTAATTCAGAGTTTATAAAACACTGCAGGTTCCCTGTTCAAAGCTGCCCCTCCCCCCCAATACAAAACTGGTTGATAAATGTTGATACAATTGATGAATGAATAGAATTGGATTATATTAATTTATATTGAGTGACCAGACAAATATAAACCTCTGTACATTGTAATTTAATCCAATACAAAACATATCACTCTGTTGCAGTTACAGTTAGTGATGGTTATGTATTGGATTACATTATATTGGAAGTCTAAATAAGGAAGTATAAATATTGGAAAAATATTGGAAGTATAAATATTCTACCCTCATGTAAGTAGACAAATATTTATAAATAATGCCATGAATATTTTTTATTGATCAGTTAACTTGATCCAAAGTTGAGTAAACAGCAGAAACATAAAGTAAATCAGTATCTGCTGTGAGCAGCTTTGCCTTTAAAACAGCAGAAACATAAAGTAAATCAGTATCTGCAGTGAGCAGCTTTGCCTTTAAAACAGCAGCAGTTCTCCTCGGTACACCTGCACACAGGTTTTCAGGTACTTGGCAGGTCGGTTGTTCCTGCATCTTGGAGAAGTTGCCACAGTTCTTCTGTGGATTTCGGCGTCTCAGCTGCTTCTGTCTCTTCATGTAATCCCAGACTGACTCCATGATGTTGAGATCAGGGCTCTGTGGGGGCCAAACCATCTGCTGCAGGACTCCTTGTTCTTCTTGTTGATGAAGATAGTTCTTTATGACTCTGGCTGCATGTTTGGGCTCGTTGTCATGCTGCAGAATACATTTGGGACCATCAGACGCCTCCTGATGGTGCTGCATTATGGAGAGAATCTAAACATCTAAAGAGACTAAATTCTTGCACAGTACTGAATCTGATAGGAGAACTCCTGGAAACCCATCATGGACCCCTGTAACTCCTTCGAGGACTCATAACACTGTCTCACATCTCCTGTAAGGATCCAAAAATCATCCCCATGTTCCTGTTCTCCAAAAAGTCTTTCAAACACCCCTCAGGCACCCCTCAGGACCACTGGAACCCCTTTGAAAACTATCCATTCAAGGACCTACAACACCCTCAGACTTCAAGAGTTCCCCTTAAAGATTTGGAACATCATGAGGAATTCCCACCAATGACTCTTGTAATACCCTCAAAGGCTTGTGACAGTCTTCAAGACCTCTGGAACCCAATCAAGGAGTTTTGTAACCTGTTCAAACACCTGTGACACTTCAGGTGTTCCCCTTAAAGACTGTTGGAACATCCTGAAGAAGACTTGTAAAAAAACCCAAATTACTTCTGGAACCCCTTCCCAGCCTGCTTAAATCCATCCAAAGATTTTTGGGGATATCCCAGGACTTCCTTAAGGAATTCTGGTTCCCCAAGATCCCTTCATGGATGTCCGGTACCCTTAAAGGACTCCTGTAATCTTGAGCTCTGGGCTTGATCTGTTCTTGCTGGATCTTGTTGGAGGTTTGAACAGCTCGGTGAGTATGACTGGTTTGTTGTTCTAAATAAGAAGCACTTCTCTCAAAGTAATATTCCACAGTAGCCTTTATTTACACCGTCATCCACACTGTTCATTAATAGCAGTAAGGTAAACATGATAGCTTTTGACATTATTACATAGTCATCCTGGTGCGGCCCACCAGGTGGCGCTGTGAGTCCATCATCGGTGATATCACAGCGCCTTAGCCCCCCCCACACCCCACCCCCGCATCACAGGGAATATGTTTCGAGGACAAGAGACATGAAATGAATAAACAAATTTATTTTCAAGGTTATAAGTGCATCCTCATACAAAAACCCTTTTATAAAATGAGCCATGGTGTTTTTTTCTGCAGCGTCCCCGAAGTAGCACCCAGTAAAAACATCCCTAACAGACTGTTGAAGAGTCAGTCAGATAAAATGAACATCATCTTCTTTTTTGATCAAGTTTGAACACCCTTGGATGTGTTTCTATTCATTACAGATGGAGATTCACGTTCCTTGCTTTGTATTTTGTGTCTGTATGAATGCAGAACAGTTAGTTTTCCTTCTGAACATCAGATTTCTGTCTCCTTTTGGACCAGACCACAAATGGATTTTAATGTAAAAGCATGTATTAAAGGTGACCTCTGCTCCGTACAGCAGGATGAGAAATACTGAGCTGATATTTCAGTGTGAAAGTAACAATACTGCTGGAAGGCTTTAAAGGACCACACCTGTTTTATTTATATGTTAGTCAATAAACCGTGGACCGTTTTCTAGAGCTGAGTAGTGTTCAAAATATTTTGATAGTAGTGTCCGTATGATACCCTTTCAAAAACAATACTTTCCTTGATACCTTACTTTGAGAAGCACACATTTTTCTTCCAAAAGTGTTAAAGTTTTCTAAACACAAGCTTTGTCTAAACAGTCTTAAATTGGCAGTTTTTGATTTAGATCAGGAACAGCTGAAAGAACGAGCAAACAAGATTACGAGTTTAGCCAAAAAAGCCACGCCAGGTTCGGGTGCATTTCATTTGGTACCAAAAAAAGTGCCACTGGAACAGAAGTTTGAGTTTTAAATAATCTTGTCTAGGGCTGCCACTACCAATTCTTTTAATTTTTTAATGTATCTTGATATTTTTTTTTCATTAACTGACTAACCTTTTAGTCAGTAAAATATCAGAAAATAGTAAACAATTAGTTTTCCAGAGTCCAACCTGACACCTTCAAATGTCCAAAAGCCAAAGATATTCAGTGTACAAAGATCGATTTAAGAAGCTGGAAAACAAAAAATGTAAATCAATTATCAAGATTGTTAATGATTAGTTTTCTGCCAATCAAGCATTGAATTCATTGACTAATCTTTTCTGTACTAATGTTAACTCAAGCTCCACTTACTAACTTTTTGGGGGGCTTTCAACCACATCTCACAGCTATGAGGAAGACCTTTTCCTTCCTTCCAGGCAGCAGTTGGTTTAGTTCACAGAAATTCAACTTGCAGAGAACAAACTCTGTTGCCTTCATATATTTATTCATCAAATTTACATTATGATGTGAAAACAGACTTTTTGAACTCTGACATTAGAGATCTAAACTGAATCCTTTTTACTTTTCAAGAAACAATCATTATTTTGCTAACACCCTGTCTATGTATTGTTTTTAGATTTTACTTTTCAACAACATATTTCGGACGCTGACTGCAACTTCACAACAGCAGCAAGTTTTGTTTTTGTGTTGTAAGCCAGTGGCTGCTTAGAAGGAGGAAAACTAATCTAAAAAGTACTTTATTTTTTGGAAAATTGGTCAGCAGTAATGTGGAGTGTTATGCAATTTGTAGTTAATGAGGTAAAAGATGGAAAGCAGGACCAGCAGTACAGTCCTTCAAATTGCACAAAAAGACCTGACTCAGAACCAAACTCTTCAGGATAATCCAACCTTTTAAAAATGTTATTTTTTCCTGAGTCCAGGATCAGAATTGCAGTTCTGGCGTGATCGTGGCTTGTTAAATAAGACTTTGATTCATGTGGGCAGCTTCTTCCCAGTGACCAGAACAACACTTTCTCTCTGTTAGCTATCAAACGGCTGCAGTCAGCTGGGAGATTCGGGTCGGAAATGAAAGAGGATGATGTAACCTCTTCAAACACCAACAGTGACACGAATCTTCCTTTAACTCCAAGTTGAAATCGACATCAAACTGCTGCTTTGTCCTCACATATTAAATCAGAAGAAAACGATTAGTCAGTGTGGTTTGGAAACACCTGATGCAGCACGACTCATTCGGCATGCACTCCACATCCTGATCTGGTGCCGGCGGAGCCAAAGTTGCATCATTTGGTGCAGAGCCCCATCTCCTGCAGACAGGGATACTTCACTAACTCTCTGCTGCAGCGTCACCGTGGCTTCGTTATTGCTTCATCTGTGCCGGGAGTGTGTGTCCAGCCAGCTGAGCGAGTCAGATAAAACTAACACCGGCTGCTGGATGTTTATCTGGTTTAATGGCAGCAGGGAACCAAACAAACACTGAAAACTGAACAGAACTAGTTGATTCAGTGATTGACATCGACCGGCTGCAGCTGTTCATTGATTTTTGCCTCCCACGCTCTGTTATACCCGCAACTCATTTTTCTTTTAAATCGGCCAGAAAACTTAATTTCCTGACTGGATGTGAAGAGATCAGTGTTCATATGATTTACGCTGATAACTGCTGTCGACATTTAGTTCACGGATCAGACTGATGTTTCACATGTTGGAGCCCTTCATCAGAAAACAAGTATTTTGTAGCGTTAAAGTTTATTCTTGACCATTAACTCAAGGTTTGATTACGAGGTTTGTGCAGGGATTTCAACCACATCTCATGGTCTTCCTCAGCAGATAGTCTGCAGAGTTGTCACGGAGATGGGAGACAAGGATTACAATTACAAGAAACAAGAGCCAAATTCTAAACTTAGGTCACATGATGACAATTGAGCCACCTCCATCTGCGGAAGAAGACCTTTAGATGTGGTTGAGAGTTCCAGAAAAAGCTCTGTAGACCTAAAATAGAAGATGGAGGTAAGATTTCTTTTTGTCGAATCAAAGTATTCTTTACATTACTGCATTAGGGGAGATTGGTTTCAGTTCATTTCTGTGAAAATCTTCTTTCACAGACATGAAGATGTGCATGTTTGCATGTAGATTATCAATCAATCAATCAATCATAGTGATAGATTTTTTTTGGTCATAGTAGGACTGGATGAGAAAGTGGATTAATTCAGATTTTCAGCTTGACATGTAAAATACATCATGCAAATCAAGTTATTACAAAGTGAGGCTGGGTGATGTGGCTGAAAGACAAAAGCTTGTCGATGATTCACGAGTTTAATTTATTTTCTTTCCCAACAAAATGCAAAAATACTCAAAACATGATTGAAACATATTTTTTAGGCCTACATGTGCAAAACTCACTTTGATGATGGTGACATTTTTATCATTGTGCAGCTGAAATGTCTGGTGATGACAGTCCATATCTGTATATTATAGCTTGTATTTTGAAAATATGTGATCAACTAATTGATTAATCGACCTATTGTTTCAGATTGCCAGTGATGCACTTCTTTTGTTTATGTTATTCTTGCTCAGCTGTTTCGCAGCTGTCGGCCTAAAAATATGCAAAAAATAAAAAAATCTGAGAAATTTACTCTGTGGTCATGTCGTCCAACTCAAAGCAGGAACTTATATACAAACTTTTGATTGCAAGAAATGATCAATTTTACATTATCCATTATAATCACGTCCCTGTGTGTGTTCTGGCTTTGATTTTTAGTCGATGTTTCTCATTCATTTAAAGCTTTTCTGCAGCATTGTATCAATTCTGAGAATTTGGAGCCTCCCTGAACGCACCACCGAGGAGGTTTTTCATAATCGTCCCTGCTCATGTCTGCTTTACACGATAATAACAAAGTGTGTAAAAGAAAAGGTGAATAAATTTGTTTTCACCAGAAACACCTGCAGCTCTGCAGATATTTCTGGTGGCTTTAAACTGTTTCGTTTTTACTTCACATGTGACACATTAGAGATGTTTCCTCACACCTGAGTATGCCACATGAACACCTGTGTGTAATCAGATTTAGTACATTTTATTATTATGTGGTTTCATTCCTTTAGTAACTGTTGGGTTTTGAATCAATGCAAAGTCGGATACAATCAGCAGTTAGCAGTCAGCAGCTAACGGGCTAAAACGTGCAGAAACACCAGTTTGGTTCTTTGCAGATGGGTCTCATCAGCTGAAAGATGACAGTGAGTCTGCGTTACATGTTTCAGAGTATCGTGACAGTTTTTAAAATCTTTCTACACATTGTTTTTTGCAATCAGAACTTTTCCAAATCTAAAAATGATCACATTCATTTTCCAAACTGTACCAAACCGAGTAACATGTCGAGGCAACACAAACAGTCAACTCTGCCAGCTGTTTGAATTCACCCTCTGCACTTCTGGTCTTAGCAGCTCATTATTTTATTTACAGGGTTTTGTCCGACTGGCCAACTTTTATTGCTGTTGCTGGCAGTGCTGCTCTCTCTGTTGCCTCAAAATGATTCCTGCGGTTGTTTTGTTCGTCAGCTGCAGGCCGAGAGCCCGAACAGAAGAAACAGCCACAGGAAAAAATTAGTGTCGACAAACACTGAGGTAAAAGTAAAACAGGAAACAGCAGATTTCCTTCACAGTCAGGTATTTTTAGACCATCCGTGAAGAAACACTCCCACAGACCAGCAGCAGCAGACTGTAGTCAAAGTCTATGAAAGTGAATAAATGTGGACGTTCCTGCATAAGAAGGTTTAAAGGTTCACCCAAATCACCACAAACAAAACATATTATCTTACTTTCCGCTGGCTTTATCAAGTCATGCAGATATTTTTATTTGTCCATCTATAATGATCCATAGTACACAATGTCAGCAGTTTTCATTCAGATTACTTACCACCAAAGAAATAGTCCCTCTAAAAGCTGTCTCCAGCATGTTCTGGGGATTATTCAGGGTGGCAGGCCATTGTGTCTGAAAATAGATGCTGCTCTTTGATTTTTCATGCTTTAATGAATAAATTCACCTCCACTGAATTTGAGAAACACAACTCAAAACCTGGACAAATACAACCAAAAGTATCTGATAGTTTATAAGACTTTATTTTAATAAACTAACACAGATATAAC
This sequence comes from Scomberomorus guttatus, assembly GCA_038419695.1. Lineage (NCBI taxonomy): Eukaryota > Metazoa > Chordata > Actinopteri > Scombriformes > Scombridae > Scomberomorus > Scomberomorus guttatus. The sequence goes on from CM076461.1 coordinate 283,123, forward strand.
ATGTATGAACTACTTAGCACCTTTGCGTTCCAGTGTGGGGCAGCAGGCCGCACCGATCCACAACAATCCTGACACCACTTTAAGTTCTTTAGCTCGGCTCTGACTGTTGAGGGCTGAGATGTTGCTGCATTTCTTGTTTACAGTGATAAGTTATTCCACCGTTCACTCTGACAACTGCAATTTCTGACTGCTGTGCATGCTGGAAAGCCTGTTACGTTACTATGACAACAGGCAACAAGAGCCGTCATGTCACCAGACTTAGCTGCTGCATATATAACTCAAATGATTTACCGCCTGTTTTT
>CM076461.1:283924-381424 GCA_038419695.1 Scomberomorus guttatus
AAAGGAGGAGGAGGAAGGATAGAAAGGAGAGGAAGGATGGAAAGGAGAGGAAGGATGGAAAAGAGGGGGAAGGATGGAAAGAGAGAGGAAGAGAAGGATGGAAAGGAGAGGAAGGATGGAAAAGAGGAGGACGGATGGAAAAGAGGAGGAAGGATGGAAAGGAGAGGAAGGATGGAAAAGAGGAGGACGGATGGAAAAGAGAGGAAGGATGGAAAGGAGAGGAAGGGATGGAAAAGAGGAGGAAGAATGGAAAAGAGGAGGAAGAATGGAAAGGAGAGAAAGGATGGAAAAGAGGGGGAAGGATGGAAAAGAGGAGGAAGGATGGAAAAGAGGGGGAAGGATGGAAAGGAGAGAAAGGATGGAAAGGAGGAGGAAGGATGGAAAAGAGGAGGAAGAATGAAAGGAGAGGAAGGATGGAAAAGAGGGGGAAGGATGGAAAAGAGGAGGAAGGATGGAAAGGAGAGGAAGGATGGAAAAGAGGGGGAAGGATGGAAAAGAGGAGGACGGATGGAAAAGAGGAGGAAGGATGGAAAGGAGAGGAAGAATGGAAAAGAGAGGAAGGATGGAAAGGAGGAAGGATGGAAAAGAGGAGGAAGGATGGAAAAGAGGAGGAAGAATGGAAAGGAGAGGAAGGATGGAAAAGAGGAGGAAGGATGGAAAGGAGGAGGAAGGCTGGAAAGGAAAGGAAGGATGGAAAAGAGGAGGACAGATGGAAAAGAGGAGGAAGGATGGAAAGGAGAGGAAGGATGGAAAGGAGGAGGAAGGATGGAAAGGAGAGGAAGGATGGAAAGGAGGAGGAAGGATGGAAAAGAGGAGGAAGGATGGAAAGGAGAGGAAGGATGGAAAAGAGGAGGAAGGATGGAAAAGAGGAGGAAGAATGGAAAGGAGGAGGAAGAATGGAAAAGAGGAGGAAGGATGGAAAAGAGGAGGAAGGATGGAAAAGAGGAGGAAGGATGGAAAAGAGGAGGATAGGTTAGAGAGAGGGATAGAGGAAGAGGAGGATGATGAAGGGAGGAGAGAAGAGATGAAAGAGAGTTTATTATTTGGCACCTTGTCAGGTCCAGATCCAACATCAAAGCCTCACACACACACACACACACACACACACACACACACACACACACACACACACACACACACACACACACAAGGACGGTGGATCAATACTGCAGTAATCAATACTTTGATACTCAGACGCTGCTTGCAGGGCGTCCAGGTTTAGTGAAAAGAATTGATGGACGTTCAGACAGGAAACACTTCAGTGCTGCTGTGTCAAAGCTTCCTCTGCCCCACCCCCCCCCCCCTCCTCCTCCACCTCCTCTTCCTCCTCTTCCTCCCCCCCTCCTCCTCCACTACCCCCTCCTCCCCTCCTTCTCTTCCTCCTCCTCTTCCCCTCCCCCCCCTCCTCCTCCACTACCCCCCTCCCCCCTCCATCTCTTCCTCCTCCTCTTCCTCCCCCCCTCCTCCTCCACCTCCTCCTCCTCTCCCCCCCCCTCCTCCTCCTCTCCCCCCCCCTCCTCCTCCACCTCCTCCTCCCTCCACCTCTTCTTCTCCCCCTCCTCCTCCACCTCCTCCTCTTCCTTCTCTACCTTCCTCCCCCCTCCTCCTCCTCATCTTCCTCTCCTTCTCCCTCTCATATATTGATATTTCTGCCTGCTGATGATTGATTGATTAGATGTTCAGTTTTCATGTTCATTGTGTTTTATGAGGTGGTTTTATTCTGTTTTTATGTATATTTTTATGTTGCATATTTATATTTAGCCTATATTTTAAATATATTTGATGATTGATTGATTTTAGCATATTGTATGTGTTTATATATTACAGTATATAGTCTGCAATATTATTTAGATTTTCATGTAGTTTTTATTGTGTGTTGTAGCCTGTTTAAAAACGTATTTTAACATATATTTCAATATATTTTACAGCTGTTTCAGCATGTTTATTTTCTATATATTTTATGTAGTTGAACATATATTTTTATTATGTTTTGTCTTAACATGTTTTAAATGTTTTGCATATATTTCTATATATATTGTATGTTTTCAATGTACTGTATTTATGTAAATATTTTTGTATTTAACATATTTTAATATGTTAGATGTATGTTTTAAGCATATGTGCTTTTATGTATATATTTAAACATGTAACATATTTTCTTTAGATGTGTATATTTTATGTAGTTGAGAATATATGTTTATGTCCTCTCAGCAGCCACTTTTCTGATGCATTCTGGGCAGAATATCACTTTAAACATGGTATTATTTCATAGTTCAATTAAATTGTTCAGAGAAGCTGCATGCCCCCGAAAACCTGATCAAAGGGCCAAAATACCCCCAGAAACAAAAAGCTCATTTCACGGCTGTCGGTCGTGTCGGTCGTCCAGGGGCTTTATTCCCTGCTCCCCGCCGGCCCGGGACTCGAACTGCCAACCGTCTCTAACCTCAAAGCCAGCATCACCTCAAGGGCCTCGCAGGCTTCGCTTTGATACAAAACACACCACGGAACAAATTTGTCTTTTATGCAAAATACTGTTGAAATAGAGCGACCAGGATTAACACACACACACACACACAGACACACACACAGACACACACACACACAGACACACACACACACACACACACACACACACACACACACAGACACAGACACAGACACACACACACAGACACACACACACACACACACACACACACAGGACACACACACACAGACACAGACACACACACACACACAGACACAGACACAGACACACAGACACACACACACAGACACACACACAGACACACACACAGACACACACACACACACACACACACACAGACACACACACACAGACACAGACACACACAGACACACACACACACACAGACACACACACACAGACACACACACAGACACAGACACACACAGACACACACACACAGACACAGACACAGACACACACACAGACACAGACAGACACACACACACACACACACACACACACAGACACAGGACACACACACACACAGACACACACACAGACACACACACACACACACAGACACAGACACACGCACACACACACAGACACAGACACACGCACACACACACAGACAGACACACACACACACAGACACAGACACACGCACACACACACACACAGACACACACGCACACACACACACACAGACACACACACACAGACACACAGACACAGACACACACACACACACACACACATTCTGACAGTTATAAATTGGATGATGGAGCCTCACAGAGGAAAATATTATGCTAATTACAGCCAACATGGAAATGTTTGATTGTGTGTTTCTGTCAGTCTGGAAGTTTCTCTCCTGTCAGTCTGAGTGTGATGTTTCTGTTATTTGAGGTGAAATCTTCAGTCTGAAAGTTACAGTGAGCTGAAACTTTTCCCTCTCTGATTTATTTGGCTTTTATACGTCTCCTCCATCGCTCTCTCTCTTTATTTTCTGTGTTTCAACTCGAATCGATACTAAACAACAAGAAAAATCAACAAATGAACAATATTTTTTTTAATGTATTTATTACTCAGGGACACAGAGTTGTGTGTTTGTTTTTGTTTACAGATATATATGTATTGTGTGTTCTTTTTTGCTCATATGTATGTTTGACTCATTCAACTATATGTTTGAATTCATGTGTGTTGCCAATCACAGCTCTGCCTAAAACTAAAGCAGGAGCTCTTTTCTCCCTTTGCATGTTTTATTTGTTGCACATCTTGTCATGTTTGTTTCTTCAGGGTCCTCTGAACATACAATGCACCTCAGAGAGAACATATTCAGCCCATTCCAGGTGTATATTTATATGCTGTTTCTGTATGATGGATGTAGTAGATTGTATATTTGGAAAATCTTAATAAAACCTTTAAATAAAAATAAATAAATACAAAATATTAGGCCTTATTGTTTGCTCCAGTTGGAAAAGGTATTAAATAAAAAATATTAATTGTGGTACTGAAAAGCTCTTAAAAAGTCTCAAATTTTATTGGGTGAACCTGCAGAAACTCTGAAGGTCACAAACTTTACTGATCAACCATCAACTCCGACCTCCTGCTGAGGCTCACGCTGCTTCTACTGCTCCCGACAAATAACAGACAAAACTCACAACCACAACACGTCAACCGAAGTCGCTTCAGACATCTGAACCAACCACTCACGCTGTTGTTTCTCTGAAGAGGACAGTCTCACCATCATCATCATCACTGACACCTTTCTGTTTCAGACTCAGGTATAAAATAATAACACAGCACACGTTCATGTTTCACCTCCTGCTGAAAGTGATCTTTGGCTTTAAGGCCAACGCTCCGAACACGGAAGTCAAGCTCCAGAAACTTCTACCTTATTAGCATGCTCTCTCTCTCTCTCTCTCTCTGTGTGTCTGTGTCTGCACTGCTCTCTCGCCCACTCGTTCTCCAGAACATCCATTGGTATTCACATGCAGCCAGACAGCAGTGAGAGTTTGTATAAGGAGGGCGAGCGAGGACAGGAATGACAGCAGGATGAAGGAGAGAGAGAGAGAGAGAGAAATGTTAGAAATGAAAATGAAAATGTGTGTGTGTGTGTGTGTGTGTGTGTGTGTGTGTGTGTGTGAGCAAGTGAGGAAAAAAGAGAGACCTTGTCAAGTTTGACTTTTTTGCTTCGCCACCAAAAATGCTGGTAACACACACGATCCCTCACTTTAAAGGTTAGACACACACACCTGACACACACACGTCTGCAGTGTGTGTGTGTCAGGTGTGTGTGTGGAATAAGAATGAAGCCGTGTCTCTGCAGCAGGTGAACCAACAGGCTGCAGAACGCCGCTCTTCGTCTCCTCAACACGTCACTTTTTATATGTTCATTTAGTCCCCAGGTGCTCGTCACCTGTGTGCATCATTAGCCAAGTTTCCATCCAAATGTAGCACAATTTTTAAGCAAACTGCCAGAAAATCAGTAAAAGACAATGTGAATGACTACCGTTATGTAGTGTGAATATTAGCAGATAAACAGCAGGTGGCGCTAATTCTCCAGTCGGTGCCATTAAACCGTTGCAGAAGAAGAGGACACAACGAGATGACGTCATTAAAAGAGCGACAGTCAGAGCTCGAACGATGGAAAACATGATGAAATGTGACATTTCTGTCAGTTTCTGTCAGAGGAAAGTCTTAATGTTAAAGTTTAAAGATATAAAAGCTTCCCCTTTGGAGAAGGACGGTATTAATATTAATAACTAACATGTTCATACCCGTATATCTCAGAGGACACTGGATGATTCGCCTATTTAAAACATTTGACCTGACGAAGATGCGACTTGGATCAAAACATTTTGTATTTGAAGTAAAACTGTGGTTTTGGAGTCAGTGTGCGGGCGTTACTCTTCTTCAGTGGTGCTGTTTTTTAATAGCTGCAGGTGATTTAGGTGAATTAAACTTCACACACAGACAGAAAAATGTCCGTTGGAAATATTTAAAACATTATTTTTGTGAGCTGTCTCACCCCCACCTACTAACTATGTGCAGGTACAGTATGAGTACTGTACATTTTCTTGTGCACTGCATTGTGGGACAGCACACCCAAAGCATCTGTTTGGAGTTTAGTTTTTATAAACTACAGACGGCTTTGTTTGCGTGGTATGAGATGTATGTTGTCTGGATTTGGGACACAGCCGGTGTTTTACTCACTGACACAGTCAGAGGTCAGAGGTCAGAGGTCTTCACAGCGCTCACATGATCAAACACAGGATCAAGGTAACGTCTGCCAACAAGCCTCATTAGGAGGGAAAGAAGAGAAGAAACCTTGAGAAGGGCAGCTCCTCCTCCAGGTGATGGTCAGGTGTGTAATTACTGAAGGACCTTAATAAATATACCTTCTCTGCTGCTTTGAGGTGTTTAAGGATGTTTGAAAGTTTGAGTCAAGCTCACTGGGAACTCGTCATGTTCCCACTGGAGGAAGGTTTGTGAGTTATTCATGTGCGATTAAGCTCCACATTAAGCCCTGATGTGGTGATAATGGTGGTAATGATAATGATGATGATGATGATGATAATGGGAGGTGAAGCGCTACTAAATGCTCCTTCATTGGTGTTAATGGAGAGTTCACTCAACCTTTAATGTTGCTGTTCTGTGTGTTGTGTGTTTGTATATTTGTAGATGAGTTTTGCTGCCTCGAGTGTTTCAGCAGAGTCGAGTTGTTTTAAAGTTAGAGAAGCTGTTTGAACTCTGACGAACATTTTTAAAACCAAAACAGAAACTCGGAGGACGGACTCTTTTCTGCAGGAACATTTTGAAACCTGGATTTTGGGTTTATTGTTTACTGGAGCCAGAAAATCTCACTTTGAGAAAAATGCAAAGAAGTCTGGTTGAAGCTGAGGACTGACGGTGAGTTAGAAAAGGAACCAACCATTCTGTCTAAAAACACTCAGCTAGCCAGCCAGTCAGATACTCAGCCAGTCAGCCAGCTACTCAGCCAGTCAGCTAGCCAGCCAGCCAGTCACATACTCAGCCAGTCAGCCAGCTACTCAGCCAGTCAGCTAGCCAGCCAGCCAGTCAGATACTCAGCCAGTCAGCCAGTCAGCCAGCCAGCCAGCTACTCAGCCAGTCAGCCAGCCAGCCAGCTACTCAGCCAGTCAGCCAGTCAGCTAGCCAGTCAGATACTCAGCCAGTCAGCCAGCTACTCAGCCAGTCAGCTAGCCAGCCAGCCAGTCAGATACTCAGCCAGTCAGCCAGCTACTCAGCCAGTCAGCTAGCCAGCCAGCCAGTCAGATACTCAGCCAGTCAGCCAGCTACTCAGCCAGTCAGCTAGCCAGCCAGCCAGTCAGATACTCAGCCAGTCAGCCAGCTACTCAGCCAGTCAGCCAGCCAGCCAGATACTCAGCCAGTCAGCCAGCCAGTCAGATACTCAGCCAGCCAGCCAGCCAGTCAGATACTCAGCCAGTCAGCCAGCCAGTCAGCTACTCAGCCAGTCAGCCAGCCAGCCAGATACTCAGCCAGTCAGCCAGCCAGTCAGCCAGTCAGATACTCAGCCAGCCAGCCAGATACTCAGCCAGCCAGCCAGCCAGCTACTCAGTCAGCCAGCCAGATACTCAGCCAGCCAGATACTCAGTCAGCCAGCCAGATACTCAGCCAGTCAGCCAGATACTCAGCCAGCCAGATACTCAGCCAGCCAGCCAGCCAGCTACTCAGTCAGCCAGCCAGATACTCAGCCAGCCAGATACTCAGTCAGCCAGCCAGATACTCAGCCAGCCAGCCAGATACTCAGCCAGCCAGCCAGCCAGCTACTCAGTCAGCCAGCCAGATACTCAGCCAGCCAGCCAGATACTCAGTCAGCCAGCCAGCTACTCAGTCAGCCAGCCAGATACTCAGCCAGCCAGCCAGATACTCAGCCAGCCAGCCAGCCAGCTACTCAGTCAGCCAGCCAGATACTCAGCCAGCCAGCCAGATACTCAGCCAGCCAGCCAGCCAGCCAGCTACTCAGTCAGCCAGCCAGATACTCAGCCAGCCAGCCAGTCAGATACTCAGCCAGCCAGCCAGATACTCAGCCAGCCAGCCAGATACTCAGCCAGCCAGCCAGCCAGATACTCAGCCAGCCAGCCAGATACTCAGCCAGCCAGCCAGATACTCAGCCAGCCAGCCAGCCAGCTACTCAGTCAGCCAGCCAGATACTCAGCCAGCCAGCCAGATACTCAGCCAGCCAGCCAGCCAGCTACTCAGTCAGCCAGCCAGATACTCAGCCAGCCAGCCAGATACTCAGCCAGCCAGCCAGCCAGCCACTCAGTCAGCCAGTCAGATACTCAGCCAGCCAGCCAGATACTCAGCCAGCCAGCCAGCCAGATACTCAGCCAGCCAGATACTCAGTCAGCCAGCCAGATACTCAACCAGCCAGCCAGATACTCAGCCAGTCAGTCAGTTACTCAGCCAGCCAGATACTCAGCCAGTCAGTCAGTTACTCAGCCAGTCAGATACTCAGCCAGTCAGTCAGTCAGTCACTCAGCCAGCCAGATACTCAGTCAGCCAGTCAGATACTCAGCCAGTCAGTCAGTCAGTCACTCAGCCAGCCAGATACTCAGTAATTTAATTCTCTCAGCATCAGAGTCATTTTTCATTTATACATATTATGTAACTCTGTATTCTCTCTCTTTCACGCACACACACACGCACACGCGCACACACACACACACACACACACACACACACACGCGCACGCGCACGCGCGCGCGCGCACACACACACACACACACACACACACACACACACACACACACACACACAGAGAGCTGGGCTGGGCTGTGAACACTCTCATTGTGTATTTGCACATATTTTAATGTTTTCACCCTAATTGACCTTCCCTCATCAGTCTTGATTGACTCAGCCAATCAGGAGAGTCGACATTGCCTGAAACTCTCACACACACTCACTCACTCACTCACACACACACACAGCCAGACACCCACATTGATTGACCTGGTCGATAAAAACACAATATGGAGCTCAGTGAGAATCAATCAACAACAAGGAAGCACACAGTCGGAGGTGTTTCACCCTATCAGGTACCTGTGTGTGTGTGTGGTGTGTGTGGTGTGTGTGTGTGTGTGGTGTGTGTGTGGTGTGTGTGTGTGAGAAAGAGAGACTACAGAGTCACGTGTACATAATATGTGTTGGGCCTCAACCATGGGGTCAGACAAAGGCAGGCCTACATGTAAAACCTGAAGCCTGACCATGAGGCTTCCTTTGTCCTTTGTCCCCTGAAACAAAAGCAGCAGCACCAAAATGCTGCTCACAGAGCCCTCCTCCCACAATGCTTTGCCAGTTCGCACCTAAGTGAGAAATCACAGCGGGGAGCTCAATCACGGGTCGCGGATTGGCAGAGACCCACAACCACCACCGGGAGTCATGGCAACACAGCCGTGACGTCACCGCCCCCTTAAGAAGCGGCTGCACGGAGTTACCGTTGCCTTTTCCACAGTAACCGCGCCAGGAGGAAGTTCGCTTTCTTCACCGGCCAGATTTACTAACGGAGGTAACTTTACACGTGTACCTATTCCCCCTTTTCTTTTGGAGTTTCTCCCCTCGCTGGACGAGACGAAACCACGACCCGTGTTCATCCCGAACACAATCACCGGATCCACGAGAGAGCGCTGTGTGCAACCCAGCCCTCTCACCATACCTGCAGAAGGAAGAAAGGATTTTCTTCACGGAGAAGCGGATAACTTCTATGCCCCGCTATCTACCGACCAAGTCGACCACCCTGAAAGAAGAGGGATTATCTTTACGGAGAAGCGGATAACTTCTATGCCCCGCTATCTACCGACCACGTCGACCACCCTGAAAGAAGAGGGATTATCTCACGGAGAAGCGGATAACTTCTATGCCCCGCTATCTACCGACCAAGTCGACCACCCTGAGTTTCCTCGCTGCCCCACCGAGAAACCAGCCGCCGTTATCCTCTAGGAAATAAAACGGCACCGCCAGTACCACGCATCGGAGGCCCCCGTGGTGTATACTGACGGACTAACACACATCAGTTCGCTATCAAGCGCGACACGAGTAAGAGGTTGTCTGGGCAGAGACTGTAATATTTTATGTGTGTTTCATAAGCTTAGTGCTTATTGTGTGTTGTTGATTTTTTAACGGACCGCAGAGTCCTTGCCTGTTTACTCTAGCGAGTAATTTGAAGTTGCTACCTGTTTAGTTAGTGTTCACCACGCTAAACTGTTGTTTTGTCCCGTTCGGGACCACTGTGTTTGTACCACCGCGAGAGGAGAGTAAGTTACTTTATCCGCTAACCGCCAGACAACGTACGCACAGATTGCTATCCGTGCGAGTGCTCTCTGTAGATAAAGTAACCGCTGCCTTCCCCCCACGGTCCTGAGACTCCGCCGAGAGTCGGTTTTCTTCCTTTCTCCCCTCCTACTAACCCGCACACACACACGCACACCTACATAACCGCACATCTCTTTTACACATCTGGCGGTAAGATAGCGTGGGACATAGCGTCGCTCTGTCCCTCATTATCCGCCATCAGACACGTGTGCTTGTTAACATAAATTGGGTGAGTGCAGAACCGCCGATTGCTAGGTGGCGCCATTTTGCCATTGTGCCATTTGAACACCGCGGCACTTCCGCCGGTTCATTGTCGCGTGACGTGACTTCCTCACAAGGCCACGTCCGCCATCTCAAATTTCGTGCAACGTCATCTCCCCAGGTCACGCCCGCTACCGTAAGGTTGCGCGACGTCAGCTGGTCAGATCACGCCCACCATTCCTGGTCCTGCTCACACACCCACACCCACACACACACACACACACACACACACACACACACACACACACACACCCACACGCTTTGCTTACACATGTGGAACTTGTTTATAGCTGTTATCTGTGTATTTGTTGTAGTATTAGCTGGTAGTGCAGTGTGGTTTAATCGACACATTTGTTAACTTTGTTGATTCTGTGGAGATTAATAAATACTGTTATAGCTTTAAAGAGAAGTCCTTCTGTCATTATTGTGCATGATTATTGTGATAAGTGGCTGATTGAGAGAGTCAGAGCTCGAACTCAAACCTTCTTTGTTCACCTTGAATGTGGACGTCACTCAGACTCTCACATCCAAGGTGAGCGCCTTAATGAGACTACCTTTCTACCTGGTTATTGGTCCCGGTTTCCGGGTGGTGCCCCGTAATTATTAATCAAAATTAATAATTTTATCTGTTTTATAATTAATAATTATCTTTGATAATCATTAATTATCACTGATAACCAGCCGTGTTCCTTAAGCTCCAACATATGTATAAATGAAAAATGACTCTGATGCTGAGAGAATTAAATTATCTTTAAATTGTCTGTATGGAGACACACACACACACACACACACACACACAGTATTTTTATGACAACACTAATACTCACAATCTTATATTCCTGAACACTGACACTCTCCTCCATCATTCATACACACAGATTTGTCCTGTGTTGAAAACCAGTCGACATACAGACAAAAAACTCAACTCAAAAGACTCAAAAGACTTAAAAGACGTTGAAAAGTCCTGATCTGGATGATCTGCTCTGACAGACGTTAGAAACAAGATAAAGAAGATAAGAAGATTAAAAAGGTGCACATGAACCTCTCTGTTAGTAACATGCAGAGTCTCCAGCAGAACTATATTCATATAATAAACTGCCATTTCTCTTTTTATTCACTCTGTTCTGTTTTTATTTATATTTTGTATTTATAGCTCCACCATGAACAGTAAGTGAGGCCGTATAAATTCCATCATCGCAGGCTGGATGCTCGTAAACAACAAAGGAGCGGCTGAGATTCATCCACAGGAGCTGCTGTTACCCTCCCCCTCGTTCTGCCGGGCGCCGGGAGAAGATGAAGATAATTAGCGTCGATACGAGCGCTTTTGGCTGCTTCCTCGCAGCCCTCATCCCCGCCTGTTCAGCATGAGCCGCACAACACACTCGGTCCATTTGTAAGAGCTCCAGCTCATTAAAAAACACTTTAACACGCTGTGATGGCTCTTTTGCCTGCTCGTCCATGAACACACACACAAAGACTCACTCCTAGATGCAAACTCCTGGTACACACAGTGAACAACACTTTTACACACACTTGTTTTTGTTCTTTGCACATGAAAAACACTGGTAGAGAATAATCACACTCTGTGTGTCTGTCAGACACACGCTGTAATTAGAGCTGAAAGTGAGCTTGTTGATTTCCACCACAGAGATAAAGAGTGTTTAGTTAACGTGCTGCAGTTCACACGCTTGTACAAACACACCGAGAATCCTGCTGCTGTCTGACAGGAACAGACGTCCCACTAGGAGATAAAGAACTGAGTTTATTACAACGTGGTTTTATCTTTGTAGGTGTGGCCTTCAGTCTGTTGGTTATGATGTGATGGAGCGTCAGTAACTGCTGAGACTACGTCACTAAAAATAGGTCCAACTGATTTCTTATTCTCAGTTTTTATCAGTAACAAAAGGTGTTCCACAGGGTTCAGTTTTAGGTCCAGTTCTTTTCACTGTTTATATCAACAATATTGTTTCATCACAAACCGTCATGTCCATCTGTACGCAGATGACACAGTGCTGTACGTCCCATGGCCACCATGGCATTTGTGCCCCTGCTGCTGTCAAAATCTTGAGGTTGCTTGAAAAGCATCAGTGGTCTCTTAGAGCTGCAGCAGTCCTTGCAGCTTGGATTGATTGTGCGCCTCCTCTCCAAAATAAATGGAAACCGTGATTAAAACCAGTAAAAACAGTGAATACAGCAGTTTCATAGTAAAAATCAGTGCTTCTTTGACCGTGTTCGGCAGACACAGGATGTCCAGAGGGGCTGCGAGCCGAGCTGCAGCTCGTTTCGCTGATAACTTAGGATCCAGAAGTCTGATGACTCAAATCCTTCATCTGGTTAAAAATGACCAATATCTAAAAAGTTTATCATAGAAGTGTGGCTTAAAACTGGATAAAAAGTCACTTTATGACTATGAGTTTCTGGCAGACAAACACAACACTGACGCTTTACTCTCTGGTAGAGGGGGGATGATGCCATTGACAGGTGATATTAAAAAAATGAATCATTTGTTTTTCATTTTGCTCTACTGACTGACTCTACTGACCAGCTCTACTGACCGACTCTACTGACCGACTCTACAGACCGGCTGTACTGACCGACTCTACTGACCGACTCTACTGACCGACTCTACTGATCGGCTCTACTGACCAGCTCTACTGACCGACTCTACTGACCGACTCTACAGACCGGCTCTACTGACCGACACTACTGACCGGCTCTACTGACCGACTCTACTGACCAGCTCTACTGACCGACTCTACTGACCGACTCTACAGACCGGCTGTACTGACCGACTCTACTGACCGACTCTACTGATCGGCTCTACTGACCAGCTCTACTGACCGACTCTACTGACCGACTCTACAGACCGGCTGTACTGACCGACTCTACTGACCGACTCTACTGATTGGCTCTACTGACCAGCTCTACTGACCAGCTCTACTGACCGGCTCTACAGACCGGCTGTACTGACCGACTCTACTGACCGACTCTACTGACCAGCTCTACTGACCAGCTCTACTGACCGACTCTACTGACCGACTCTACAGACCGGCTGTACTGACCGACTCTACTGACTGACTCTACTGATCGGCTCTACTGACCTGCTCTACTGACCTGCTCTACTGACCAGCTCTACTGACCGACTCTACTGACCGACTCTACAGACCGGCTGTACTGACCGACTCTACTGACTGACTCTACTGACCGACTCTACTGACCGGCTCTACTGACCGGCTCTACTAAACAACTCTACTGACATGTACACCTGATTCTTGCACCTCCTTAAAATCGATACACTCATTGGTTTTGGACATTTTAAAAACTTAAACTTTCCAACCTCTGCTTGTAATTGTTTTACATAACTGTATTTTTATTTTACATCTTAAGCATTTTAACTTATTTATCAAATGATCTACTCTAATTGCAGACACACTGACACACACACACACACACACACACACACACACACACTGACACACTGTGTCTGTGTCTCTGTGTGTGTCTCTGTGTGTGTCAGTGTGTCTGTGTGTGTGTCAGTGTGTGTGAGTCTCTGTGTGTGTCTGTGTGTGTGTGTCTGTGCGTGCGTCAGTGTGTGTGTGTCTCTGTGTGTGTCTCTGTGTGTGTCTGTGCGTGTGTGCGTGCAGCACAGCATGCTGGGAATGATAGTTGATATGGTGATGTGATATCAAACTAATATTCTCGATTACAAATTCAAAAACATTGATAAGAATTTCTATTTTGAGTCTGAATCATTAATTCACTTGTTTTATAAATGAGTTGTTGAAGTTTTTGAATCATTTCCTTCTTTTTTCACTGTTATAGGAACAGATGTTGATCCCAGTTTCTCCCCTTTAAACATTTATTGATTTTTTTCTACAAAATGTGCTAAAATTAACACCAAACAGCTTTTCTATTGGACCAATTAATTTTTTGTTTTTCTATAATATCACTGATGTGATGTCCAGCCTCTATTAGACTTTTAAAAAGCACCTTTTTGCCATTTGCAGATGTGTTTTGTATTTTCTTGCATTTCTGACTCATTTATTTATTTATTATTATATCAGCACATTGTGAGCACTTTTTACTGGGAAGGTGTGTGAGATGTGTCTCTGTTGTATTTATTTATTTATGTCCACCTTTACCTTTGTTATCTTTGTACGGCCTGTTTGTCTGATGGCTCTTTAGATGTTGTGAGGTGTTTGTCATGACTGACGTGTGCTCTCATGGTCCCAGACACGTTTTCCTTCTTTTCTTCTTTATTAATGTGTTGATAAGAATAAAATGTTGAACTGAAAAAGATTCAGTAGGAGTTTGATGCTTTCTGGAACTATTTTCTTGTTGGACGACCGAGACTTTCTGCAGTGATGATGCTCAGTGTTTAATATTTCCAAAATCTAATCACCTCTAATGCCTCCATTCTGACTTTAAGAAAAAACACTTTGCTACAAGTGAGTTGATTTTTGAAGAGGACATTATTACATTATACATTAGGATTTAAAGTGGAAGATACTTTCTCATTTAAATGTCACGCTGGTTGTTGTTGTTGATTGATAATTCTCTTTACACAAATTTTTTACACTTCAATTAAACAGCATTTCAGCTGCTAAGTATCCTTTAAATGTCAGCATGAAACTTTAAAGACAGAAGAAGCTGTTGTGTTGACTGTGATGCGAGTCACAGCATCGTCTCCCTCGAGGTGACAGAAATCCCCAAACTGCTGCAGCAGCGGAGCAGCTCGGTGTCCGACAGCAGAGACTGAAGCTCTCTGAGTTACAAAAACACTGAGTTTGTCCTTCATGCTGAAGAAGTCAAACTGCTGTACATGAAAAACACACAGCGCCGTCTGTGGGATGAACTCACATTATAACCCAAATAACTGCAGGAACACTCACCAGTCAATCTTTTCATGCCTTAAAACAGGTTGACTACATGAGTTCAGCCAGTTTTAGCCTCTTATAGGCTCATTAAACAATATCATAGATAAAACACGCCTCCTATATTAATCCTTTTATATTTTGTGCAGATTCACCAAACAGCAGGAACATGCTGCTGCTTTCAGGCTAACATGTGTTCGGGACACTGAGGTCATGATGTTAATAGCATTTCTGGAAATTTTGGGGGTTTACATGTTTACACTAGAGCTGCAACTAACAATTATTTTCATTATCTATAGATCTGTCATTTTTTTTCTTGAGTAATTGATTAGTCGTTTGGTCCATAAAATGTCAGAAAATCATGAAAAATGTGGATCAGTGTTTCCCAAAGTCCCAGCTGACGTCCTCAAATGTCTTGTTTGGTCCACAACACAAAGATATTCAGTTTACTGTGATAGAGACTAAAGAAACCAGAAAATATTCATGGAATCAGAGAATTTGGACATTTTTATCTTTAAAAAATGACCCCAAATGATTAAGCGATTTTTGAAACTATGGTTGGCATTTTTTTCAGCAAAGGTCATTCAATGTATTTACATTTTATAATAACCTTTCGATAATAATTGCAGTAGAGTCCGACGTTCTGCTCTGGATTCAAATTGCCAACTTCCTGAACCCTGAGAGCTCAGTCCTCAGTCTGACGTTGTTTATTCATACTGGCCGGCTGCTGTCAGTTAGCTGCATATATATAAGTGTACATCCTCATACAGTGAGAAACAAACTCATGACTCTGCACAAAACCTATAACCCCGGACACACAGCCAGCTCCAGATTAATGCCCACGATGTCTGAATCATGTTAAACTATCTCATGTGGGTGTAATGTTCAGGTGTCCTCATACTTCTGGCCATGTAATGTGAACTAAACTCTTAAATGAGGAGAGGAGGACTCTGGAAACTCAAACTCAATCCGTCAGTCTAAACTTCCTGAGAAGTCAAACTTCAGGACATAAAGTCATTTTAATTGTTTGTTGTTAAGCGCGACACTCAGCAGCAGAGTAAACCTCGTTTCCTGGATCACTGACATTACAATGAGTAATGCAAAGGTCACAGACAGACACATTCATGTCATCCAAGAATGATCATAATTTGCATTTGCAGAACTCATTCTGCACAATATCAACTCTCATCTAATAGAAAACTTCCCTGTAATAGCACACTGCAGCATAATGGCCAATTTATGTCCATTCAGAGCCAAAACTAACCCCGCAGGCCTCCCTCACACTGCATTAAATAACCAATTTGCAGTGAAGATGTCATTACGGGAATAGTTCCCCGCCAAACGATGTCATTACCGTAATGACAGGCACTCTAGCGCAGCGCGGCGGATAGACACGGGCGAAAACATCAGTCATTCATTGTGTTGGGAGTCCTTCATGCCCGGCTGGCCGGCACCATGAAGTTAATGCCTCAGACAGCATTACAGAGGAGCTGCCTGCTGTCAGCACACTGTGTAATGGCACCAACAGCATCCACTCCCGGCTTAATCGCCGCATATTTAACCTGGAGTTTGGTTCACAATGAAAGCGTGAAGAATGAGCCGAATGAGGCTGATGTCAGCGAGTGTGTGCCGAGGCTTTTATTGTATTCTGCTGCCATTCACTCTGCAGGTAATTGCTGCAGGCGTCAATAAAAACCTAAAACTTAAATGACACGGTTAATCACGACACAATTAGTGTGAGTCAAGAGATGAATCAGTACAAGTATGTAAATGAATCCGGCCGGCGTGGCTGCTGCTTTACATCTGCTGTGCCTGTAATCATGTCAGTCAGTGAGGTGAAGCGCAGCCTACAAAATAATATTTACAGAAGGAAAAGTCAGTGTTTTATAACTGACTGCAGGCTTTTCTCTGTTACTTTTTGTTTCAGTCATTAAAGAGGCAAATTACAGGTGGAGGTGAAGCTGCAGCAGCTACATATAAACACACCTGTGCTCAGTCTTTGTTAGGCCGACATCAGACTAAACACATTCAGCCCCATTTTGACATGATTTTGTCGCCGCCGACAAATTTCAAGCGTCGGGCTTGATTATGAACGTCGGGAACAACGAACGGCCTTGTAGTGTGACATAATTGAAGAACAGCAACGTGGCGTCTGGCGTTTGAATTTTCCCACCTAGTGGACGTTGACCAATAACATGACACAGTGTAAACACTAACACAGAAAGTCAAAGCTGTCCAGCGACCGGGCGGAGCCGCATCTCCGCCTCTGCAGGCTGATTCAGACAGGAAAAGATCGTATCACAGTTTTGAGTCGGACTGTTTTTTGGATCAGCAAAAAAGAAAAAAAAAGGGAGACAAATATATCTTTGCTTTCCATTTATTCTGTAAAACACTTAAATAAATGAAAACAGCATTCAAGATGTCCAATGTTTAAATATTCAATACTCGATAAATTGAAGTGCAACGTGAGGCATGATACTTTCTTCCTTTAAACACAGTATTGAATGAAAAAATAATCTGCATCCACATCATCACAACTTGATGATAACTTACAAACAAGAACACACGTCAAGAACACCACTACCTGCCGTTATTCATCAGTGACCCTTTTCTTGATTTCACTTATATACACATCACTATATAGTTTTTCAATAACTGAAATAAGAAAACGGTCACTGATGCCCGATGATGATGATGATGTGTCTTCCTGCTGCAAATGCAGCTCCACATGTTTATATATGTGCACCAGAGAGCACGTCAGTTATAGTGATTGTGAATCCACCTAAAATTAAAACATATTTTTGTATCTTTATTTACCAGAGTATACAATTCCCAAAACAATCATTTTCCCTCCACGAGACCTTCAGCTTACATACAGAGAGCTCGCTAGCTTTATGTAATGTTCACACATTCGTTATCTCAGCTTCTCTTTGAAGGACAGACAGACAGCCATGCTGTCCTCTTCCTGACCGGAACGGCTCCACAATCCGACCGCCAGCATCACACATAGCGCTTCTGTAGCCATGATTGACTCTCCTCCCCGACAACCTATGAACTCACACAAGGTCGTGAATGACAATTGGTTGGTGTCTTACTTGTAGTGTTGCCAGTCTCCTGACCAAGATGTGGGAAGAATTTACAGCACATGATTACCTAATCTGACATGACAAAAACATTGTGTAGTCTGATCCTGGCATTAGACATCCCTCCTCCTCTAACTGCTGTGAGACTGTTGAAATGTGCAAGGTATTATTTGAAGTAGAGTATTTTATAAACATCTTAAACATGTCTGGAGGATCTTTCAACTTATTTTGCTGTTGAAGTCTTAAACTACGTCTACATGAAGCTGCTAAATTCTAAAATGCTGTTTTTGAGTAAAATCGACATGTCCACAGCAGAGTTTCAGCTTGTTTCTGCAAATACCTCCGTCCACATTAAAACACCAAAACGAGTAATTCTCCACCTTCTGGGTATGTGCAGAGGACAGACGAGCAGCCACAGAAAACCAGCAAAGAAGAAACAGTATACTGTTTCTGTTCCTGTGGCGGCTTCCTGACATTTAGTTTATTGCAGCAGATTCTAACAGTGTGAGCAGAGAAAGGTGGCAGATAGCTGCGTTTAACTCTGAACAAGCTGTCAGAGGAGACAATAAAGAGAACAACACTCGCCTGAAGCCGTTTGCCATTGTTGTTGTTGATGTGTTTCTTCTTCTTCCTTTTCCAATGAAATGTCGTGCTGCTGCCACCATCTGTTCTGTCAGCGGTATGACAGCGTTTCTACAAAGCTACAGCACTACAACGCCAAGCCGGCGCTTTCACATTTACACACTCTGGAAAAAGCTCAACAACAAAACGGAGAGAAGAAGATGAATTTACAAATTTATCCGGCTGACTGTGGACGTGGTCTGAATGAATCATCAATGAATCCACTGATACATTTTCACATCAGTTTCATCATTTAAAGTTATTAGAGAGCAAACTCTGCCTGCACAAGTGTTGAATGACAGCAGGTTAAGTTGGGACTCTGTTACTAAAATACAGAAAAGAGCTGCTCAGATTATTATTGTGGTTGTTTGAGGGGTTTTTTAGGGGAAAATATTCTTTGTGCATCACAGATGAAGATTGAGTTCCAGTGAAACATGTGACATTGTGCTGCTGTGGTCTTTATGTTCATCTTCTTTGCAGACTTTAGTTCAGACTTTTGTCGTTTTTAAAGTTTCAGGAAATGTTTCAGGTCCCACCTGCAGTCATGACTTCTATGTACAAGTCACTCGACATGTTCGGTTGCTGTCAGATTCACATAAAGGGCTGCAGGGTTCAGCTGATCCCAAACACAAGTGAACATCAGCAGAAATTCAGAAGTGGAGTTTGTTTCCGGCCGTCTTCACAGGATTAGTTTAGTTGGTTCAGTCAGTCAGCTGTGAGCTCTTTTAACCTTTATTAGTTCACATTTAGTCTCTATTGTGAATCAGCTGTTAGCAGCAGCTGTCTGCAGTGTAACATGATGTACAGACAACTATCACTGATCACTGTGATACTGAAGGAAACTTAAAAATGTGAAGATAATCAGGCAGGTTCTGCAGTCACAGGGATCATCTTTATAGATTAGATTAGATTAGATTTATGGATGTTTGCTTGATAAAAATGAACCAGTTGAACATTCATTCAACGCATAATTTGAGTCACATGATTTAATTAACTTCCATCCTAAATGCAGCAGGTAGTAAAAAGTTGGTAAATTTGTTCAGTAGACTTGAAATAAATTCACCCAAACGATGTTTTCTTCACTAATTTCTGTTGGACAGCAGCTCTCAGCTCTATGAGCTCCACTCTCATCTTTCTCTCTTTTTTAACTGCGTACTTTTCATTCCAATTGTCTAACAAGCCCTCATTTAGATGCCAGGTGAATGCAATTAACTTACGAGGCAGAATACAAAGCGAGCCGCTCTCTAAGCTCCGAGGACTGAGAGGATTGAGAACTGCTGCTCCAGTGGACTTCAGTGTGTTAAGAGCTGCAGCTCTGATAGGATCTGAACTGCTACAGCACATTCCCAGCAGGAATCCAGCCAAAAATACAAACATGACAATGTCAGACTGAGGCAGGGAGAGACTTTGAAGAGGCTCAGAGACACCGGATGAAAGACGTCATTCAGATGTGGATTCATTTATCTCAGTTATGTTTTCTTAATCTTTGATTCTTTGTATTTTTCAGACCTCCCTGCTCTTCATCACAGCTATTGTAACTGCTGATGTGATGCAGCCACTTCAGTTCGCTTCAAGTGTTCCTGAACGACAGACTGAGTTCATGTCAAGTAGTCCACATATCAGGAATCTGTCTCCCTCTCCGGCTTTAATCACAGCATAGAGACTTAATGGGATTCACTGCATGGGTCTGGTGTCGCTCTGTGAATGACAATACCTCGGCTGCTTTACACGCAGGACTCTTGACAGTCAGGTAGCAGCTGAGATGCAGCCATGAATACAGACCAGGCGGCGCTTTGATCTGCTGGATTGTGATCTAGTGGAGGGTAATAATGTCCAACCGAGCGACGAAATACTGTATATCAACACAAGTCAAATGAGGGGGAATAACTGAATTTCTTCCAGTTGAGTTTGAGCTTGTTAGTGGAGGCTCGAATCTCTCCAGCTGAGCTGGACCGATCAACAAATCTCTCTTTACTTCTCATCTTCTGAGAAATTCACTGTTGTGAGACGGTACTCTGGGTTGTATGAACATTTAATAAATCTGCTGCAGTGGAAGAAGTATTCACATACTTTACTTAAAGCATCTAAAATCTATATTTTTCATAATAATAATGTATGTATGGCTCGTAGTGATGAACCTACAGAGAATTATCAGTGACTCTGCAGCTCCCCTCGGCTTTACGGAGCTTTATAGTGAGTTTCAGCTCATTGTTTATCTGTCCAGCTGCAACTTTACTGTTTTGGTTCACTCTCAGCGCTCTCATAGCGTCGTTTTCAGAGAAAAAGCTGTAAAAAGCCACTGTACACTACCTGCTCAGCACCAAACAGCAAACAGACACAGTTAGCTGTAGACTAGCTGCTGAACATAGTGGAGCATTTAGCAGCTAAAGAGCCAGATATTTCCCTCAGGAGTTGGTAGAGAGCAGAAACAGCTAAAAGAGAGTGAATATTGGACTTACATTCACCAGGTGGACAGAAACACGACTCCTAATGAATGATAATGTTGCTCCGTAACTGCTCGATGTGGAAATAAGCAGCTGTTTGCTAACAAGTTACATTACTAACATAAAGGATGCTTCCAGGGCTATACCCTGCCCCCACCTTGGACAGTCAGACCACCTCTCTCTGTTTCTTGTCCCAGCACACAAGGCCCTCGCTAACAATGCTAAGCTGACCAGCGGGACAGTTAAAGTTTGGCCTGAGGGAGGCATCTCTCAACTCCAGGACTGTCTTGAACACACAGAATGGAATATATTTGCCCATCAGACCTGGATGTGTACACTTCATCTGTATTGTCATACATTAACTACTGTGTGGACAATGTCTCTGTTAGCAAAAGGATCCGAGTGTACCCAAATGAAACCATGAACAGCAAAGTTAAATGGCTGCTCGGGGTGGTGGCTTTTAAATCAGGAGACATCTCAGCCTATGGCGCCACCAGAGTAAACCTTAAGAGAGGTATCAGGTCTGCAAAACACAACTACAAACTATGGATAGAGGAGGACTTCAACAATAACTCCAACCCACCGAGGATGTGGCACGGCATCGAATCCATCGCGGATTACAAAAGGAAAAATAACACACAGCATACACCAGCCAACAACACTGCCAACCTAGAGGAAGAACTTTACAACTTCTTTGTTCGGTTTGAAAAAGACAATAACCAACCTGCAGTCAGTCTCAAAATGTCGGGAGGCCCACAGACTCTTGTTCTGCACACTCATGAGATGTGGCGGGCCCTCAGCAGCTTCAACACATGGAAAGCAGCCGGACCTGATGGTGTACAAGGGCGTGTACTCCAGGCCTGTGCTGACCAGCTAGCAGAAGTATTCACTCACATGTTCAACCTCTCTCTATCCTTTCGCACAGTCCCCGCGTGCCTCAAATCCACCACCGTTTCAAAATGCTTTGGACGACTGGTACTCACCCACATCAAAGACACTGTCCCAGCTGATCTAGACCAACACCAGTTTGCCTACCAGGTAAACAGATGGACTGAGGACACCATCTGTGTGGCTCACAGTACAGCCCTCTCTCACCTGGAAAGACACAACACCCACATCGGGATGCTCTTTGTTGGCTACAGTTCAGCGTTTAATACCATCATACCAAACAAGCTAGTCAATAAACTCCCCGCAGTAGGACTAACTCCCTCCATATGCAACTGGATACTGGATTTCCTCATCAACCGCCCCAGACTGTCAGACTGGGCAAGCACAAATCCTCCATCCTCCCCCTGAGCACTGGTGTCCCCCAGGGCTGTGTGCCGAGCCCCCTCCTTCATGCACTCTTCACACATGACCCAACCCATCCACGACTCCACTATTGTTAAGTTTGTGGATGATACAACAGTCATCGGGCTCATGTTAGACAACGACAAAGTTGCATACAGGGAGGAGGTTCAGAACCTGACAACGTGGTGCGCCAACAACAACCTGGTCTTAAACACTAGAAAGACCAAGGAGATTATTGTGGATTTTAGGACTACCAAGATCACACACAGTCCTGTCCACATCAACACTGAGGCTGTGGAGAGAGTCCCCAGCTCCAGGTCCATCACAGAGGACTTCTCCTGGGCTGACAACACCTCAGCAGTGGTGGGTAAGGCACAACAAAGCCTTTATTTCCTGAAGAGGATAAGGAGAGCTAACCTCCCCTAAAAGCTGGGCAACTTTTACAGATGCAGCACAGAGAGCATCCTAACATACTGCATGACAGCCTGGTACAGCAGCTGCACCAAAGCTGACAAAAAGGCCCTCCAGCGCATGAAAACAGCATTGAGCCGTCATCACTAGAACATCTTCACAGCACTCGCTGTGTGAGGAAGGCTAAGAACATCATAAAAGACATTACACTACCTGGACACCATCTGTTTAAGCTCCTCATCAGGCAGATGCTACAGATCAATCCAAAGACGCACAAACAGACTGAAGAACAGCTTCTTCCCAAAAGCTGTGGCACTACTGAACTCAGACATCTCCTCAGTCTGAGGCTAAGCATCATGGGAGCGTGTGCAATATTTACTTACATGTCACTTCAAGCCACTGATCATGTGCAGTATTTCTACACCAACACATGTCAACACCCCAAAACACCATCACTCCACGTCTGTCCACCGCACCTTTACTGCACTTCTGCTGCTGATGCTTTCGCACCCTCCTTAGTTTTATTTTTGTTGTATCTTATCATTAATTGTATTTATACTTTATATTGCTTATATTTTGTACTTACATTGCTTAGATTCTGTACTTTTTAGCACTGATATTTTATATTTCTTATCTCATTTATTCTTTGTAAATATGTGTGACGTCTTAAACACAAACGCACCATTTGAGGTTGATGCTATTGCAATTTTGTTGCGTTTCATTTCTTTTACAATGAAAAAAAAGTTCTTGAATTTCTTGAATGAAGTTCAACATATCACCTTAAAAGCTGATGATATGTCAGAGTTGTGTTGTGTTGCACTTCCTGTTTCTAATAGAAAGTAAACATCAGTTAATGCAGGTTTAAACCTGCATTGGAGCTAATTTTCACTACTTTATGTCTCATTCGCTCTGAGCTCCTTAAACAAAGCCTGACTTTGTTTTTAATGTCCTCCCCTCCTCCTAATGTGAATCCTTGTTTAATGAACTCCTTGTTTGATCAATCAGTGATGGTGTTGGTGTTTCATTCACTTGCAGTGTTATGTTGTAGATGTGGGTGATAAGTGAAACATGCTGGTATTCTGTTTGATTATTCTGTTCATAATGAAATGGATCTAAACAGGTCAGAGGTGTGAGGGGGTTTTAGAGGGGAGGGAGAGAAGTACATTACAGCATTACATGAAAAAAGAGTGAGCAGGAATGGATTTATGATTTATTATTATGATGTTATTATGATTGCTGAACGTAGAACCTGACCTACAGAAACAAGTTTAGTTCCTGAGTTCCTCAAAAGATTCTCGGTCTCCTGGGAAAGTTCCTGTTAGTACGTCCTGATGTTACAGTGTAATACCTCTCCTGTCCAACTGTGATGCTGTTGCAGTTCAACAGGAGTCAGGTCACCTTTACCAAATGGTGTTTTTCCATAGTTTTTGGGGTAGTCACACTGAGCCATACCAGGAGCACACTGCCAGTGTTTTTCCATCACACAGCACGGCAGGTAAAAGAATTGTTTTTTCTTTTTAAAGATAATTTTTTGGCATTTTTGCCTTTATTGGACATTGGGCAGTGAAGAGGCAGACAGGAAACAAGGGAACAGAGATGGTACGACATGCGACAAAGGTCCCTGCTGGAATCCAACCAGGGACGTTGCATTCGGCTACCAGGGCACTCCCTAATAGAAGATGTTTACCTGTTGGAGGTGAGCTGTTTGCAGAGGTGCAGTAAGAGCCTGTTGACAGCTCTTCATCAAACATCATCATCACTGTGGCTGTTTCCGCTTGGACTCTTCCTCCCTGCAGTGTTTATAACTGATCCTAGAGTAGCGCCACTAACGAAGCTCTGCTAACGAGGCTCTGCTAACGAAGCTTGGCTAACGAAGCTCGGCTAACGAAGCTCGGCTAACGAAGCTCGGCTAACGAAGCTCGGCTAACGAAGCTCCACTAGTTTGGTGATAAACACTGTTAATTTCCCAATTATTTTTCACAATAGAAGTGTCCCATTATTTGGTCATTTAAAAGCTTTTAATATGAAGCAGTAAATGTTGGTTTTCATCAGCAGTAACTGAACACGACTCTGATATGGCTGAAAGTGAGCAGGAAACAGTAAAATACGGCTGATATCTGAAAGTACAGAACACAGAGATTCAGTTAGAAGCTGCAAAAAAGTTGAGTCTCAACACACCACTTTTTTTGTGTGTGTGTGTGTGGGGGGGGTTATCTCCTGCTGTGAGGCTGTAGTGTACAAATGCGCCGGCATGGCACGGTGTGACGACCCGGGCTAATGGAAAAACCCTAAAAGTCTCACAGGGTTTAACCAATCAGCAACTACCACGACTTACGGCTGAAGCACCTGAAAGTGGCACCGACAGCCGCTAGCTGCTCCAACTGAGTCCCACTGAGTCCCATTCAAAAAGCCTCAACTTCTCTTTACAAATACTGAGTCAGGCAGTTTTCAATGAGTCATTCTGGCCTCAGTCTCTAAATTCAGGCCCTGTAAGGGACTTTTTGTTATTTATGGGGGGTGGCTGGGGTGTGACTTTGTTTGGTTTTTTATCTTGACCCTCCCGGAGCTACAAATATTTTCTCTGAGCCTCCCTGACTGGGGGAAAATGCATGACCCTCCCTCCACCATAAATAACCATATTATATTCACATCAATGGTAGGTAGTATTGGAGAAAATAAAAAGCAAATGCTGACCTTTTCCAACCATTACGTGTAATAGTGAACTGTGACTCTTAAACCTCTTAAACCCTCTGACCCCCCCTTTCCCTCGTTGGAAAAAAAAACAAACTACCAGCCCAACTTACTGTGTTCTCTCCTACAGTACTGCAAAAGTTTCAGTGAACTGCACGGAGGGAGTGAGAGTTATCACCAGAACTAACAGATAATTTCTTGAGCAAAATGCAAATCCTCCTTATAAATAATCACATCATCACCCAAACTGTGCACTTCAGCAGAATAAAGGTGCATGACAGCCACTCCTACCACACAAAACCAACATTTAATAAGCCTACACATCACACACACACACATCACAGCGCGCGCACACACACACACACACACATCACAGTACACACACAGCACAAACATTAGCAACATGTGCATATTAAATTATTAATGAGAGTTTTCCCACATAAACCATAACAAACACAACAGCAGCAGCAGCGGCCAGAATATTATCAGCTGGCACAGCGGCCATTATTAGATTTTAAAAACGTATCCTTTGATGATGCATTAACGAAAGTTACTTGAAATCCTGGAGTTAAAAAAGTCTTTTGGTTTTCTGCACCAGATTAGCTCTGGTGTAGGTCTTCCTTTGCAAATTAACTCCAACTTTTCATTAAAAGTTCATCTTGAAAAAGGCCTGGATAATCCTCAGTAGCCATGGTTACTCCCGGCTTGTTTATCGTTTTTTTCCCGCCAGCTTGTGATTGTGTCCGCTCCATTTCAGTGCTTAACACATAACGGTGAAGGATGGGAAAACTGTTTAAATGGAGTATAATCTGTGTAATCTGTTAGCCAAACAAACAACAATGTCAGCCTACAGGGCAAAAGCCATGGTAGCTTTCCTAGCTGACAAATAATTACCAGCATGGACAGAAATGTTCACAATATCATTTTCTGTGAGCCTGAATGACATTCATCAGTTCTCTGTCTTATTGACTTGTTTGTGTTTGTATGGGCCATGTAGTCATTTAAACGTAAACGCTGCTCAGCACAGGTGTACCAGCGTGGTAATGGTGGTAATGGTGGTAATGGTGGTAATGGTGGTAATGGTAGTAATGGTGGTAATGGTGGTAATGGTAGTAATGATGGTAATGGTGGTAATGGTGGTAATGGTGGTAATGGTAGTAATGGTGGTAATGGTAGTAATGATGGTAATGGTGGTAATGGTAGTAATGGTGGTAATGGTGGTAATGGTGGTAATGGTGGTAATGGTGGTAATGGTAGTAATGGTGGTAATGGTAGTAATGGTGGTAATGGTGGTAATGGTGGTAATGGTGGTAATGGTAGTAATGGTGGTAATGGTGGTAATGGTGGTAATGGTAGTAATGGTGGTAATGGTAGTAATGGTAGTAATGGTGGTAATGGTGGTAATGGTAGTAATGGTGGTAATGGTGGTAATGGTAGTAATGGTGGTAATGGTAGTAATGGTAGTAATGGTGGTAATGGTGGTAATGGTAGTAATGGTGGTAATGGTGGTAATGGTGGTAACTGTTCACAGCACACAGCAGGCTGAACTTGTCATAAAGTAGCGATAACGAAGCCCGCCCATTTAAAAGGGGAGATATGGTTATGATGTAAAATTGTAAAATTATAGCTGGACCACCAATCACAGAGCTGAAGGAGCTGTGGAGGTGCAAAATATATACACTGATAAATTCTGAAAGGCTGACAAAAGGGGTCTTCTTTCATTTAACCCTTCACATCCCAACACAAACTGAACAGGCAGGTTTGATGGTTTATTTCCTTAGTGAGTCCCGTCACCACACAGCGGTAAAACACATGTTTTGAAAAGAAAAAATGCATTTACAATAATTACAAAATGCAACCATTTAATGTTGTATGTCCCCCCATGAGTTCCTCCCCAGTGCTTAAAAAATTATTTGACCTCCCCTGTTTGCACACTTATTAGGGACTGTTTATTATATATGAAGGCGGGCGGGGGGGGGGGGCTATATATAATAAACAGTCCCTAATAAGTGTGCTGTTGGCCATTTTGGAAATTATTGCTCCGTTAATAAGATTTGAAGACTTCTAGTAGCTTTGATGTCTGCTGTGTGGGCGCAGCTTTAGATACAGCAGGGGTCATATTCACATTAATAAGTGATGGCTCACAGTTACAACTTTAATATTTAATATTTTAATACTTATTTGGCTCAAAATGTCTCATACAGGAACATATATTCTGTTTTGCACTTTGAGACTAGAGACGTACTTTGCTCTCCGCTCACAGCAGATATCACAGTCTGCTCCATTCATGGTAAAAAGCACAGGAAAAAAATGGCATCAACACAGCATTTTTGTTCAACTGCAACCTGTTTGTGTGTGAAGAATAAATCTGTTATGGTCCCACAGGCTAAAGTTGTGCAATTATAGTACATTTAGAGGTTTATTAGATGTAATTTCAGCACCATGTACAGTTACAACAGCACAGTGTGACCTCTGCTCCTGTAGGGACAGTACAGAGGTAACATACTGACTGGGATTTACACAAGTTTATTTGTTTATTGTGTTACCTACAGTATATTTGTGAAGAATTATGTAAAAGTTTTGATGTGAATGATTTAAGTAAAAACTTCAGCTTTTGTCAAATATATTTCTGGAGGGCCAAATTTGGCCCACGGGCCGCTGTTTGCCTACCTCTCTCTGCTGCTGTGAAATCAGAAAAACAAGCAGGATGATGAGTTTCTTACCGTAGGCGGAGTCGGCGGCAGATTCTTGGTTCCGTGTGGTCGCCAACACGTCGGCTGCACAAAACACAAAACACAAAAAATCTGATTCTGCAGCTCATGAAACATTTATCTCATTCAAACGCTCACATTCTTCTTATGTGTCACACTTTATTGTCTGAATCATTGCTGTGGTTTCATAATTCACTGCTTTCTACACCTGGTATTACAGCTGTTATCATGGTGATTGTGGCTGTAAAATGACGGGTTTATCTCACCGTGGCAGCTGTCTGGGTGAAGCGAGTGGTCACCCTCGATATCCTGTTCAAACCCCGCCCTGCAGACAGGAGGAGGGAAAGAAGGAGAGGAATTAAGACTAACAGAAGAATACAACATCCATTGAAGAACAAAACCAGACACAGCGCCTCCTCTCACGACGGTTGCCGTGGGTTACTGTTGCCTGGGAATCTAATCAATGATGTATAACCACGGTGACCAGAAAAAGAGTTGTTAATTAGATTATGTCACATTCTTCATCTCCAGCTCCACGTTCAATTGAAAGCTTTCAGAGGTGGAGAAAAAGAAAACACAAAATCACCTTTTTGAGTCATCCAATTAAGGGAAAGGAGGGTGACACTTGTCCAATCAGAGGACAGATGGTGACCATGAAACACACACACACAGAGTCTGAACAGCAGAAAGTGAAGCGGTGTGTATCTCGGCAGTAAATGAAGCTGTTTAGTTTCCTCACAGTGTCTCCAGCAGCACCGACGCTCACATCTGACCTTCAAATCCTTTTTTAAAGTGGCAACAAATCAGGTTTTTACTGTCACGCTGCACAAACAGCTGCAAGTGTGAGACGAGCAGCAGGAGACGGATTCGTGTTGTAATTCTCAGCGCTGTTATATCATCACAGTACCTCATAGGAAGGATCAGCGTGGATGGATCAATCAATAAAGAATGAAACTTTGACACAGGAGCAGAGCTGCAACTAATGATTAATCTGCTGATTATTTTCTGGATTAACTGATTAGTTGTTTGGTCCATAAAATGTCAGAAAATCATGAAAAATGTGGATCGGTGTTTCTCAAAGTCCAAGCTGACGTCCTCAAATGTCTCGTTTTGTCCACAACACAAAAATATTCAGTTTACTGTCACAGAGACTAAAGAAACCAGAAAATATTCACATTTGACAACCATCTTTCAGTAATCTTAAACATAAAAGTAGCTCAGTTGCCTCAACTTAACCAAACCCTAACCACAGAGGTGACACATCAGAAAACATCCCTAATAACTGTTATTGGAACGGTGCTGAAAAACCAAATATCTATCATTTATCATCTGTCCCGTAGTTGTTGAGATGTTTCACTCTGGACAGACAGAACACTGACATCCTCAAAGAAAAACAACCACAAACAAAATCAAAACTCTCTAAAATTAAAAAGACTTGTTCTGCCAAAGTTCTTATTTTTTCAAAGTCAGCCAGACGTCTCCATGACTCACGTTTTCATCCAAACACACAAACAAAAGAGGGAACATTTGGCAACGCTCCAGTAAACCAACTTACAGTCATAAACCATCAACAGGAAGTTGGAGTTGGTGTGATGTTTCTGGAGGTGGACGGATTTTCCCAGAAACATTTCAGAGAGTGAAGAGGTACTTTGTTTTCAGACTGCAGCGCTCTGAGACGGATCACGCTCAGCCCACGTTCTCATTTATTTGGCATGACGTGTTTCCAGCTCAGTCTATCACGCTCTGTCTGCATCTGCAAAACATTTCCACCTGAGCCATCCAAACATTTATATAACAAAAGTGACAAAATGACTTCACTGTCCGTCATTACCTGCTCATCTTATTTTCTGTTAATCAATCTGTTTTTATTCACACACTCAGCGTCTATAACGTTTCCCTGTCTGTCACTGACTCAGCTTCACCCTGCTGTCTCTGTATTTACCTCAATCTTCACTTCACCATCATCCATCACTAACATCTCGCTCTCAGAACTCATCCTTGTTAGCAGATGTATTGGAGTGATGTCATCGTGTTATATTAGAACAGAGCTGGTGCTACTTTACTTTACTTTACTCTTCTGCGATGGTTTAATGGCACCGACTGGAGAATTGGCGCCACCTGCTGTTTATCTGCTCATATTCACACAACAGGAATGGATGAAAATAAACATTTGATTGTTTTTCTTTTGCTGATTTTCTTGAAATTTCGTTAAAACTTGCGTTCAGTTGGATGGAAACCTGACTAATGCGTGTACAAAGCCAGGTGGAAGAACTTGACTTGACTTTAGGATGAACTTGCTCAATGCTGAACCTCATTATTGTTCCTGAGGCCGAATGAGAGAAAATCCCTGCAGCAAGTTTCCAACATCTGGTGGAAAGCAGCTGTTATAGCAGCAGATTAAAGCCCATGCTGTGATGTTTGGATGTCTACATACTTTTGGCCGTGTAGTGTACATTTTCTTTTTACTTATTTGCAAACAACAGCTATCTCTACATATACCTGTAAACACAGAGCACATTTAATGAACTCTGTGTTTGGTTTAATCATGAAATCATTCTGCTTTCCTCTCCCCGCTCGCTCTATATTTACCTCTCTTCACCTCACTTATTTGCTAACTCCTCCGCCCCCTCAGTCACTTAATATTTATCTGCCTTATCACTCATTCTCTCTCTCCATCACCATCCTTCTTCCGTCTCTCCGGCCTCATTTCCACCAGCGTGGGCTGTGATGTAAGTGAGGAAAGAGAAAGGCGACAGCGAGGCCGCTATAAATCCCGAACCCCCTCGGGCACCTGAACGCCTCGTTCACCTAGCGAGGAGCGACTCAGAGGAGGGGACAGAAATAGACTCGGTCAGTTATAAAATACAGCCGAGTTATCGGCCGCTGTTGTTGCTGAGTTATATTTTCATGTTCTCTGTGTTGAGACTCTTCAGTGGAGGCGTTAACAGATTTCACAGGCTGTGAAAAGTCATTATGATGTACAAACGGCTGCAGAAAAACAACATTTAAAGGTTTTTACACTCCCATGATACATTTGAGCTCATGAAAACAGATTTTGATACCAGTTTGTTTTTTGGTCTCTTCAGGTATTAAGAGTCAGCGAAACTTGTTCTGAAAGACTTGAAACTTGATTTGGACTTGTCTAAAATGAACCTTCTCTCTAATGATTTCAGACATAACCTGAGACTTGTGTTGGATTTGTCTAAAATGACTTTAATCTTCTCAAAATTACATACAAATCTTGAATGACTTCAGACTTGACTTGAAAAATGCTCTGACACACTTGAAATTTGAGTCTCAAATGACTTGAAGTTTAACCTGGACTCGCCCTAATTGACTTGAGACTGAACTTAGACTTGTCCTGAAAGACTTGAGACTTGATTCGGTGTTAAAACTACTGTATATATATTATTCTGTTCATCAGTATAAAGACACACTCACTGATGTCAGAGGTTGTTTTAGGGTCTTTAGTCTTGAGAATTGACTCGGACTTGAGAACTTAAAAACATCTGTTTTTAGATCAATACTAAACCAACAAATGTGACTGATGGGAGATTAAAAAGAACGAGCCAACATGTATCTCGTCTTCCTCCAGAACCGTAACAGTCATTTATTTTTTAATAAATCCAACGCTGCTGAGGAACAACACACCTGATTTGTATGTCAGACTTTGAACAGCGAGTTACGGAGGAGTGAAGCGACTCATTTCCTATCTCAGTGAACTTGGCTTCAAGGCACCAATGCAGCCATTGGACGAGTTTAAACCTGACAGCGGCAGTATTCCTGCGCCCGGTAACGGCCATAATCTCAAACCCTGAAGCTCCAGTGAGACGGCGGCGGGTGCTTAACGCCCACACAGGTGAAACTGTGAAACTTATTACAGTGGTGGAGGTGAGAGGTGTGTGCCGTGTGGAGGATGATGAAGGAATAATGGCTGTTATAATGAGACAGAGCGAAAGGTGTGTGTCTCACAGTATGTTTGTGTTATATATTGGCTGCTTTACATCAGCAATTCACAAAATATGTTTTACTGACGAGTCGTATGATTGAAGGAGGAAGTGGAGGAGTATCAATGTGTCAACAAAGCAACACTGGAGACATTTGTTAACATCCTGTTTCAACCAAAAGTCAGTTTTGGTTTCTTTTAATGACGAAGGTGAAGGACGAACATTAAAGATGTAAATATTATATATATATATATATTCATTTATATTTTACAAGTTCTAATGTTGTGTCCCTGTGTTAATTATTAATTCATCTTATGTTACATGCTAACTATGTGTCACACACACACACACACACACACACACACACACACAGTCTCCAGGGAAACAGCTGACTTGCTGCCACAACAACCAGCTCCATCTTTTTCACCACCATCTTTCTTTCCACTCTTTCCATCCCTCTTTTCTCTCCTTTTTAAACGTTCTGCTCCTCCCTCTCTCTGTTTTCTCTCCTTTTTAAACTTTCTGCTCCTCCCTCTTTTTGTTTTCTCTCCTTTTTAAACTTTCTGCTCCTCCCTCTTTTTGTTTTCTCTCCTTTTTAAACGTTCTGCTCCTCCCTCTTTTTGTTTTCTCTCCTTTTTAAACTTTCTGCTCCTCCCTCTTTTTGTTTTCTCTCCTTTTTAAACTTTCTGCTCCTCCCTCTCTCTGTTTTCTCTCCTTTTTAAACTTTCTGCTCCTACCTCTCTCTGTTTTCTCTCCAGCTGAAGTTACATAAACTGTTAAACTTCCTTTCTCTCTCTAACCAAATCCAGTTGCCCTCAATTCAACCCTCCTTGGATAACCATGAGCTGGATGACTGAGAATCTTCACAGACATCTTCCTTTCTCTCTCCAACTCTTTCCATCCATCTCTCCGTCTCTCGCTGGTGGGAACCTTCCACTTATCAGCAGAGGCTTCAGCAGCTAAACTCAAAGACTTTCAGTCGAGTGAAGCTCTGAATAATAATATCTCAGCATTTAGTGAACACGATCAGCTGCACTGAGGTCAGGCTGCTCTGCTTTTCTACACTTGGGTTGTTTGCTAGAGAACAAATTTTAGTTTGAGTGGTCCTTGAAAGCCCCGGCATGTCTGCTCTGGTCTCGGTTAAAAATTCAGCTGATCCACAGTACATTAAGTTAAAACTTTCAACAAGATTCTGTCAGTAAAAGCTGGAAACCGGATACTGAAATGACTCCGAAAGATGTTGAAATGTCAGCTGAAGTGGAAATCCTTAAAAGTGTGAAGTGTTGGCTAAAGTGCTAAAGGAGCCTGAAGTCTGAAAAAGTCTGAACAAAACATCGAGCATGACAAGACAAAAAAAGAAGAAAAAGAAAACGTAGTAAAAAGTAGAAGAAAAAGGACGTCTCATTTCTCTAAAAACCACTTTCCTCACATCGGTAACTTCAGCAGACGTTTCCACCGCAGGAACTTTCTCAGGAAACAAGAACATTTTGAGGAAGTCAGGAACTAAATTTCTCAAAGACCTTCAGTCCAGAGGTTGTGATATGTAGCACAACAAGCTAATGAAGCTGTAAACAGAACCACATTCCTGCACATGCTCAGTGGTGTCTGTCCAATTCTAACACCCTGAAAAGCTGTATCAATCCTTCTTCCTTCACAAATATCCGATAAAAGTCAGAACGACCAGGATGGACGCCCCCCCCCCCCCCCCGACCCTGCTGAGGATGCTGCAGGTGGGGCTCCTGGGACCCAACTGTATTGTGTCTTGAGGTTTTGAAGTTAATAGAAGGGGATCAGATGCAGGACGAGGGATGAGCAGTCAAGCTGTGATGTGATCTTCACTGACGCTAATAGAAGATAATCACCAAACTTGGTCAAACTTTGCTGCACTTCTCTGCAGAGCTCGCAGGACAAACACCGACGCGTCTCCCATCAGACACGTTATGATGCTGATTAAAGGCAACAATGTCGGCTGATGAGAAACATTTAACCCTGAGACTGCTGGGAGGATCTGTAGTTTTCTCTCTTCTGCTGACAGTCTTCCCTTTTCTTCCTCACAGTATTATCATCCTCCTCCTACAGTGCAGCTGTGACCTTTGACCTCTGTACTACTGGTTGATTTCAGTGTTGGTCATGTTGGAAAATGTATTTATCATGCTGATTGTGTTTAAATTAGAAAGTTAAAATGTTCTGCAGATTATTCACAATGAGTGTTTCTCAGGACCTGCAGGACGTGTGCGGTTATTTAAATCAGTCAACATGAATGTTTGTTATTTTACATGTTGCATTTGTGGAATTAGTTCAACATGACACGCAGTGGTCTCCTGCAGCTAAGTCCACTTCCTGCCATCTATCTATCCACCCACCCAACCCACCTCCTCCTATTATGGAAGTTTGTCACCTTATATCAACGTCATCTGCGTCACTTCTCTGGGTCATAATTATTATGGCCACTAGATGGCGTAAATGTAAGTATAGGTTGGTTTTAGATCTACTGTCTTGTAAGAACGGGCTGACAAAAACATAAACTCCAGAGCGCCGTGGTAGCCTTGTTTCCTGTCTGCCTCTTCACTGCCCACTGTCCAATAAGGACAAAAAAATATAGAATTATTGTTGTGAATTATTAGGAACCCTCTTGGAGTTATGAGGGGAAAATGAGGGAATATCTTTGGAAGAACGGTGTTCATCCCTCCAGTAGAGTTCAGACTGTGGAATCAATGCTGAGGAGCACTGAAGCTGTTCTGGCAGCACGTGGAGGCCCAAAACCTTACTAACACACTTTATGTTGGTCTTTACCTTCATTTGTCACCTGTCTGTATGTGATGATTGAGGAAGTTACTGTTGAATGAGTCTGTACAAAATCCTGCTTAGTTTGCCTTTATATATCATTCACAGCTTGATTTTCTGCAAAACGAATACTTTTACTGCAATACCTTAAATACATTTTGCTGATAATACTTATGTACTTTTACTGTAGTAGGACTTTTACTTGTAATGAAGTATTTTTACATTGCTGTATTGGTACTTTTACTGCAGTAAAGGATACATCTTCCACCGCTGACCAAAGTTAATCTAAAGAGGTTTGCTTTGTGCTCTCATAATTAAATTTGGTGCACATAGTTCACTGAACATGATCTAAGCTCACATCAAAGACGGTACATGAAATTTGGTTGTGATTCATGAAAGTGTACAAAGTTTATAATCAAAAAGATGCACTCAAAACTTGTCAATAATCAGCAGAAGTTCTTACAGTTTTTGCAGCACATTTGCAAAATGTGAAGAAACTTTTCTTCAATGCAACCTTTGGTCAAAGTCTGCCACTCTACACTTCAATTCATTCACGTGTTAAAAGTAAAGAGTTTAAATGAAGAAAAGTTGTTCTATTTTCTCACTTTTAAAGAAAACACTGAACCACTTTATTAAACCCAGAACTGACCGAGATTAAACGAAACAGACAGAAACGTACCTGAGTCTGTTTGGAGGAGAATAAACTGTCTTCCTGCTTGTTTTACTTCCTCTGACACAGATACTGTATCTGAGCTTTTCATTCCCCGTCTCTCATCTTCCCTCTGCTTCTTCTTCTTCTTCTTCTTCCTTTCCACCTCTTGCATCACATCTTTGCCTCCCTCTCAGTTTACTTCCTTGTCCCTTTTCATCTCCACTGGCTCATCCTGTCCATTTTAATCTTCCTCCAGCTTCTCTGTGCTGCTGTTTGTATTAAAAATGCCAGTTGTGTTTCTTTTGAGAGCTGCTACTGTAGATATTATTGTTTCCTCTGTGTGTGAATTTCTAAAGTTAGAAGAAAACAGCATTTCAACACCGTTTAGCTTCTTTTTTTCCCCACATTTTTCCCAGCTGAACTGAGACATCGGGGTCTGAAAGTAGCTGAAGTGGACCAGAACAAAGATGCTGCTGCTCCTCCATTAATGTCGTGGAGAAAGAGGAGGAACATTTGACTAAGTAACTAAGTACATTTACTCAAGTACTCTACTTAAGTACAATTTTGAGGTACTTGTACTTTACTTGAGTATTTCCATGTGATGCTACTTTATACTTCCACTCCACTACATTTCAGAGGGAAATATTGTACTTTCTACTCCACTACATTTATTTGACAGCTTTAGTTACTTTTCAGATGAAGATTTGACACAATGGATAATATAACAAGCTTTTAAAATACAACACATTGTTAAAGATGAAACCAGTGGTTTCCAACCTTTTTGGCTTTTGACGTCTTACAAAAAGCAGTGTGTAGTCGGGGTCACATTTCAGATGTCTATGAGTTGTTAACAGCTCCACCAAATAGTGATTTTTCCCTCTAAACTTCTCACATGGTTTCATTTCAATAAATGTTCAAATGATCCAATATTTCAGCAAAAATCAAAGATTAGAGAAAAAGTCCAAAAAGTGAAAACAGATTTGTGTATCAGAACTTTGTTTTTTCTTCTTTCCTCTCCCATTAATCATCTCACGACCCCTCAGATTTATCTGCTGACCCTTTGGAGGGGCCCTAGGCTCGCCTTGGACCGGCCCTTAGTTATGCTGCTTAAGGCCTAGCCTGCTGGGGGACTTCCCATGATGCACTGAGCTCCTCTCTCCTCTTCCTCCTCTCCATCTGTACACATTCATGTACCATTAATGCATGTTACTAACTTGGCTTCTTCCCCACAGTTTTGTGCTTTCTTGTCTCACAGGAGACCTTCAGCTGCAGACCGACTGCTGTCCTGCTTGACGCCCACTGCTGCTATTATTATTATTATTAGTCATATTTCTATTATTGTTGTTATTGTTATTATTGTTGTTATTATGCCTCTCTGTGTCTCCCCCTCCCTCCTTCGTTCTCTCTCAACCCAGCCGGTCGAGGCAGATGGCGCCCACCTAGAGCCGGTTCTGCTTGAGGTTTCTTCCTGTTAAAGGGGAGTTTTCCTTGCTGCTGTCGTAAATTAAAGAGTACAGTCTGAGCTGCTCTATGTGAAAAAGAGCCCTGAGATAACTTCTGTTGTGATTTGGTGCTATATAAATAAGACTGACTTGACTCTTTTCCTGCTGCGGTTTCTCTACTTAAATGTAATAAACTCTGAAACCATCTGAACTATTTACTCACCACAACATCACTTTATATCCTGTGCGTCTGCACTTTATGCCCTAATTGAACTTAGAGGCCAACTGCATCTCGTTAAGTACTTGTACTTATTCAAAGACAATAAAGTTGAATCTAATCTAAAAACCTGTTATTTGGTCAAGTTACTCGATGGACAAATAATCTTTTTCTCCTCGCTCACTCTTTCCTTCCACACTGAACAAACAACAAAAACTATTTATTTGCTTTCTTATTTTTCCACTAAGCCTCTTTGTATTCCACTGTTGATCTCCTTTATTGTTTGCAGAAGTTATGGGTGTGGCGATGCCGCGTCCAGCACTGTTCAGCCCCTCTAATCCCAGTAAAGATTGTCCTGAAGGTGAGAACAGCTTCTACACTCCCCATCTGAAACTCGCCCTCCACCAGGTCAACAGTCTATGAAAAACTTCTCTGTTCCAGAAAGGACACACGACCCCCCAGGGCACCGCGGAGCATCGATCGGCGAGGAAAGACACATCAAAAGGAGACGGGCGAATATAAAGAGCCGTCAGCTGAGGAGAACATCACATTCAGTCTGACCGGAGATCAATACAGGGATTATGAATGCCTGCTGGAATATTGGTGTTTGACATTGATTGTGTTCACTTTTGATGGATGTCTTGAAGCACACAGAGAGACTCGATTTATAAAACAAGAGCTGGAAGTCTGAAGCTGAGAGACGTTTAGCTCTGATATGAAACAAACTGACTCTAAATGACTAAATTTAAAAGTTATGATTCTTTTTCCTATTAAACCTCATGTTTAATATTATATGGTTTATGTTTAGAAATATCTTTTTGATGTATCTACATTCAGTAATACTCTTTATATCATGTGGAAGATAAGATAAATGCAGCCCAGCAGAACCCCACTGAGGAACGTTCAACAACCAACCAACCAAACTCTACAATGTTTGTTTGTCTGTTTAAAAGAAATCACATTATTTTTCACCTTATTTGAAGAGCAGCTCTCCTGCAGCTTGTTATGCTGACCTGCAGTGTGTTCACTGTACTGCAGTGATTTACAGGTGTACTCCAGGACTCTGTGACATCACCCAACAGTGATGTCTGCTGATTAGCCCAATTTTACCTTTGATTTGGATCATTTCACATCATCAGAAAAAAGACACAAGATGCAAAGACAAGGTCAGAGAGGTAATGATAAAGAGTCTCCTCCTCTGTCTGAATTAGTTTCATTAAAGGTAATATATACAGTATACACATGATCCATTTATGATGCAACAATTTCAACCTAGTTTTGATAGTCAACTCTCTCTCCTAGAAATTATGTTTATATAGGATTAACCTGTTTCCCAGTGACATAATGTTAACAAACATAATCTCTGCCTGGATGATGTTCACAGTGACGTTTCTTTGAATGAATGAAGTTACATTTCTATACAGCTCTGCAGTGGGAGGGGGGAGGTCGGGGTGGATGGGGGGCGTACAAGCTGCAGGACTCTGACAGCAGAGACCCGGGTTCACATCCTGAGTCCTGTGTGTGTTCAGGTTTGGTTCAGGTTAGTGAAAGATGCTGCTGTGGCTTAAATGCTCAGAAACATGTTGAGCTTCAAGTCACTGCAAAGTTGCACCATTGATTGGCCGGCCGAGTGTTGGAGTTTCCCTATTGGCTGTCGCTCTTTCAAAAAGAAACAGCGCAAACAGTTTTCTATGACCTCCTCAGGGGGCGTTTACAGCGGTTCCACTGACTGCAGCTCATTCCAAAATTCGCAGCATTTATAACCTTTTTTTTTTGACTCAGCTTAACCAAGTCATGTGATATGATACTACACGTGATATGACAGCGGGCTCCAGGCTGCTGCTGCCCAGGATCACCAGCACGTCATCCTTTAACGAGCCAGAGGACGACCGTTGCTTAGAACCAGAATGGGAGCAAACCGCCTGCCATCTGGAGAGAGACACACCGAGAGCAGGCTGAGCTGGCAGAGAGCGGGAGAGTTTCTGCCATAAACAAGCACCGAGACCCGGAGAGACATGAGAGCAGCTGCTCGCTAACAGCTCTGTGTGTTTACAGCAGAGAGCAGGAGGGAGGACAGACGTCTCACTGTGCTGCTCTGTGCTGAGACTCTGTTGCTGCTGCAGACTCACAGAGCAGACACTTTCACTTTATAATTGTAGCGTCAGTTGTCCGACTAAGTATTGATAACACGCTTAACACTTTCCAAAATAGAGTTTTTTTATTTGAAGAATGGGGGCGCAGATATGCGAAAAAGAACTAAAAGTGTTTTATTTCTATAAAAAAGGCGAAATGACGGTATGGCTAGTGGGCAAGTGATGTCATCGGTGTATGCCCCAACACCATGTAACACTGTTAACATCAATTACCGCAGCAAGCCTAACTGGGACCACTACAGAAAATTGCAGATGAACATTTAATATCTAGGAATTCACATTATAAACACTATCACTGACTATCACTGACCACAGCTTCACACACTGACCATACACAGTCCAGCCTCTGTATTAAACAGAGACCATGGTCTTTCTCTGACCTTAACCAGAGTCTGAACACAACCACAAACACTTTCATACTGCTGTAGTTTCTACCAGCTGATATTTTACTGCAACAGCAGATATTTTGGCGGGAAAAAAACAACCCGGCATGTTGTCTGTGAACATTTCACTCACACGTTCAGTGTCAACATTTTTACAACTTGCCAAATATGTTAATTAACATCATTTTCTCATCATGTTGAGAGAAAACGTGATTCAGCAGCGTTTCTAACAGAACATATTCGCTGTTGCAGTTTAGAATATGAATGTGACTTCCAACAGACAGAGTTGTGATATTGGGCATTATGACCTATTGACATCCAGTATTCATAGAGACGGAGCGCAACGCATCATGCTCTGAAAACCACACTCAACGGAGGGGAAAACAATCGGCGCCATAATATGCAACCAAGAGCTGAAACGCTAACAGAATGCCTGCAGCTAGCTGAAAACATTAGCTTTCAGCCTGTCAAAGGATTATTTTAGCAGCATGTCTGCTAGAGAGGAAAAGGTGGTTTATAGTATCTGCTGTAACCTGTTACACTGTATATGCTGAGATGCAATACATGAATACCAAAGCTGACATCACGTCTACTGTATAGCAAACTCCACTACAGAACATGCTGCATGAAATTTCACAGCTGATATGGTGACTACAGTTTGTAAACACAGTGTGTCCAGGTATATGTGTCATGTGACTAACAGTGTGTCCAGGTATATGTGTCATGTGACTAACAGTGTGTCCAGGTATGTGTGTCATGTGACTAACAGTGTGTCCAGGTATATGTGTCATGTGACTAACAGTGTGTCCAGGTATATGTGTCATGTGACTAACAGTGTGTCCAGGTATATGTGTCATGTGACTAACAGTGTGTCCAGGTATATGTGTCATGTGACTAACAGTGTGTCCAGGTATATGTGTCATGTGACTAACAGTGTGTCCAGGTATATGTGTCATGTGACTAACAGTGTGTCCAGGTATATGTGTCTGTGACTAACAGTGTGTCCAGGTATATGTGTCTGTGACTAACAGTGTGTCCAGGTATATGTGTCATGTGACTAACAGTGTGTCCACGTATATGTGTCATGTGACTAACAGCGTGTCCACGTATATGTGGCATGTGACTAACAGTGTGTCCAGGTATATGTGTCATGTGACTAACAGTGTGTCCAGGTATGTGTGTCATATGACTAACAGTGTGTCCAGGTATATGTGTCTGTGACTAACAGTGTGTCCAGGTATATGTGTCTGTGACTAACAGTGTGTCCAGGTATATGTGTCTGTGACTAACAGTGTGTCCAGGTATATGTGTCATGTGACTAACAGTGTGTCCACGTATATGTGTCATGTGACTAACAGTGTGTCCAGGTATATGTGTCTGTGACTAACAGTGTGTCCAGGTATATGTGTCATGTGACTAACAGTGTGTCCACGTATATGTGTCATGTGACTAACAGTGTGTCCAGGTATGTGTGTCATGTGACTAACAGTGTGTCCAGGTATGTGTGTCATGTGACTAACAGTGTGTCCAGGTATATGTGTCATGTGACTAACAGTGTGTCCAGGTATATGTGGCATGTGACTAACAGTGTGTCCAGGTATATGTGTCTGTGACTAACAGTGTGTCCAGGTATATGTGTCATGTGACTAACAGTGTGTCCAGGTATGTGTGTCATGTGACTAACAGTGTGTCCAGGTATATGTGTCA
This sequence comes from Scomberomorus guttatus, assembly GCA_038419695.1. NCBI lineage: Eukaryota > Metazoa > Chordata > Actinopteri > Scombriformes > Scombridae > Scomberomorus > Scomberomorus guttatus. The sequence continues at coordinate 325,419 of CM076461.1, forward strand.
TGTGACTAACAGTGTGTCCAGGTATATGTGTCATGTGACTAACAGTGTGTCCAGGTATATGTGTCATGTGACTAACAGTGTGTCCAGGTATATGTGTCATGTGACTAACAGTGTGTCCACGTATATGTCATGTGACTCACAGCGTGTCCACGTATATGTGTCATGTGACTAACAGTGTGTCCAGGTATATGTGTCATGTGACTAACAGTGTGTCCAGGTATATGTGTCATGTGACTAACAGTGTGTCCAGGTATATGTGTCATGTGACTAACAGTGTGTCCAGGTATATGTGTCATGTGACTAACAGTGTGTCCAGGTATATGTGTCATGTGACTAACAGTGTGTCCACGTATATGTCATGTGACTAACAGTGTGTCCAGGTATGTGTGTCATGTGACTAACAGTGTGTCCAGGTATATGTGTCATGTGACTAACAGTGTGTCCAGGTATGTGTGTCATGTGACTAACAGTGTGTCCACGTATATGTGTCATGTGACTAACAGTGTGTCCAGGTATATGTGTCATGTGACTAACAGTGTGTCCACGTATATGTGTCATGTGACTAACAGTGTGTCCAGGTATGTGTGTCATGTGACTAACAGTGTGTCCAGGTATGTGTGTCATGTGACTAACAGTGTGTCCACGTATATGTGTGATGTGACTAACAGTGTGTCCAGGTATATGTGTCATGTGACTAACAGTGTGTCCACGTATATGTGTCATGTGACTAACAGTGTGTCCAGGTATGTGTGTCATGTGACTAACAGTGTGTCCAGGTATGTGTGTCATGTGACTAACAGTGTGTCCAGGTATATGTGTCATGTGACTAACAGTGTGTCCAGGTATATGTGTCATGTGACTAACAGTGTGTCCACGTATATGTGTCATGTGACTAACAGTGTGTCCAGGTATATGTGTCATGTGACTCACAGCGTGTCCACGTATATGTGTCATGTGACTAACAGTGTGTCCAGGTATATGTGTCATGTGACTCACAGCGTGTCCACGTATATGTGTCATGTGACTAACAGTGTGTCCAGGTATATGTGTCATGTGACTCACAGCGTGTCCACGTATATGTGTCTGTGACTAACAGTGTGTCCAGGTATATGTGTCATGTGACTCACAGTGTGTCCAGGTATATGTGTCATGTGACTCACAGCGTGTCCACGTATATGTGTCATGTGACTAACAGTGTGTCCAGGTATATGTGTCATGTGACTAACAGCGTGTCCAGGTATATGTGTCTGTGACTAACAGCGTGTCCAGGTATATGTGTCATGTGACTCACAGCGTGTCCACGTATATGTGTCATGTGACTAACAGTGTGTCCAGGTATATGTGTCATGTGACTCACAGCGTGTCCACGTATATGTGTCATGTGACTAACAGTGTGTCCAGGTATATGTGTCATGTGACTCACAGCGTGTCCACGTATATGTGTCATGTGACTAACAGTGTGTCCAGGTATATGTGTCATGTGACTCACAGCGTGTCCACGTATATGTGTCTGTGACTAACAGCGTGTCCACGTATATGTGTCTGTGACTAACAGTGTGTCCAGGTATATGTGTCATGTGACTCACAGCGTGTCCAGGTATATGTGTCTGTGACTAACAGTGTGTCCAGGTATATGTGTCATGTGACTCACAGCGTGTCCACGTATATGTGTCATGTGACTCACAGCGTGTCCACGTATATGTGTCTGTGACTCACAGCGTGTCCACGTATATGTGTCATGTGACTCACAGCGTGTCCACGTATATGTGTCTGTGACTAACAGCGTGTCCACGTATATGTGTCTGTGACTAACAGCGTGTCCACGTATATGTGTCATGTGACTCACAGCGTGTCCACGTATATGTGTCTGTGACTAACAGCGTGTCCAGGTATATGTGTCATGTGACTCACAGCGTGTCCAGGTATATGTGTCTGTGACTAACAGTGTGTCCAGGTATATGTGTCATGTGACTCACAGCGTGTCCACGTATATGTGTCTGTGACTAACAGCGTGTCCAGGTATATGTGTCTGTGACTAACAGCGTGTCCAGGTATATGTGGCATGTGACTCACAGTGTGTCCAGGTATATGTGTCTGTGACTAACAGTGTGTCCAGGTATATGTGTCATGTGACTAACAGCGTGTCCAGGTATATGTGTCATGTGACTCACAGTGTGTCCAGGTATATGTGTCTGTGACTAACAGCGTGTCCAGGTATATGTGTCATGTGACTCACAGTGTGTCCAGGTATATGTGTCTGTGACTAACAGTGTGTCCAGGTATATGTGTCATGTGACTAACAGCGTGTCCAGGTATATGTGTCATGTGACTCACAGTGTGTCCAGGTATATGTGTCTGTGACTAACAGTGTGTCCAGGTATATGTGTCTGTGACTAACAGTGTGTCCAGGTATATGTGTCTGTGACTAACAGTGTGTCCAGGTATATGTGTCATGTGACTCACAGCGTGTCCAGGTATATGTGTCATGTGACTAACAGCAGGTGACAGTGTCCTGACACTGTGGAACCTTTAGCTTAATATGCAATAGTTATGTTTATCTCTCAGAACAAATGACACTAAAGCTATCTCATGTATTTATTTCCTTTTCATCTGCTCTGTGTACAAAGTGCACCGCTGCACCTCTAATTATGTAAATGTGGTACATTTAAAGTAATGTAAGTGTGGATGGTATGTTGTTAAACTTGATAAAAACAGGCAAATAATCTTTATCCTCTTAATCCTCAGTTCTCCTCGTTCACTGCTTCCTTTCACACCGAACAAACAACAAAAACTATTTATTTGCTTTCTGATTTTTCCTTTGTATTCCAGCGTTGATCTTTATTGTTTGCAGGAGTTCTGGTCTGACGATGATGCATCCAGCCACGGGCGTCTCAGCTGTTATGTGAGGGTGGGACACAACCCACTTTTTAAAATGATTAGTTTAGTTTAGCTGTGAGACCCCGGCCTCAGGTCCTGTGAAATGATGTGAAGATGAATGTAGTTCATTGCAGAATGCATCGGGGCACTTTGACTACAGCTGTCGTCTCCACTTTACTCACTGATTTTATAACATTAAATAAATTGCAACTGCATGTAAGCATAAAGAGATCCTCAAGTTTAAATATATAATGAGTTATTATTAAAGATGGCTCTGAATTAGTCATCAAATCAACTTCTGTACTTTTAGCTTTTTAATATCTTCAGATATGTGATCTGAGGCCAAACACTTCCTCTGGATGAAATTACAAAATGTACCCATCATTTTTCTCATGTTAATATATCCAGATAAAAGTATCAAAGCACCTGTTAAAAAGCACCAGAATACAGGAAATGACTTCTACTCTGTTAAAAATCTACCAGGGGACCCAGACCCCTGTTAGATTGTCCCACCAAGACCAAATCTCCTGTTTCAGTCCATCAATAATACACACACACACACACACACACACACACACACACACACACACAGTGAGTAGCTGGTGAAATCAGATGTGTTCCCTTCCAATCAATAACTCCAAAGTGCCAGGTAGCTGCCGCCCGCTCCGCAGCGTCTCCACAACACTTCATGACCATCGATTTGCAGCTGAAGCGTGGGGTTATTCCCCCGCCGCCCTGCTTCCCTGCAGATCGAAGTGATATGATTTTCATATTTGTGTCTTGGGGGAGGAGTTGTTTTAATCCTGGGAGAGCTGCAGCCTCCTCGCCTGTAAATATCATCAGTTATAAACTCCACACTGAAATGTTTTCTCTCCACCGCTGCAGCACACACTAACTAACCACTTCATGCAGTCCTAATGGCTGCATGAGCGCATTTATGTTCATATCTGTCCAGCCTCATAATGAGTCTGAGAGCAGAAACAAACCGCAGGTCTGAGAGCAGATGAAAAGAGGATCAGAGGATGTTGCGATGTTGCTGTGACTTCAGAGTGTGTAGGATCATCATCACATCACATGGAGTTAGCTTCAGGGATTGAACATGCTTGGAACACGTTTGGATCTTTGAGTCGATGCATTTTAATTTATTCTGTTTGCTGGTCTGATGCACTGAAACCTGCAACATGCTGTCTGAATGCTATTAAAGGAACAGTTCAGAGTTACTGCAAGTGGGATGTTTTCCTGTTGTAGCTGCTGGAGGTGGAGCTAGTTTCAACTACTTTATATACAGTTAGCTAGTTTAGTCCAGTGGTTCCCAACCTAGGGGTGGGGCCCCTCCAAAGGGTCAGCAGATAAATCTGAGGGGTCGTGAGATGATTAATGGGAGAGGAAAGAAGAAAAAACAAAGTTCTGATACACAAATCTGTTTTCACTTTTTGGACTTTTTCTCTAATCTTTGATTTTTGCTGAAATATTGGATCATTTGAACATTTATTGAAATGAAACCATGTGAGAAGTTTAGAGGGAAAAATCACTATTTGGTGGAGCTGTTAACAACTCATAGACATCTGAAATGTGACCCCGACTACACACTGCTTTTTGTAAGACGTCAAAAGCCAAAAAGGTTGGAAACCACTGGTTTCATCTTTAACAATGTGTTGTATTTTAAAAGCTTGTTATATTATCCATTGTGTCAAATCTTCATCTGAAAAGTAACTAAAGCTGTCAAATAAATGTAGTGGAGTAGAAAGTACAATATTTCCCTCTGAAATGTAGTGGAGTGGAAGTATAAAGTAGCATCACATGGAAATACTCAAGTAAAGTACAAGTACCTCAAAACTGTACTTAAGTACAGTACTTGAGTAAATGTATTTAGTTACTTTCCTGCACCGATAAAAAGGGAGGAGGGATGAGTTACTTTGGGTGTGAAGTAGAGCCGCAATGATTTGTTGATTCATCGTTTGAGTCATTTTTCAGCCCTCTCAGATGTGAATATTTTTTGGTTTCTTTAGTCTCTGTTACAGTAAACTGAATATCATTGTGTTGTGGACAAAACGAGACATTTGAGGACGTCAGCTTGAGCTTTGGAAACACTGATCCACATTTTTCACCATTTTCTGACATTTTATGGACAACTAATCAATTAATCAGGAAAATGGATGCCAGATTGATCAATAATGAAAATAATCATCCAGAGTTGCAGAAGTTAACATCCTGTTCATTAACTCATAGATAGTGTTGGTGACAGTTGGAGCTCTTCAAGTGTGAATGATGTGAAACTCTTTCACAAAAAGTCAAAGACACCAAACTGTGTACATAAAAAGTGAAAGAGAGAAGTCAACTATGACTCCCAAGATGCATTTCAGTAAGAAACATCCAATCACAAAGCTTCAAATTGTTTAAAATGTTGTGTGTGCACTTTAAAGAGTCTCCACAGATTCATCATCAGACTCAGTTTTCTTTTAAAAAGGATGAAAATCGCTGCAGCAGAACCAGAGAACCTCTTTTTCTTTCCACACATTCTTCTTCCTTGTCAAAACCGGCCGCCTACATTACCCACAGTGCACCTGGAGATTGTGGTGTGTTGCTAGTGGTGTAATAGCATAATACATAGTGTTAATTATCTAGAAGTATGAAGATATAACTAACTGAAAACATTCAAATGCTAATTTACAGTGGAATAAAAACACTGATGGTCACATGCACAGTTAAATGACCTGAAGATGTTTGGAAAACAGCAGGATGATGATTTCCATCAGATTTCTTTCTTCCTGTATCTGTTGTAGTACCACACAGATGCTCGTGACGCTCGGCTGTGTGATCTGCAGATTGGTGACGGAGAACCTGCCGAGCACGTCGACCGCCTGCCGCAGTCACGACTCTGAAACTGTTCCTCCGAACCGTCACCGTCTCTCTTCCCCAAGATGATCATCAAAGTTTCATCTCATCATCTGACTTTGTCTTAAAACCTCCAGAATGAAAACGGAAAACTGTTAGGAGTGAGAAATATTATAGAATAATCCTCTTCATCAGGTTTTAGTCCTCACCTCAGTCTCCACTCAAACTTGATTTCATGAACAACGTCAGTTTTGGTGCAGAAACACGCAGGATTTCAGCAGGCCATAGTTGAATTTTCCGTGTATTTACTTATTTAATATCACTCAGCTGATAGTTTGGTGATTATATGGATGAGCTGTGAACTAACACTTGGAGGAAATGCACCACAATCATGGAAAACTGAAAAATGGTTTCCAATGGGTTGTCTTGTCTTTATAAAATCACAGTTTGTCCAAACATATCACACAACATTTCAGATTCTGGAGGAGATCACAAAGTTCCCAAAGATAAAAGAAAACATTGCAGGCTGGATTTTGGGGAAACGTGTCTAAAATGATGCAGCAGACATATAAAATATTGCAATCTGATGAAATGATGCAGTCATTAAAAAACACAGTTCTGGGTTTGAATATTTCACTCATATCCTGCAGCTGTGATGAAGAGCTGCACACAAAGACGTTTGCTGACAACAAACTGATGATGACTCCCTTTCAGCAAAGCTTTATAACAAAAGATTCATAGCAGCAGAGTGCACGCTGACGTGCATTTTAACATTTGTTCCCATTATGTTTCCCCATCCATCCTCTTACTCTGGCTGCCAGTGAGAAAGGCATCACGGATTTACATCTGTCAGATATACGAGCCTCCGCTCGCCGCGGCAGATATACGAGCCGAGCCGTCAGAGCTTTATTAGCTGTCAGATTGATGGAGGCTGAGAAGAAAGAGACAGAGTGACAGAGAGAAAAAGAGAGAGGAAGAGGAAGTGACACGTACTTGAAACCAGGCGCCATGTTGGCACAACTCCCCGTCCGCAGCCAGATGCAGTATGGGTCACGAGAGGCCAGACAGGCCCTGCAGGGAGACAAGAGGCAAGTTTGTTTATTTGAGTTCATACATCTCTGCTGGAGGTTTGCATCAAAAACACAACATACTGTCAACAGAGTCTCAAATAATGACATAAAGTTCATTTTCACACACCAAGTATACAGCATGAAATAATATCACATACAACATTTATAGACCAACCCGGCTTATGGATGTATTATAAGAACTGGATACTCAAAGATGGCGCCTATTCAATCAAATGTAAGTAAATATGTGCAGCATGTTTCCCCATCTGGCCCACAGACTTTACATTAGGATGATGTCACAGAGTTTAAAATCACCTTTTTAGGCTGGAGGAAATTTTAGAAAAACCTCCATGGAATAAAAATCCACAACACAGAGAGTCATAATTGACCTTATTTGCATTTGGAGGCAGTTTTACATACATCTCTTTTACAGGAGTGTCATGATTTCAATCTTCGAAATCAAAAGTAGGATCTGTGATACTCAAAGTATTTTTTTTCTCCACTCCACCTACTTGTGCATGTCTGAGAAAAAAAGAACAACATTTCACAGATGACACAGCGCAGCTTAGCAGCAGCCTGCAGCTGCATTGCTTTTCCAGACAGCATGGCTGCTGCAGGAGTCTGTAGACTCTGCTACAGTTTGCAGGTTCTGCTACAGTTTGTAGACTCTGCTACAGTTTGTAGACTCTGCTACAGTTTGTAGACTGCTACAGTTTGTAGACTCTGCTACAGTTTGTAGACTGCTACAGTTTGGAGACTCTGCTACAGTTTGGAGGCTCTGCTACAGTTTGTAGACTCTGCTACAGTTTGTAGACTGCTACAGTTTGGAGGCTCTGCTACAGTTTGTAGACTCTGCTACAGTTTGTAGACTCTGCTACAGTTTGTAGACTCAGCTACAGCTTGGAGGCTCTGCTACAGTTTGTAGGCTCTGCTACAGTTTGTAGACTCTGCTACAGTTTGTAGACTCTGCTACAGTTTGTAGACTCTGCTACAGTTTGGAGGCTCTGCTACAGTTTGGAGGCTCTACTACAGTTTGTAGGCTCTGCTACAGTTTGTAGACTCTGCTACAGTTTGTAGACTACTACAGTTTGTAGACTTTGCTACAGTTTGTAGACTGCTACAGTTTGTAGACTCTGCTACAGTTTGGAGGCTGTGCTACAGTTTGGAGGCTCTGCTACAGTTTGGAGGCTCTGCTACAGTTTGTAGACTCTGCTACAGTTTGTAGACTCTGCTACAGTTTGTAGGTTCTGCTACAGTTTGTAGGTTCTGCTACAGTTTGTAGACTCTGCTACAGTTTGTAGACTGCTACAGTTTGGAGACTCTGCTACAGTTTGGAGGCTCTGCTACAGTTTGTAGACTCTGCTACAGTTTGGAGGCTCTGCTACAGTTTGGAGGCTCTGCTACAGTTTGTAGACTGCTACAGTTTGTAGACTCTGCTACAGTTTGTAGACTCTGTTACAGTTTGGAGGCTCTGCTACAGTTTGGAGGCTCTGCTACAGTTTGTAGACTGCTACAGTTTGTAGACCCTGCTACAGTTTGTAGACTCTGCTACAGTTTGTAGACTCTGCTACAGTTCGTAGACTCTGCTACAGTTTGGAGGCTCTGCTACAGTTTGTAGACTGCTACAGTTTGTAGACTCTGCTACAGTTTGTAGACTGCTACAGTTTGTAGACTCTGCTACAGTTTGTAGACTGCTACAGTTTGTAGACTCTGCTACAGTTTGTAGACTGCTACAGTTTGGAGGCTCTGCTACAGTTTGGAGGCTCTGCTACAGTTTGTAGACTGCTACAGTTTGTAGACTCTGCTACAGTTTGTAGACTCTGCTACAGTTTGGAGGCTCTGCTACAGTTTGTAGACTTCTACAGTTTGTAGACCCTGCTACAGTTTGTAGACTCTGCTACAGTTTGTAGACTCTGCTACAGTTTGGAGGCTCTGCTACAGTTTGTAGACTGCTACAGTTTGTAGACTGCTACAGTTTGGAGGCTCTGCTACAGTTTGTAGACTCTGCTACAGTTTGTAGACTGCTACAGTTTGGAGGCTCTGCTACAGTTTGGAGGCTCTACTACAGTTTGTAGACTCTGCTACAGTTTGTAGGCTCTGCTACAGTTTGGAGGCTCTACTACAGTTTAGAGGCTCTGCTACAGTTTGTAGACTGCTACAGTTTGTAGACTCTGCTACAGTTTGTAGACTCTGCTACAGTTTGTAGACTGCTACAGTTTGGAGGCTCTGCTACAGTTTGGAGGCTCTGCTACAGTTTGTAGACTCTGCTACAGTTTGGAGGCTCTGCTACAGTTTGTAGACTGCTACAGTTTGTAGACTCTGCTACAGTTTGTAGACTGCTACAGTTTGGAGGCTCTGCTACAGTTTGAAGGCTCTGCTACAGTTTGTAGACTCTACTACAGTTTGGAGGCTCTGCTACAGTTTGTAGGTTCTGCTACAGTTTGTAGACTGCTACAGTTTGTAGACTCTGCTACAGTTTGTAGACTCTGCTACAGTTTGGAGGCTCTGCTACAGTTTGGAGGCTCTGCTACAGTTTGTAGACCCTGCTACAGTTTGTAGACCCTGCTACAGTTTGTAGACCCTGCTACAGTTTGTAGACTCTGCTACAGTTTGGAGGCTCTGCTACAGTTTGTAGACTTCTACAGTTTGTAGACCCTGCTACAGTTTGTAGACTCTGCTACAGTTTGTAGACTCTGCTACAGTTTGGAGGCTCTGCTACAGTTTGTAGACTGCTACAGTTTGGAGGCTCTGCTACAGTTTGTAGACTCTGCTACAGTTTGTAGACTGCTACAGTTTGGAGGCTCTGCTACAGTTTGGAGGCTCTACTACAGTTTGTAGACTCTGCTACAGTTTGTAGGCTCTGCTACAGTTTGGAGGCTCTACTACAGTTTAGAGGCTCTGCTATAGTTTGTAGACTGCTACAGTTTGTAGACTCTGCTACAGTTTGTAGACTCTGCTACAGTTTGTAGACTGCTACAGTTTGTAGACTCTGCTACAGTTTGGAGGCTCTGCTACAGTTCGTAGACTCTGCTACAGTTTGGAGGCTCTGCTACAGTTTGTAGACTCTGCTACAGTTTGGAGGCTCTGCTACAGTTTGTAGACTGCTACAGTTTGTAGACTCTGCTACAGCTTGTAGACTGTTACAGTTTGGAGGCTCTGCTACAGTTTGGAGGCTCTGCTACAGTTTGTAGACTCTACTACAGTTTGGAGGCTCTGCTACAGTTTGTAGGTTCTGCTACAGTTTGTAGACTGCTACAGTTTGTAGACTCTGTTACAGTTTGTAGACTCTGCTACAGTTTGGAGGCTCTGCTACAGTTTGGAGGCTCTGCTACAGTTTGTAGACTGCTACAGTTTGTAGACCCTGCTACAGTTTGTAGACTCTGCTACAGTTTGTAGACTCTGCTACAGTTTGGAGGCTCTGCTACAGTTTGGAGGCTCTGCTACAGTTTGTAGGTTCTGCTACAGTTTGGAGGCTCTGCTACAGTTTGTAGACTGCTACAGTTTGTAGACTGCTACAGTTTGTAGACTCTGGTACAGTTTGCAGGTTCTGCTACAGTTTGTAGACTCTGCTACAGTTTGTAGACTGCTACAGTTTGGAGGCTCTGCTACAATTTGTAGGTTCTGCTACAGTTTGTAGACCCTGCTACAGTTTGTAGACCCTGCTACAGTTTGTAGACTCTGCTACAGTTTGGAGGCTCTGCTACAGTTTGTAGACTTCTACAGTTTGTAGACCCTGCTACAGTTCGTAGACTCTGCTACAGTTTGGAGGCTCTGCTACAGTTTGTAGACTGCTACAGTTTGTAGACTCTGCTACAGTTTGGAGGCTCTGCTACAGTTTGTAGACTGCTACAGTTTGTAGACTCTGCTACAGTTTGGAGGCTCTGCTACAGTTTGTAGACTCTGCTACAGTTTGGAGGCTCTGCTACAGTTTGTAGACTGCTACAGTTTGTAGACTCTGCTACAGTTTGGAGGCTCTGCTACAGTTTGTAGACTCTGCTACAGTTTGTAGACTGCCACAGTTTGTAGGTTCTGCTACAGTTTGTAGACTGCTACAGTTTGTAGACTCTGCTACAGTTTGTAGACTGCTACAGTTTGGAGGTTCTGCTACAGTTTGTAGACTGCTACAGTTTGTAGACTCTGCTACAGTTTGTAGACTCTGCTACAGTTTGTAGACTCTGCTACAGTTTGTAGGCTCTGCTACAGTTTGGAGGCTCTGCTACAGTTTGGAGGCTCTGCTACAGTTTGGAGGCTCTGCTACAGTTTGTAGACTGCTACAGTTTGTAGACCCTGCTACAGTTTGTAGACTCTGCTACAGTTTGTAGACTCTGCTACAGTTTGGAGGCTCTGCTACAGTTTGGAGGCTCTGCTACAGTTCGTAGACTCTGCTACAGTTCGTAGACTCTGCTACAGTTTGGAGGCTCTGCTACAGTTTGTAGACTGCTACAGTTTGTAGACTCTGCTACAGTTTGGAGGCTCTGCTACATTTTGTAGACTCTGCTACAGTTTGGAGGCTCTGCTACAGTTTATAGACTGCTACAGTTTGTAGACTCTGCTACAGTTTGGAGGCTCTGCTACAGTTTGTAGACTCTGCTACAGTTTGTAGACTGCCACAGTTTGTAGGTTCTGCTACAGTTTGTAGACTGCTACAGTTTGTAGACTCTGCTACAGTTTGTAGACTGCTACAGTTTGGAGGTTCTGCTACAGTTTGTAGACTGCAACAGTTTGTAGACTCTGCTACAGTTTGTAGACTCTGCTACAGTTTGCAGGCTCTGCTACAGTTTGGAGGCTCTGCTACAGTTTGGAGGCTCTGCTACAGTTTGGAGGCTCTGCTACAGTTTGTAGACTGCTACAGTTTGTAGACCCTGCTACAGTTTGTAGACTCTGCTACAGTTTGTAGACTCTGCTACAGTTTGGAGGCTCTGCTACAGTTTGGAGGCTCTGCTACAGTTTGTAGACTCTGCTACAGTTTGTAGGTTCTGCTACAGTTTGTAGGCTCCGCTACAGTTTGTAGGTTGTGCTACAGTTTAGAGGCTCTGCTACAGTTTGTAGACTCTGCTACAGTTTGTAGGCTGCTACAGTTTGTAGACTCTGCTACAGTTTGTAGACTCTGCTACAGTTTGTAGACTCTGCTACAGTTTGTAGACTCTGCTACAGTTTGGAGGCTCTGCTACAGTTTGTAGACTCTGCTACAGTTTGGAGGCTCTGCTACAGTTTGGAGACTCTGCTACAGTTTGTAGACTGCTACAGTTTGTAGACCCTGCTACAGTTTGTAGACTCTGCTACAGTTTGTAGACTCTGCTACAGTTTGTAGACTGCTACAGTTTGTAGGTTCTGCTACAGTTTGTAGACTCTGCTACAGTTTGTAGACTGCTACAGTTCGTAGACTCTGCTACAGTTTGGAGGCTCTGCTACAGTTTGTAGACTGCTACAGTTTGTAGACTCTGCTACAGTTTGGAGGCTCTGCTACAGTTTGTAGACTCTGCTACAGTTTGTAGACTCTGCTACAGTTTGTAGACTCTGCTACAGTTCGTAGACTCTGCTACAGTTCGTAGACTCTGCTACAGTTTGGAGGCTCTGCAACAGTTTGGAGGCTCTACTACAGTTTAGAGGCTCTGCTACAGTTTGTAGACTGCTACAGTTTGTAGACTCTGCTACAGTTTGTAGACTCTGCTACAGTTTGTAGACTGCTACAGTTTGGAGGCTCTGCTACAGTTTGGAGGCTCTGCTACAGTTTGTAGACTCTGCTACAGTTTGGAGGCTCTGCTACAGTTTGTAGACTGCTACAGTTTGTAGACTCTGCTACAGTTTGTAGACTGCTACAGTTTGGAGGCTCTGCTACAGTTTGAAGGCTCTGCTACAGTTTGTAGACTCTACTACAGTTTGGAGGCTCTGCTACAGTTTGTAGGTTCTGCTACAGTTTGTAGACTGCTACAGTTTGTAGACTCTGCTACAGTTTGTAGACTCTGCTACAGTTTGGAGGCTCTGCTACAGTTTGGAGGCTCTGCTACAGTTTGTAGACCCTGCTACAGTTTGTAGACCCTGCTACAGTTTGTAGACTCTGCTACAGTTTGGAGGCTCTGCTACAGTTTGTAGACTTCTACAGTTTGTAGACCCTGCTACAGTTTGTAGACTCTGCTACAGTTTGTAGACTCTGCTACAGTTTGGAGGCTCTGCTACAGTTTGTAGACTGCTACAGTTTGGAGGCTCTGCTACAGTTTGGAGGCTCTACTACAGTTTGTAGACTCTGCTACAGTTTGTAGGCTCTGCTACAGTTTGGAGGCTCTACTACAGTTTAGAGGCTCTGCTACAGTTTGTAGACTGCTACAGTTTGTAGACTCTGCTACAGTTTGTAGACTCTGCTACAGTTTGTAGACTCTGCTACAGTTTGGAGGCTCTGCTACAGTTCGTAGACTCTGCTACAGTTTGGAGGCTCTGCTACAGTTTGTAGACTCTGCTACAGTTTGGAGGCTCTGCTACAGTTTGTAGACTGCTACAGTTTGTAGACTCTGCTACAGCTTGTAGACTGCTACAGTTTGGAGGCTCTGCTACAGTTTGGAGGCTCTGCTACAGTTTGTAGACTCTACTACAGTTTGGAGGCTCTGCTACAGTTTGTAGGTTCTGCTACAGTTTGTAGACTGCTACAGTTTGTAGACTGCTACAGTTTGTAGACTCTGCTACAGTTTGGAGGCTCTGCTACAGTTTGGAGGCTCTGCTACAGTTTGGAGGCTCTGCTACAGTTTGTAGACTCTGCTACAGTTTGGAGGCTCTGCTACAGTTTGTAGGTTCTGCTACAGTTTGTAGGTTCTGCTACAGTTTGTAGACTCTGCTACAGTTTGTAGACTGCTACAGTTTGGAGACTCTGCTACAGTTTGGAGGCTCTGCTACAGTTTGTAGACTGCTACAGTTTGTAGACCCTGCTACAGTTTGTAGACTCTGCTACAGTTTGTAGACTCTGCTACAGTTCGTAGACTCTGCTACAGTTTGGAGGCTCTGCTACAGTTTGTAGACTGCTACAGTTTGTAGACTCTGCTACAGTTTGTAGACTGCTACAGTTTGTAGACTCTGCTACAGTTTGTAGACTGCTACAGTTTGTAGACTCTGCTACAGTTTGTAGACTGCTACAGTTTGGAGGCTCTGCTACAGTTTGGAGGCTCTGCTACAGTTTGTAGACTGCTACAGTTTGTAGACTCTGCTACAGTTTGTAGACTCTGCTACAGTTTGGAGGCTCTGCTACAGTTTGTAGACTTCTACAGTTTGTAGACCCTGCTACAGTTTGTAGACTCTGCTACAGTTTGTAGACTCTGCTACAGTTTGGAGGCTCTGCTACAGTTTGTAGACTGCTACAGTTTGTAGACTGCTACAGTTTGGAGGCTCTGCTACAGTTTGTAGACTCTGCTACAGTTTGTAGACTGCTACAGTTTGGAGGCTCTGCTACAGTTTGGAGGCTCTACTACAGTTTGTAGACTCTGCTACAGTTTGTAGGCTCTGCTACAGTTTGGAGGCTCTACTACAGTTTAGAGGCTCTGCTACAGTTTGTAGACTGCTACAGTTTGTAGACTCTTCTACAGTTTGTAGACTCTGCTACAGTTTGTAGACTGCTACAGTTTGGAGGCTCTGCTACAGTTTGGAGGCTCTGCTACAGTTTGTAGACTCTGCTACAGTTTGGAGGCTCTGCTACAGTTTGTAGACTGCTACAGTTTGTAGACTCTGCTACAGTTTGTAGACTGCTACAGTTTGGAGGCTCTGCTACAGTTTGAAGGCTCTGCTACAGTTTGTAGACTCTACTACAGTTTGGAGGCTCTGCTACAGTTTGTAGGTTCTGCTACAGTTTGTAGACTGCTACAGTTTGTAGACTCTGCTACAGTTTGTAGACTCTGCTACAGTTTGGAGGCTCTGCTACAGTTTGGAGGCTCTGCTACAGTTTGTAGACCCTGCTACAGTTTGTAGACCCTGCTACAGTTTGTAGACCCTGCTACAGTTTGTAGACTCTGCTACAGTTTGGAGGCTCTGCTACAGTTTGTAGACTTCTACAGTTTGTAGACCCTGCTACAGTTTGTAGACTCTGCTACAGTTTGTAGACTCTGCTACAGTTTGGAGGCTCTGCTACAGTTTGTAGACTGCTACAGTTTGGAGGCTCTGCTACAGTTTGTAGACTCTGCTACAGTTTGTAGACTGCTACAGTTTGGAGGCTCTGCTACAGTTTGGAGGCTCTACTACAGTTTGTAGACTCTGCTACAGTTTGTAGGCTCTGCTACAGTTTGGAGGCTCTACTACAGTTTAGAGGCTCTGCTATAGTTTGTAGACTGCTACAGTTTGTAGACTCTGCTACAGTTTGTAGACTCTGCTACAGTTTGTAGACTGCTACAGTTTGTAGACTCTGCTACAGTTTGGAGGCTCTGCTACAGTTCGTAGACTCTGCTACAGTTTGGAGGCTCTGCTACAGTTTGTAGACTCTGCTACAGTTTGGAGGCTCTGCTACAGTTTGTAGACTGCTACAGTTTGTAGACTCTGCTACAGCTTGTAGACTGTTACAGTTTGGAGGCTCTGCTACAGTTTGGAGGCTCTGCTACAGTTTGTAGACTCTACTACAGTTTGGAGGCTCTGCTACAGTTTGTAGGTTCTGCTACAGTTTGTAGACTGCTACAGTTTGTAGACTCTGTTACAGTTTGTAGACTCTGCTACAGTTTGGAGGCTCTGCTACAGTTTGGAGGCTCTGCTACAGTTTGTAGACTGCTACAGTTTGTAGACCCTGCTACAGTTTGTAGACTCTGCTACAGTTTGTAGACTCTGCTACAGTTTGGAGGCTCTGCTACAGTTTGGAGGCTCTGCTACAGTTTGTAGGTTCTGCTACAGTTTGCAGGCTCTGCTACAGTTTGTAGACTGCTACAGTTTGTAGACTGCTACAGTTTGTAGACTCTGGTACAGTTTGCAGGTTCTGCTACAGTTTGTAGACTCTGCTACAGTTTGTAGACTGCTACAGTTTGGAGGCTCTGCTACAGTTTGTAGGTTCTGCTACAGTTTGTAGACCCTGCTACAGTTTGTAGACCCTGCTACAGTTTGTAGACTCTGCTACAGTTTGGAGGCTCTGCTACAGTTTGTAGACTTCTACAGTTTGTAGACCCTGCTACAGTTCGTAGACTCTGCTACAGTTTGGAGGCTCTGCTACAGTTTGTAGACTGCTACAGTTTGTAGACTCTGCTACAGTTTGGAGGCTCTGCTACAGTTTGTAGACTGCTACAGTTTGTAGACTCTGCTACAGTTTGGAGGCTCTGCTACAGTTTGTAGACTCTGCTACAGTTTGGAGGCTCTGCTACAGTTTGTAGACTGCTACAGTTTGTAGACTCTGCTACAGTTTGGAGGCTCTGCTACAGTTTGTAGACTCTGCTACAGTTTGTAGACTGCCACAGTTTGTAGGTTCTGCTACAGTTTGTAGACTGCTACAGTTTGTAGACTCTGCTACAGTTTGTAGACTGCTACAGTTTGGAGGTTCTGCTACAGTTTGTAGACTGCTACAGTTTGTAGACTCTGCTACAGTTTGTAGACTCTGCTACAGTTTGTAGACTCTGCTACAGTTTGGAGGCTCTGCTACAGTTTGGAGGCTCTGCTACAGTTTGGAGGCTCTGCTACAGTTTGTAGACTGCTACAGTTTGTAGACCCTGCTACAGTTTGTAGACTCTGCTACAGTTTGTAGACTCTGCTACAGTTTGGAGGCTCTGCTACAGTTTGGAGGCTCTGCTACAGTTCGTAGACTCTGCTACAGTTCGTAGACTCTGCTACAGTTTGGAGGCTCTGCTACAGTTTGTAGACTGCTACAGTTTGTAGACTCTGCTACAGTTTGGAGGCTCTGCTACATTTTGTAGACTCTGCTACAGTTTGGAGGCTCTGCTACAGTTTATAGACTGCTACAGTTTGTAGACTCTGCTACAGTTTGGAGGCTCTGCTACAGTTTGTAGACTCTGCTACAGTTTGTAGACTGCCACAGTTTGTAGGTTCTGCTACAGTTTGTAGACTGCTACAGTTTGTAGACTCTGCTACAGTTTGTAGACTGCTACAGTTTGGAGGTTCTGCTACAGTTTGTAGACTGCAACAGTTTGTAGACTCTGCTACAGTTTGTAGACTCTGCTACAGTTTGCAGGCTCTGCTACAGTTTGGAGGCTCTGCTACAGTTTGGAGGCTCTGCTACAGTTTGGAGGCTCTGCTACAGTTTGTAGACTGCTACAGTTTGTAGACCCTGCTACAGTTTGTAGACTCTGCTACAGTTTGTAGACTCTGCTACAGTTTGGAGGCTCTGCTACAGTTTGGAGGCTCTGCTACAGTTTGTAGACTCTGCTACAGTTTGTAGGTTCTGCTACAGTTTGTAGGCTCCGCTACAGTTTGTAGGTTGTGCTACAGTTTAGAGGCTCTGCTACAGTTTGTAGACTCTGCTACAGTTTGTAGGCTGCTACAGTTTGTAGACTCTGCTACAGTTTGTAGACTCTGCTACAGTTTGTAGACTCTGCTACAGTTTGTAGACTCTGCTACAGTTTGGAGGCTCTGCTACAGTTTGTAGACTCTGCTACAGTTTGGAGGCTCTGCTACAGTTTGGAGACTCTGCTACAGTTTGTAGACTGCTACAGTTTGTAGACCCTGCTACAGTTTGTAGACTCTGCTACAGTTTGTAGACTCTGCTACAGTTTGTAGACTGCTACAGTTTGTAGGTTCTGCTACAGTTTGTAGACTCTGCTACAGTTTGTAGACTGCTACAGTTCGTAGACTCTGCTACAGTTTGGAGGCTCTGCTACAGTTTGTAGACTGCTACAGTTTGTAGACTCTGCTACAGTTTGGAGGCTCTGCTACAGTTTGTAGACTCTGCTACAGTTTGTAGACTCTGCTACAGTTTGTAGACTCTGCTACAGTTCGTAGACTCTGCTACAGTTCGTAGACTCTGCTACAGTTTGGAGGCTCTGCTACAGTTTGGAGGCTCTACTACAGTTTAGAGGCTCTGCTACAGTTTGTAGACTGCTACAGTTTGTAGACTCTGCTACAGTTTGTAGACTCTGCTACAGTTTGTAGACTGCTACAGTTTGGAGGCTCTGCTACAGTTTGGAGGCTCTGCTACAGTTTGTAGACTCTGCTACAGTTTGGAGGCTCTGCTACAGTTTGTAGACTGCTACAGTTTGTAGACTCTGCTACAGTTTGTAGACTGCTACAGTTTGGAGGCTCTGCTACAGTTTGAAGGCTCTGCTACAGTTTGTAGACTCTACTACAGTTTGGAGGCTCTGCTACAGTTTGTAGGTTCTGCTACAGTTTGTAGACTGCTACAGTTTGTAGACTCTGCTACAGTTTGTAGACTCTGCTACAGTTTGGAGGCTCTGCTACAGTTTGGAGGCTCTGCTACAGTTTGTAGACCCTGCTACAGTTTGTAGACCCTGCTACAGTTTGTAGACTCTGCTACAGTTTGGAGGCTCTGCTACAGTTTGTAGACTTCTACAGTTTGTAGACCCTGCTACAGTTTGTAGACTCTGCTACAGTTTGTAGACTCTGCTACAGTTTGGAGGCTCTGCTACAGTTTGTAGACTGCTACAGTTTGTAGACTCTGCTACAGTTTGGAGGCTCTGCTACAGTTTGTAGACTCTGCTACAGTTTGGAGGCTCTGCTACAGTTTGTAGACTGCTACAGTTTGTAGACTCTGCTACAGTTTGGAGGCTCTGCTACAGTTTGTAGACTCTGCTACAGTTTGTAGACTGCCACAGTTTGTAGGTTCTGCTACAGTTTGTAGACTGCTACAGTTTGTAGACTCTGCTACAGTTTGTAGACTGCTACAGTTTGGAGGTTCTGCTACAGTTTGTAGACTGCTACAGTTTGTAGACTCTGCTACAGTTTGTAGACTCTGCTACAGTTTGTAGACTCTGCTACAGTTTGGAGGCTCTGCTACAGTTTGGAGGCTCTGCTACAGTTTGGAGGCTCTGCTACAGTTTGGAGGCTCTGCTACAGTTTGTAGACTGCTACAGTTTGTAGACCCTGCTACAGTTTGTAGACTCTGCTACAGTTTGTAGACTCTGCTACAGTTTGGAGGCTCTGCTACAGTTTGGAGGCTCTGCTACAGTTCGTAGACTCTGCTACAGTTCGTAGACTCTGCTACAGTTTGGAGGCTCTGCTACAGTTTGTAGACTGCTACAGTTTGTAGACTCTGCTACAGTTTGGAGGCTCTGCTACATTTTGTAGACTCTGCTACAGTTTGGAGGCTCTGCTACAGTTTATAGACTGCTACAGTTTGTAGACTCTGCTACAGTTTGGAGGCTCTGCTACAGTTTGTAGACTCTGCTACAGTTTGTAGACTGCCACAGTTTGTAGGTTCTGCTACAGTTTGTAGACTGCTACAGTTTGTAGACTCTGCTACAGTTTGTAGACTGCTACAGTTTGGAGGTTCTGCTACAGTTTGTAGACTGCAACAGTTTGTAGACTCTGCTACAGTTTGTAGACTCTGCTACAGTTTGCAGGCTCTGCTACAGTTTGGAGGCTCTGCTACAGTTTGGAGGCTCTGCTACAGTTTGGAGGCTCTGCTACAGTTTGTAGACTGCTACAGTTTGTAGACCCTGCTACAGTTTGTAGACTCTGCTACAGTTTGTAGACTCTGCTACAGTTTGGAGGCTCTGCTACAGTTTGGAGGCTCTGCTACAGTTTGTAGACTCTGCTACAGTTTGTAGGTTCTGCTACAGTTTGTAGGCTCCGCTACAGTTTGTAGGTTGTGCTACAGTTTAGAGGCTCTGCTACAGTTTGTAGACTCTGCTACAGTTTGTAGGCTGCTACAGTTTGTAGACTCTGCTACAGTCTGTAGACTCTGCTACAGTTTGTAGACTCTGCTACAGTTTGTAGACTCTGCTACAGTTTGGAGGCTCTGCTACAGTTTGTAGACTCTGCTACAGTTTGGAGGCTCTGCTACAGTTTGGAGACTCTGCTACAGTTTGTAGACTGCTACAGTTTGTAGACCCTGCTACAGTTTGTAGACTCTGCTACAGTTTGTAGACTCTGCTACAGTTTGTAGACTGCTACAGTTTGTAGGTTCTGCTACAGTTTGTAGACTCTGCTACAGTTTGTAGACTGCTACAGTTCGTAGACTCTGCTACAGTTTGGAGGCTCTGCTACAGTTTGTAGACTGCTACAGTTTGTAGACTCTGCTACAGTTTGGAGGCTCTGCTACAGTTTGTAGACTCTGCTACAGTTTGTAGACTCTGCTACAGTTTGTAGACTCTGCTACAGTTCGTAGACTCTGCTACAGTTCGTAGACTCTGCTACAGTTTGGAGGCTCTGCTACAGTTTGGAGGCTCTACTACAGTTTAGAGGCTCTGCTACAGTTTGTAGACTGCTACAGTTTGTAGACTCTGCTACAGTTTGTAGACTCTGCTACAGTTTGTAGACTGCTACAGTTTGGAGGCTCTGCTACAGTTTGGAGGCTCTGCTACAGTTTGTAGACTCTGCTACAGTTTGGAGGCTCTGCTACAGTTTGTAGACTGCTACAGTTTGTAGACTCTGCTACAGTTTGTAGACTGCTACAGTTTGGAGGCTCTGCTACAGTTTGAAGGCTCTGCTACAGTTTGTAGACTCTACTACAGTTTGGAGGCTCTGCTAGAGTTTGTAGGTTCTGCTACAGTTTGTAGACTGCTACAGTTTGTAGACTCTGCTACAGTTTGTAGACTCTGCTACAGTTTGGAGGCTCTGCTACAGTTTGGAGGCTCTGCTACAGTTTGTAGACCCTGCTACAGTTTGTAGACCCTGCTACAGTTTGTAGACTCTGCTACAGTTTGGAGGCTCTGCTACAGTTTGTAGACTTCTACAGTTTGTAGACCCTGCTACAGTTTGTAGACTCTGCTACAGTTTGTAGACTCTGCTACAGTTTGGAGGCTCTGCTACAGTTTGTAGACTGCTACAGTTTGGAGGCTCTGCTACAGTTTGGAGGCTCTACTACAGTTTGTAGACTCTGCTACAGTTTGTAGGCTCTGCTACAGTTTGGAGGCTCTACTACAGTTTAGAGGCTCTGCTACAGTTTGTAGACTGCTACAGTTTGTAGACTCTGCTACAGTTTGTAGACTCTGCTACAGTTTGTAGACTGCTACAGTTTGTAGACTCTGCTACAGTTTGGAGGCTCTACTACAGTTTGTAGACTCTGCTACAGTTTGTAGGCTCTGCTACAGTTTGGAGGCTCTACTACAGTTTAGAGGCTCTGCTACAGTTTGTAGACTGCTACAGTTTGTAGACTCTGCTACAGTTTGTAGACTCTGCTACAGTTTGTAGACTCTGCTACAGTTTGGAGGCTCTGCTACAGTTTGGAGGCTCTGCTACAGTTTGGAGGCTCTGCTACAGTTTGTAGACTCTGCTACAGTTTGGAGGCTCTGCTACAGTTTGGAGGCTCTGCTACAGTTTGTAGACTCTACTACAGTTTGGAGGCTCTGCTACAGTTTGTAGACTCTGCTACAGTTTGTAGACTGCTACAGTTTGTAGACTCTGCTACAGTTTGTAGACTCTGCTACAGTTTGGAGGCTCTGCTACAGTTTGGAGGCTCTGCTACAGTTTGGAGGCTCTGCTACAGTTTGTAGGTTCTGCTACAGTTTGGAGGCTCTGCTACAGTTTGTAGACTGCTACAGTTTGTAGACTCTGCTACAGTTTGCAGGTTCTGCTACAGTTTGTAGACTCTGCTACAGTTTTTAGACTCTGCTACAGTTTGTAGACTGCTACAGTTTGTAGACTCTGCTACAGTTTGTAGACTGCTACAGTTTGGAGGCTCTGCTACAGTTTGTAGACTCTGCTACAGTTTGTAGACTCTGCTACAGTTTGGAGGCTCTGCTACAGTTTGGAGGCTCTGCTACAGTTTGGAGGCTCTGCTACAGTTTGGAGGCTCTGCTACAGTTTGGAGGCTCTGCTACAGTTTGTAGGTTCTGCTACAGTTTGGAGGCTCTGCTACAGTTTGTAGACTGCTACAGTTTGTAGACTCTGCTACAGTTTGCAGGTTCTGCTACAGTTTGTAGACTCTGCTACAGTTTTTAGACTCTGCTACAGTTTGTAGACTGCTACAGTTTGTAGACTCTGCTACAGTTTGTAGACTGCTACAGTTTGGAGGCTCTGCTACAGTTTGTAGACTCTGCTACAGTTTGTAGACTCTGCTACAGTTTGGAGGCTCTGCTACAGTTTGGAGGCTCTGCTACAGTTTGTAGACTCTGCTACAGTTTGGAGGCTCTGCTACAGTTTGGAGGCTCTACTACAGTTTGTAGACTGCTACAGTTTGTAGACTCTGCTACAGTTTGTAGACTGCTACAGTTTGGAGGCTCTGCTACAGTTTGTAGACTGCTACAGTTTGTAGACTCTGCTACAGTTTGTAGACTCTGCTACAGTTTGTAGACTCTGCTACAGTTTGGAGGCTCTGCTACAGTTTGTAGACTCTGCTACAGTTTGTAGACTCTGCTACAGTTTGGAGGCTCTGCTACAGTTTGGAGGCTCTGCTACAGTTTGGAGGCTCTGCCACAGTTTGTAGACTCTGCTACAGTTTGGAGGCTCTGCTACAGTTTGTAGACTCTGCTACAGTTTGTAGGTTCTGCTACAGTTTGTAGACTCTGCTACAGTTTGTAGACTGCTACAGTTCGTAGACTCTGCTACAGTTCGTAGACTCTGCTACAGTTTGTAGACTCTGCTACAGTTTGTAGACTCTGCTACAGTTTGGAGGCTCTGCTACAGTTTGTAGACTGCTACAGTTTGTAGACCCTGCTACAGTTTGTAGACTCTGCTACAGTTTGTAGACTCTGCTACAGTTTGGAGGTTCTGCTACAGTTTGTAGACTGCTACAGTTTGTAGACTCTACTACAGTTTGTAGACTCTGCTACAGTTTGTAGACTCTGCTACAGTTTGGAGGCTCTGCTACAGTTTGGAGGCTCTGCTACAGTTTGTAGACTCTGCTACAGTTTGGAGGCTCTGCTACAGTTTGTAGACTCTGCTACAGTTTGTAGGTTCTGCTACAGTTTGTAGACTGCTACAGTTCGTAGACTCTGCTACAGTTCGTAGACTCTGCTACAGTTTGGAGGCTCTGCTACAGTTTGTAGACTGCTACAGTTTGTAGACTCTGCTACAGTTTGTAGACTCTGCTACAGTTTGTAGACTCTGCTACAGTTTGGAGGCTCTGCTACAGTTTGTAGACTGCTACAGTTTGTAGACTCTGCTACAGTTTGTAGACTCTGCTACAGTTTGTAGACTGCCACAGTTTGTAGGTTCTGCTACAGTTTGTAGACTGCTACAGTTTGTAGACTCTGCTACAGTTTGTAGACTCTGCTACAGTTTGGAGGCTCTGCTACAGTTTGGAGGCTCTGCTACAGTTTGGAGGCTCTGCTACAGTTTGTAGACTGCTACAGTTTGTAGACCCTGCTACAGTTTGTAGACTCTGCTACAGTTTGTAGACTCTGCTACAGTTTGGAGGCTCTGCTACAGTTTGGAGGCTCTGCTACAGTTCGTAGACTCTGCTACAGTTCGTAGACTCTGCTACAGTTTGGAGGCTCTGCTACAGTTTGTAGACTGCTACAGTTTGTAGACTCTGCTACAGTTTGTAGACTCTGCTACAGTTTGGAGGCTCTGCTACAGTTTGGAGGCTCTGCTACAGTTTGGAGGCTCTGCTACAGTTTGGAGGCTCTGCTACAGTTTGTAGACTGCTACAGTTTGTAGACCCTGCTACAGTTTGTAGACTCTGCTACAGTTTGTAGACTCTGCTACAGTTTGGAGGCTCTGCTACAGTTTGGAGGCTCTGCTACAGTTCGTAGACTCTGCTACAGTTCGTAGACTCTGCTACAGTTTGGAGGCTCTGCTACAGTTTGTAGACTGCTACAGTTTGTAGACTCTGCTACAGTTTGGAGGCTCTGCTACAGTTTGTAGACTCTGCTACAGTTTGGAGGTTCTGCTACAGTTTGTAGACTGCAACAGTTTGTAGACTCTGCTACAGTTTGTAGACTCTGCTACAGTTTGGAGGCTCTGCTACAGTTTGGAGGCTCTGCTACAGTTTGGAGGCTCTGCTACAGTTTGGAGGCTCTGCTACAGTTTGTAGACTCTGCTACAGTTTGTAGGTTCTGCTACAGTTTGTAGGCTCCGCTACAGTTTGTAGGTTGTGCTACAGTTTAGAGGCTCTGCTACAGTTTGTAGACTCTGCTACAGTTTGTAGGCTGCTACAGTTTGTAGACTCTGCTACAGTTTGTAGACTCTGCTACAGTTTGTAGACTCTGCTACAGTTTGTAGACTCTGCTACAGTTTGGAGGCTCTGCTACAGTTTGTAGACTCTGCTACAGTTTGGAGGCTCTGCTACAGTTTGGAGGCTCTGCTACAGTTTGTAGACTGCTACAGTTTGTAGACCCTGCTACAGTTTGTAGACTCTGCTACAGTTTGTAGACTCTGCTACAGTTTGTAGACTGCTACAGTTTGTAGGTTCTGCTACAGTTTGTAGACTCTGCTACAGTTTGTAGACTGCTACAGTTCGTAGACTCTGCTACAGTTCGTAGACTCTGCTACAGTTTGGAGGCTCTGCTACAGTTTGTAGACTGCTACAGTTTGTAGACTCTGCTACAGTTTGGAGGCTCTGCTACAGTTTGTAGACTCTGCTACAGTTTGTAGGTTCTGCTACAGTTTGTAGACTCTGCTACAGTTTGTAGACTCTGCTACAGTTCGTAGACTCTGCTACAGTTCGTAGACTCTGCTACAGTTTGGAGGCTCTGCTACAGTTTGTAGACTGCTACAGTTTGTAGACTCTGCTACAGTTTGGAGGCTCTGCTACAGTTTGTAGACTCTGCTACAGTTTGTAGGCTCTGCTACAGTTTGTAGACTGCTACAGTTTGTAGACTCTGCTACAGTTTGGAGGCTCTGCTACAGTTTGTAGACTCTGCTACAGTTTGTAGACTGCCACAGTTTGTAGGTTCTGCTACAGTTTGTAGACTGCTACAGTTTGTAGACTCTGCTACAGTTTGTAGACTGCTACAGTTTGGAGGTTCTGCTACAGTTTGTAGACTGCTACAGTTTGTAGACTCTGCTACAGTTTGTAGACTGCTACAGTTTGTAGACTCTGCTACAGTTTGTAGGCTCTGCTACAGTTTGGAGGCTCTGCTACAGTTTGGAGGCTCTGCTACAGTTTGGAGGCTCTGCTACAGTTTGTAGACTGCTACAGTTTGTAGACCCTGCTACAGTTTGTAGACTCTGCTACAGTTTGTAGACTCTGCTACAGTTTGGAGGCTCTGCTACAGTTTGGAGGCTCTGCTACAGTTCGTAGACTCTGCTACAGTTCGTAGACTCTGCTACAGTTTGGAGGCTCTGCTACAGTTTGTAGACTGCTACAGTTTGTAGACTCTGCTACAGTTTGGAGGCTCTGCTACAGTTTGTAGACTCTGCTACAGTTTGGAGGCTCTGCTACAGTTTGTAGACTGCTACAGTTTGTAGACTCTGCTACAGTTTGGAGGCTCTGCTACAGTTTGTAGACTCTGCTACAGTTTGTAGACTGCCACAGTTTGTAGGTTCTGCTACAGTTTGTAGACTGCTACAGTTTGTAGACTGTGCTACAGTTTGTAGACTGCTACAGTTTGGAGGTTCTGCTACAGTTTGTAGACTGCAATAGTTTGTAGACTCTGCTACAGTTTGTAGACTCTGCTACAGTTTGGAGGCTCTGCTACAGTTTGGAGGCTCTGCTACAGTTTGGAGGCTCTGCTACAGTTTGTAGACTGCTACAGTTTGTAGACCCTGCTACAGTTTGTAGACTCTGCTACAGTTTGTAGACTCTGCTACAGTTTGGAGGCTCTGCTACAGTTTGGAGGCTCTGCTACAGTTTGTAGGTTGTGCTACAGTTTGTAGGTTCTGCTACAGTTTGTAGGCTCCGCTACAGTTTGTAGGTTGTGCTACAGTTTGGAGGCTCTGCTACAGTTTGTAGACTGCCACAGTTTGTAGGTTCTGCTACAGTTTGTAGACTGCTACAGTTTGTAGACTGTGCTACAGTTTGTAGACTGCTACAGTTTGGAGGTTCTGCTACAGTTTGTAGACTGCAATAGTTTGTAGACTCTGCTACAGTTTGTAGACTCTGCTACAGTTTGGAGGCTCTGCTACAGTTTGGAGGCTCTGCTACAGTTTGGAGGCTCTGCTACAGTTTGGAGGCTCTGCTACAGTTTGTAGACTGCTACAGTTTGTAGACCCTGCTACAGTTTGTAGACTCTGCTACAGTTTGTAGACTCTGCTACAGTTTGGAGGCTCTGCTACAGTTTGGAGGCTCTGCTACAGTTTGTAGGTTGTGCTACAGTTTGTAGGTTCTGCTACAGTTTGTAGGCTCCGCTACAGTTTGTAGGTTGTGCTACAGTTTGGAGGCTCTGCTACAGTTTGTAGACTCTGCTACAGTTTGTAGGCTGCTACAGTTTGTAGACTCTGCTACAGTTTGTAGACTCTGCTACAGTTTGTAGACTCTGCTACAGTTTGGAGGCTCTGCTACAGTTTGTAGACTCTGCTACAGTTTGGAGGCTCTGCTACAGTTTGGAGGCTCTGCTACAGTTTGTAGACTGCTACAGTTTGTAGACCCTGCTACAGTTTGTAGACTCTGCTACAGTTTGTAGACTCTGCTACAGTTTGTAGACTGCTACAGTTTGTAGACTCTGCTACAGTTTGTAGACTCTGCTACAGTTTGTAGACTCTGCTACAGTTTGGAGGCTCTGCTACAGTTTGGAGGCTCTGCTACAGTTTGTAGACTCTGCTACAGTTTGTAGGTTCTGCTACAGTTTGGAGGCTCTGCTACAGTTTGTAGACTGCTACAGTTTGTAGACCCTGCTACAGTTTGTAGACTCTGCTACAGTTTGTAGGCTCTGCTACAGTTTGGAGGTTCTGCTACAGTTTGGAGGTTCTGCTACAGTTTGGAGGCTCTGCTACAGTTTGGAGGTTCTGCTACAGTTTGGAGGTTCTGCTACAGTTTGGAGGCTCTGCTACAGTTTGGAGGTTCTGCTACAGTTTGGAGGCTCTGCTACAGTTTGGAGGCTCTGCTACAGTTTGGAGGCTCTGCTACACACTTCAGTAAAGTTGGAAATATATTGACAGATTCAAAATTCCAGGATCAATAACTCATAAGTGAAATGTTGTTATAACATTTTGCTTCTGAGAGATTTAAATCCGTGATGCCTTTCCTGCTGCAGTGAGGTAGCCAATGAGCTGCAACCTAATTTTCACCACAACGAGCTGAGCTGCACTGATAACACTGGACTGTGTGTACAGCCGGCTGTGAGACAAAGAGCAACACTTTAACTTAAACTGAGTTTCCTCACTGCAAAAAGCCACCAGGATTAATCCTCTCACATCTACTGGCTCTTCTTTTTGTTATTGTGTTTAACAGTTTGTTCCCAACTGACTGCTGAAATAAGTTATTATTATTACGTTTTAAATAAATTATTTAAATTTGACCATATGCCCTCAGTGTGGTAAATTCCCCCCAAAATATATGGCAGTTATATCACACTGGATACCATGTAGCCCACATGGATCCTTTTAGAGAAGAATGTGAAGATGTAAATGACATTCATAAAATGTAAGAGCATAAAACCAACATCTGTTCATCTCTACACATCAACACTGATAGTCTAACAATGGCAAAGCTGTTTAAATGGGA
Source organism: Scomberomorus guttatus (assembly GCA_038419695.1). Lineage (NCBI taxonomy): Eukaryota > Metazoa > Chordata > Actinopteri > Scombriformes > Scombridae > Scomberomorus > Scomberomorus guttatus. Next base: position 352,827 of record CM076461.1, read on the forward strand.
AGTCAAATCCAGTCGTGGATGTGGAGAATTGTGACAGCCCTGCTCTTTTATAATGGTGGCTTGTGGAGAAAATGCATTTTGGGCCACAGGACATGTTTTCACTGCAACACTGCGAGCGGCCACTGAGAGAAACTGGCAGCAAGGCTGAGCGTGCTCAAGTGCTGCCGTCGCCATTCCTGTGATGTCAGAGAGGAACTGAACACATCAAAGTGACAGTGAAACAGACATTTTTGTGTTCATCATGGTGGACAGATGAAGGTCGTCTGTGTGAATGTGGAAATTATTCAGTCTCTAAACAAACATATGACATACAAAACATATATTATTATTAAATAATATTGAGCAGTAAAACATAAAAACAATGCATACTGCAAAAACTGTTAAAGAACACTGACTGTGACTGATTGTGTTTCAAGATGTTATGAGTCCTTCAGGTTTTTGAATATTAAAATAGATTTTTGGTGTTTGAACATCTTACAGATATTATATTTCTGATCTTTCAGACCTCATGTGCTCCAAGTCTCACAGCAATCAAGTCCAAGTCCTCATTTTTTCAAGTCTGACTCGAGTCCATCGAAATATCCTCAGATTTTACATTATTGTAATGTTTTTTCTTACAGTTTTAACTTGTTTTAACGTGTGTATATTCTTTTCTTTATTTGATGTGTGCTTCACTGCTGCACAACCAGTTGCCAGCTGTGGACAAATGAAGTAATTGATTGATAGATTGATTGATTTTTCAAGTCTCCAGTGTCACGTCTCAGTCAGACATCTTTGTTAAAGTTTTACTTATGAAGTGAGACACAGCTGGTAGAAGCCTCTCTTCAGCTCTGCAGCTGTGTCACCACATCACATCGGCTGGCATTCATTCATTCATTCACTCAGTAATTAAAACAAGTCTGATTAGTGTGTGTGTGTGTGTGTGTGTGCGCCTCTCCAGTGATGAATGAGCTCTAATTTGGGCAGTGAGCTGCTCTGCTCCGTCTAATGACGTCTATAAATGAGCTCCCTTTTGTTCATATTTAACTATTCAGACTCGGCTTCCCCGTTTCCCCCCCGGCACACTCGCTTCTACACAATACTGATTGTGTCGCTAAATTAAGCTCCACATTTTAATGTTTAAAAAGATTCCCCCATTCTCATATTTGTTTGCCAGAATTAAATCAATGATGGTGTTTTAATGAATTCTGTGCAGCTAAATTTGGAAAACTCAAGCTTTTTCTGCTTTATTTCAGTATGATAAGGCTTAGTTTGACTGAGCGCAGGAAAGAAATAAAAAGATGCCAGATGCAGTTTGAGGAGCTGGTTTCACTCCTGTTTCCTTACTTTTTGCAGGCTCCGTGTTGGGTGCAGCGGCTGAGCGGCACTCTGATGACGCAGCTGGTGAAGGCTACGAACAAGGCATGATGGTCCTTATCCAGCTCCAAGCCCAGAACCCTCCTGTCCTCCTGACCCTGAACGTTACACCTGGACACGCACACAGGAAGCAGATTATTATTACATAAGCCTGGCTGTTACAAGCTTTAGTATTAGTAGCAAACCATCAGGGCTGCGACGAGTACTAGAATATTCTACTCTGTTCTTACTTGGACGGGTTGTAGACGTCGATGTCCTCCAGCAGTTTGGATCCGAAGCTGTCGTTGGGATGCATGCTGGCCAAAACCTTCAGGACTCGGCCGTCATCTGAGCCCAGGAACATCACGGTCCGGTCCTTGTAGGGGCCGGCCGAAACGTCCACCACAATCTGGGTCAGCTTGGACCTGAAAGGGAGACAGAGAGAATATGAAATCCTTTATTACAAACCTTTAAAGGGGACATATTTTAGCTTTTAGTGATTTTCTGTTATTTATTTCCTGTTCTGCTGTCAGATGTTAAAAATGGTCAAAGTTCAGAAAGTTGAGGTGAGTGTTTGTAGAAATGCTGCCTGCAAGTCAAAAGTCAGGGCTTCAACCTGCTCTGAACGCTTCGTTCGCGTAGGCATGTTTGTTTTACTTTTCCGACGAGCTGACGTTGACTCGTCACATACACCCATAAACATGCGTCTGTTCTGTAATCTTTGTTGCTGAGGTGGTTGCTAAGGTGGTTGCTAAGGTGGTTGCTAAGGTGTTTCCATGTGTTGTTCACGTTGTCCACTCTCATATCTCAGATCTGATTCAGCTCCAACATGTACGGATGGATTTGAGAAGTTGACATTTGGAGTAAAGAAGGAGAAAAAGAAGTGAAATCCTGCTACTATAGTTTGTTTACGTAGCCTCCGGAGCCGGAGGAAGCTTCCTGAAGCTGACCAATCAGAACAGAGCGGGCTCATCAGACCATGCAAAGATATTCCAGTAGAGCCCCAGAATATAAATATAGAGCTGGAAATGTGCAAATCTTTCTTTGTCCAAGAAAATTTGGCTGCATATGTAATTGAAACTAAGTCTCAAAGACCACTAAAATAAAAACAGACCCTCTACCTCTTTAATTAGCCCCAATTTGATCTCTTTGATGAAACTCACTGGGAAGACCAAAGCACTAACAATGCCAGTGGTTTGGGGTTTAAAAGCCTGAACAACCTCCTGTTGACTCCCATTTTACATGGCAGCACTCTAGAGCTGAAATTATTAGATGGTTAATCATGTTCCAGTTTTCCATGATAGTAAACTTAACATGTTTGTGTTTGTGACTGTTACTCAGACAAAACAAGTCATCTGAACATGTTCATTTGAAAGAACAATCATCAGTATTTTATACACTGATCAATCAATAGATTATGAAAGAAAATAAGTTTGATACCTAGGACCTGTCAGAGCTCAGACTGGACTGGGAAACGCACAGATGTATAGGGTCTATGTAGAGGGCGAGTGTCTTCCCTCAGACTGATGTTATATAACAGTGAGAGGATCTGTGCATCATCATTATCTAGGTCAGCTCTGGCCTTTCTGGAGAGGAGGCTAATTTGTACGTGGAATTAAGAGTCTGATTCTAGTTCCAGACTGGTAATTACAGTCCATCAGAAACTCATCTGAAACCTGCAGACGCAGATTAAAAAAGGTCAGAGATTTTTAGAGCACCAAGGCAGACGCACACAGAGAGACAGGGAGAGCATTTCCTGCGAGCCACCAACTAATCAAACATGATACCAACGATTATCTTCAACACTTCAGTTCAGGACAGCGGATTCACTGCCTCTCAGAGCTGCTGTAACTTCAGTTCACATTCTCCACTTTCCCTTTTGACCTCGCAGTTCTCCTCCTCCATCATTTTAGGTTCATTTTAGGCTCATCATCGCTCCTCGTCTTACAAAAAGCAGTGTGTAGTCGGGGTCACATTTCAGATGTCTATGAGTTGTTAACAGCTCCACCAAATAGTGATTTTTCCCTCTAAACTTCTCACATGGTTTCATTTTTGTTTTTTCTTCTTTTCTCTCCCATTAATCATCTCACGACCCCTCAGATTTATCTGCTGACCCTTTGGAGGGGCCCCACCCCTAGGTTGGGAACCACTGGACTAAACTAGCTAACTGTATATAAAGTAGTTGAAACTAGCTCCACCTCCAGCAGCTACAACAGTAACATGCTGCTTACACACTGATGCTTCAGTATTAATAATCTAATGATGTCATATATAATAATATATCAGTCAGAGGGACCAAACCACTACTTTTACTGCAATACTTTAACTACATCAAGCTCATAATACTTATGTACTTTTACTGCAATACTTTAACTACATCAAGCTCATGATACTTATGTACTTTTACTGCAATACTTTAACTACATCAAGCTCATAATACTTATGTACTTTTACTGCAATACTTTAACTACATCGAGCTCATAATACTTATGTACTTTTACTGCAATACTTTAACTACATCGAGCTCATAATACTTATGTACTTTTACTGCAATACTTTAACTACATCGAGCTCATAATACTTATGTACTTTTACTGCAATACTTTAACTACATCAAGCTCATAATACTTATGTACTTTTACTGTAGTAGGATTTTACATGCAGGACTTTTACTTGTAATGGAGTATTTTTACATTGTTATATTGGTACTTTTACTGCAGTAAAGGAGCTGAATACTTCTTCCACCTCTGGTGGTTATTGATTAAAACAAATCCTATTTTTGAACTTGAGAGTCAGATTAACAGCTACACTTAGATTTTTAAATTCCCATCACATTATTGGAGAGTGTGATAATGTCTTCTTTTATCAGCTACACTACACCGGCTCTGACGTTTGACAGCAGTGAGGAGATTGAAGATAATTTTACTGTTGCATCTTGTCAGTCAGTGTGTACAGGAGTGTAATGATCCATCAGAGAGCAGCAGAGCAGAGAGGAAGAACAAAGTCTTTTTCTATTACAAGTACATTTTTATCATCCTCCACAAATCATATTGACACAAACAAGACTAGGTTAAAACCTACTATATAGCTGGACTGTGTATGGTCAATGTGTGAAATTGTGGTCAGTGTGTTACAGGCATAGTCAGTGGTAGACATAATGTGAATTCCTGGATATTAAATGTTCATCTGTAATTTTCTGTAGTGGTCCCAGTAATATTTGTTGTGTACTGAAGTAGCATCACATGACATGGTTAAGCTGCATTTGAGAAAAAAAAGGATATAAATGCAGTTGCAAGAACAAAACTTTCCACTTGGGATGTTTGATTTGTAAGAGAACTTATTTTAATTTTAATTATAATTACTCTAATTACCTGTTAACTCGCCCTACTCTTTCATGTGTTTCTATCTGTGAATGTCTGTAAACATATAGTCTCATCCATATGTTTATGTAGGATTAGCATGCTAGGCTAACAGTCCGTCAGCTGTGTGACTTTATATCCGCGCTGTGACGTCTTTCAGAGCACACAAACACCGTAAACACGCCTGTCACCTGCCCAGCACGGTGCTGTTAAACTGGAGACACCGCAGCTACAACTTATTTTTATACAGTCTATAGGCTACACACAGCACGGCACGGCTATGCTAACAATGCTAGCCATGCTAACTAGCTGCTAGCCACCATGCAGGCTGGTAAAATGGATCCGTTGCATCTCTTTGTATCTGCAGGTTGGTGCTCCTGAGGCGCTTCGTTTGGTAAATGTGTTTTTAAAACATTTCGGGACTGCGCTCACTCTCAGTCCCGCTGACAGAGAGCTGCACTCGGGGCTCCGCTGTAGACGCCCCCTGAGGACGTAACAGAAACTGTTGACACCGATTTATTTTGAAAGAGCAACAGCCAGTGGGGAAACTCCAACACTGGGCTGCCTGACCAATGGTGTAGCTTCATCACTCAGTGAGTCAGTGATAGACATTCAGGGTTACAGGGCTGATCTGTGGCTGGTCCAGATAAAAAGTCACAATAAATGTCAGTACGTGTCTCAGCAAAATTAAATCTGGGATATTTAAAGTCATGTTAGCTCGCTGGCTCTAGCTCTGACAGTGTTGGTCTACCGCTTTGTTCAAGACTAAAATATCTCAACTATTAGATTCAACTGACATGAAATTTGGTACAAACATTCATGATCCCCAGAGGATGAATCCTCCTGACTTTGGTGATCCACTGAGTTTTCCTTTAGCACCCAGAGCAGGTCAAAGTTTAACTTAATCTGTGAAATATCACATCTACTGGATTGATGTTGTGATATTTCATAACTTTGACCTTCTCTGGGTGCTAAATGAAAACTCAATGGATTTTGAGATGTGTGAGATTAGTCAATCATAAGAGTCATAAATCTTTGTTGTGACTTGGTCGAGACGCAAATCACCGCCGACCAAAAACTGGGCTTCAAACTGGCACCAGTGAAACCAAGGGGTGATGTCACACCTCACTACGCTCCAAAGCACATTCAGGCTATGGTTGGACAACAACCAATCAGAGTGCACTGTCTTTCACCTGTACAGAGGTGATGTGTAAAGTGACAGCCCCAAAAACAAATGTTTCTATGTGTGAACAGGTTTTATGAATGAAAGTGAAGCTGGACATATTCATGGTATTTGGGAGGTGAAGGTGGGCTCCCCCAAGGTGACATCACACCCACAGGTGACCCGAGGGTAAGAGTCACAGTAAAATATCATCCCTCTGTCTCTTCTCAATGTTTACAGGTGAAGAGCATTCTGTGCTCCTATTGGTCAAGTTTTCAAACTTGGTGAGAGAAGGCAAAAAAACTTCTGACTTGCTCGTTGTTTTGTTGGGATGTCACGAGGTGTCATGAGGCGTCCCAGCTGCTGCATTGGTTATCTTCCACTATGACGTGCTACACGTGATAAAAGCAGCAACTCCTATGTCTGGTGCTTATTTATTTTTGCTTGGACGCTTGACATTGATCAGGTTGGGACTGATGTGTAGTCTGAACCCGGCATAAGAGGGACTCGTCCTTCACCTTCTCTCCCAGCAGATTTACCTGACTAACCTGACCCTGATCACTGTAACTCCAGATATCCTGCATGTCTATTATCTCTGAGTTACCTGCTGGACGTCCTGGTGAAGCAGGGCCGGTCGTTGACGGAAGGAACAGCTTCGTCCATCAGCGGATACGACTTGATAAATGTCAGCATCTCATCTGGAAACTGAACCGATGACTTGTATTCTGCAGCTGGACCGTCGCCTGCACACGTACCAGGTCTGCAGGAAATAAAAAAAACATTTCACACACACACATTTCAGATCTGTTCTTGTTTAAATGTTGCTGTAAACTCTTAAACGTGTCCCACAGGGTCTCACCTCGGCCGGGGAACCTGCTCATCAGCTACTGGAGTCCAGGATGAGTCGCTGGTCCGCTGCTCCTTAAACTTCCCGTTAAAGACTTTCTCTATGTCATCCATGTAGAAAGCACAAACTGCAGAGCCGGGGATGCTGCAGAGACACAGAGTCAGGAAACATATTCTCCATCAGACACACATTCAACAAGCTGCAAATAATTATGTCTTGACATTTGAAAAAGAGATTTCAACACTGCATGAATGCCAAGAAAGCTCAGTCCAAACCCTAAAACCTGAACTGACATCGACTCAATAAACCAAAACTGAAACTAAACCAAACAAACTCCCAAAACTCCAAAACCCTGAAAACTTTTAAATTAAAACCCTTGAAATATCAAGAGCCACAGAGCGCTGTGCTGTATCTCTGACTCACAGCAGAATCCACACAGTAAATTAAAACATTACATAATCCACACATGCATAGCATATGGACAGATGTGTCTACTGTAACACTGCCATCAACACATGTGAATCTATCTATCTATGGAGTAGTAAGTGCAGTAGGAAGTATCAGAGTGGTGAATGAGAGACTCCTATATACTGTATATGCTGTATATATACATATACATATTTCCCCTAACCCATTGTCCTCAATTGGAGGTTTGGGCAAAAACAAACACCAAAGCAGAATCATCCGGCAGTGAAACAGATTGAGAAAGAAATATCATTTAGAAAGAGTTGCACAAAACATATTTAAAATATATCAGTAAAAACAAATTAAAACAGGTAAATAAGAACAAGTTAAACACAATAAGATGGTCGTTTTGTTTGCTGTACCTCCACCCCAAAGGAAGCAGCTCATATTCTTTACCTCCTGTTCATACTGACCATTAGAAGATCCCTTCATAATGCACTTACAATGGAAGTGATGGGGGACAAAATCCACAGTCCTCCTTCTGTGCAAACATGGATTTCAAAGTTTATCTGAAGCTAATATGAAGCTTCAGCGTCCAGATGAGTCAAATCAAGTAGATATCTTTCAACGTTACAGTCTTTTTAGTGCCAAAGTCCCTCTTTTTCACTGTCAGCTCTCTTCTTGGTCTCTGAGCAGCGTTCAGTACGTGTCTGTATAACTGACACAGAGCTGCTATCAAAACGCTGCCAACAGCAGGAAGCTGTGATGTCAGCTGTTTGTCCATCATGCTCTCCATCAGCAGGATGTGATGTCATGTTTCCATCGCTTCAGGCTGTCAGACTTCTGACTGTCGCTCTGGTCATTACATCTTCTTCTTCTGCTGCTTTACTGCACTTGACAGGAGAATCAGCACCAACTGTTCACTGTGATGAGCTATTAATATTCACTGGAGATTCATGGTTTTCATATTCAGCCACAATTTTCTTCTTTGTTGTTTCAATGAAAAACTGAAAAAAAACCCCACTCCAAACTAAGTCAGAGGAAATGACAAAAGAGAAAATGAATGTGTACCTGTTGGCCTGTGTGGTGAAGACTCCAACCACAGCAGGTCTCTGGTTGATCTGCAGCACGTTGGTGAGAGACTGAAGCACGTCGAAGTAGAAGAAGGAATCTCCAGGAACCGAACAGTTCAGACGAGCCTGAACAAACCCATGGTCAGAGGTCAGAGTGTGTGTGTGTGTGTGTGTGTGTGTGTGTGTGTGTGTGTGTGTGTGTGGACAGCAGGTGAGAGCAGGTATGTGCACCTGAGGAGTCTGGATATATAAACATAACAGACTCAGTGGAGGACACAGTTCTTTAGCTTCTCCAGTCTTTCATTTAACAGGGAACCTCAGAGTGCATTATTGCTTATAAATGAATTATAGAGTTGATTTCTTTTATTTATTATATTTAAGAAAACAACAGTAAAAAGAGAGTGAAGTCACCTTGAGAAAGGAAGTCCAGTATCTCTCCAGGACTCTGGGAGATCCGCCGTTATCGTTCTTACAGACCCGAGCGACCCGAGAAAACACCACCTGTGGAGAGAGAAGCACCTTCACACATCGTGCTTTTACAACAGAATCATGTGTAACACATTACTTCTCATTTTCTGTCAGGCTGCTACAGTCATTGACTGATACTGCACGGCGTGGAGTCTAAAACCCTTTACTTGGCAATAAATCAATATTATCATTTAGTGATTTTTTTCAGAATCACCATCAAGATGCTATAATCATATCATGTTATTGTTCTCTTGTCTCAAATTAATGACTCAAAACTATCATTAAAAACCAAATTAGTTACTACTGGCAACACTTTTTTTAAAGGATCATTCTGGCGATTTTCTATATTTTTCTTCTTGTCAACAAATTTTATGTTTGGATCCAAACCAACAATGAACTGATCTACTAACAAGTATATTGTGTGTATCCAAAGCCTGATATATCTTATTCCTCTGTTGTCCAAAAACAGGTCAGTGAGTCACACCGCTGCACTGGGTCACATGTTCCTTCATCATGAAGAGTTTGGTCACGTTAGTTTGTTTAGAAACGGCTCCAAAGACTAATAACAGCATCATGTTTTCAGTCTCCAGAGAGTAGTTCTGTAGTTAGTCACAACCGCTGGACTTTAATTTCCAAAAGAACTTCGGAAATCCAGAGGTTGTGATATGTAGCACAACAAGCCAGTGAAGCTGTAAACAGAACCGTGTTCCTGCACATGCTCAGTGGCGTCTGCCTTACACAGAACTACTCTACAGAGACTGAAAACATGATGCCGTTATTAGTCTTTGGAGCCGTTTCTAAACAGACTACCAACCAAGCTCAAATTTTAAATGCAAATGACTTTTACTTGAGCACTGTGGTATTGCCTCTTTTATTTAAGTAAAACACGTAAATACACTTTTAATCTACATTATATATGGACATCTATGAATAACGCCTGTTATCAATCTACACACATATAGAGTGTCACAAAACTTTACTTTTGGATGGAAATGTTCACACAGACACAGGGACATGGCATACCTTGCCCAGGGCGGTGTACTCCACAGCGATCTCACTGAGGAAGAAGTAGACGTAGTTACCGTAGTCGATGGCGTGCAGGAAGTGCGGCTCTGCAGAGACGGAGAGGAACACTGTGATCGATTTCTGTTGTTTTCAAGGCAAAACTCTCCTCATCTCTTTTCTTTCAACACATCAGCATCAGTCTGTGAAGCTCAACACGTCCCAGCAGTTATCGGGTGATAAAAGGTTGTTATTTCATTTTCTCCGCCTGCCTCGCCCACTTTTACTTAATAGCTACTTTTCCCAGGATGCCTTTCAAACGCCACAGAGAGGAAATATGAGCGTGTTGCTTTCAGATGTGGGTTTATATGGCCTCTGAGTTTCATCAAACTGGATTTTAGGATCTATGGAAGCAACTAATCTTCATAATGACCTTAAAAGACACTGAATATCTAAATCATACTGGACATGTTTTGCTTCCATATGGCTGACAATTTATGTTTAAAGGCAAATTAATGAGTATTAACCAGTTAATCAATTAATTTATAAAATGTCTGCTGAAAATATCCCAAATAGCCCAAAGTATTAAATTCATTATGATATGAAACACAGATAACCAGGCTAATCTCTGAATATCAGAAACTGGATTAACATTTAAATTTTATAGCAATTTCCTGGAAAATATTAGAGTAATTTGCAGGTATTTAACAGTTCATTTTTAGGACATTAGGTTGGTTTGGTTGATAAGTGCCCACACATTATATTTGGGTTCATATGTAGTTGTTAATTTGCATTAGTTAGTGTGTAGTTTTGTGTGTCAAATGATATATTAGCATATTAGGTTTGTTACAGTTTTTAAGAAATAATCTAATATATATATATATATATATATATATATATATATATATATATATATATATATATATATATATATATATACACACACACAGTATATATATATTTTATAGTTTGACACACAAAACTACACACTGAAAACACATCATGTGACCTACCTCGGAGCCACTTGGAGTCGTACTTGACGGTCCTGAGGACGGGTCGGCCGTCTCCCAGGCTCCTGTAGATGACGGCGTCACTGGCCAGGAAGTCTGTCATGGTGGCCGAGTAGAAATCTCCCCCTGAGAGACAGAGACATGATTCTGTTACTGAACTCCTCTGACACCAAGTTTAAAAAATAACTTTAAAAATCCTAATTTTAATACGTCAAATTTTCTAGTAATCTAAAATAAACACTAATCTCTTGTAAATACGTAGATAATTCTCAGAGCTCCTTTACATTACATCTTACCTGTTACCTGTTTTATCCTTTGCAATGTTCATGTTCACATTTTCTTCTGCATCCAAAATTCCTATTTTGCTCCATATTTCCCATCTTCCATATCCACCTATTAATTACTTCCTTGCATTCTACTTCTTACTGTATTGTAAAATGTTCCTCTTTTTCTTAAATGTCTTTCTGGTAAATTTTCACTTTACAGGTACATTAATTCCTACTCATTTCTCAGGACTGTTTCCAGAAAGATCTATGTAATTAGGCACTAATTATAGGTCAAATACAGACATTGTTCAATTGATAAACTCCCAAATAGTCACTTCCAATTAAATGCTAAGCTTGTGTAACCGTGTAATATATCAGCATATTAGGTTGTTTCTTAACTCTGTAATGAGCACATTTCCTGTATACGACCAAATTATAGAACTCTGTCAGAGAAATGTCCTCTGAGTTAACAGTTACACAGCAGCTACCATCTTAACTGTTTTCCTGTTTTTTCTTACAATCTGTACCGAATTGCACCACCCTCTCTGTAAAATATCTTAAAAATTAACCGTTAAATACCTGCAAACTAATCAGAAAATTTGTGTAAAATTAATGGACCTGTAAAATAAAGTGTTACCTCAATCACCACCTGAATGTTAGTATTTATGCCAGTAAATATCACGAAACGTTTAAAAATACAGAAAACATGACAGAATTAAAGTCACTTTGGACTTACCAGCAAACAGTCCAACGTTGGACTGAACGGACTCGAAGGGACATCGAGCCTGACCGACCACCTCCTCCCCGACCTGCTCCAGGCTTGTCATCTGAGAGGAAGAGGAGGTAAACATGCGAATGAATTACTTTCCATCAATAAGATTAGAGAATAAAGACAAAGTGCGAATCATAAATAACAAAACAAAACAGAAAAAGGTGTAAAAGGGAGGGAAGTCTTTATACAGGAGTCACTGACTCCTGTTGTGTCTTGATGTTTTGTGGATAATTTGTGCTAATGTTATTCACAGCGTGCCAGCAGAGACGGTAATAATGCTGCTCATCAGCTGGTGTCAGTCAGTGTTCAGCAGGGACTCGCTGCATGTTACTGTACCTGAGCTAATAATACGCCAACAGCTCTGATCATGTGATTAACAAACATCCGATCAGTTCTGGAATAAAACGCCACAGTCTGACCTGCTTCACCTTCTGTCTGACCCACATCAAAGAGTAGAATAAATGAACACCAGCTTTCTCACTTTTCATATGACAAACATGTATAAACACATAATTAAGACACGTCACTCATCATTCAAACTAATGAAGACATGAATAACAGGCTGTATGTGAAAATGATGGAAACTGACTCAACATGAAGAAACAGTTGACAGAAATGTTCCAAATTACAAATGGAATTATGAATAAAGGCCACGTTCATATTGTGTGAACAAACCAAACATGTTCACATTACAGGCCTTAATTCTCGGTTCATTCTAAACCTTCCATCATGACGCAAACTAACAGTCTAGTGTTTGGCTTTATCAAAGTATACAAGCTCCACTTGCTCAAAACCTTTCCAGGTGAGATTATTTGAACCTCATTTTCATATCAGAATCCACTTTTCTGAAATAATTTCATCATTCATCATTCAAGTGGCATTTTCTCATCACATTGGTCTTGAAGTCACAGTCTGTGGTTTTATTTTCAGAAAAAAGTTTGTCACGTTTAATCACCTAAACCTCAAACAACACTGACATGTAGTCCACTCAAACAGAGACCTCATCTTCACACGACTTAAAGTTTGCCGTCAGGACACAAAATCGTCTGAGTAGTTTACGTTCTACATTTTAATTTTTACCGATTCTGATTTAATGGAAGACGTTTACGCTCTACATGTTAATGTTTACTGATTCTGATGTAATGAAGAAGTTTACGTTCTACATGTTAATGTTTACTGATTCTGATGTAACAAAGAAGTTTACGTTCTACATGTTAATGTTTACTGATTCTGATGTAACGAAGAAGTTTACGTTCTACATGTTAATGTTTACTGATTCTGATGTAACGAAGAAGTTTACGTTCTACATGTTAATGTTTACTGATTCTGATGTAACGAAGAAGTTTACGTTCTACATGTTAATGTTTACTGATTCTGATGTAACGAAGAAGTTTACGTTCTACATGTTAATGTTTACTGATTCTGATGTAACGAAGAAGTTTACGTTCTACATGTTAATGTTTACTGATTCTGATGTAACGAAGAAGTTTACGTTCTATATGTTAATGTTTACTGATTCTGATGTAACGAAGAAGTTTACGTTCTACATGTTAATGTTTACTGATTCTGATGTAACGAAGAAGTTTACGTTCTACATGTTAATGTTTACTGATTCTGATGTAACGAAGAAGTTTACGTTCTACATGTTAATGTTTACTGATTCTGATGTAACGAAGAAGTTTACGTTCTACATGTTAATGTTTACTGATTCTGATGTAACGAAGAAGTTTACGTTCTACATGTTAATGTTTACTGATTCTGATGTAACGAAGAAGTTTACGTTCTACATGTTAATGTTTACTGATTCTGATGTAACGAAGAAGTTTACGTTCTACATGTTAATGTTTACTGATTCTGATGTAACGAAGAAGTTTACGTTCTACATGTTAATGTTTACTGATTCTGATGTAACGAAGAAGTTTACGTTCTACATGTTAATGTTTACTGATTCTGATGTAACGAAGAAGTTTACGTTCTACATGTTAATGTTTACTGATTCTGATGTAACGAAGAAGTTTACGTTCTACATGTTAATGTTTACTGATGCTGATTTAATGGAAGAAGTTGGTGTTCGTGTTACTTTCGGCCTCAGCAATTAATTTAAAGAAAATCCAATAAAAATTCAAGCTGAATTTATGAAGTCATTAAAACTGCAGAACAGTCTCTCTCACACGATCATCTCAGTTAATGTTTTCACCTGAATGTGAAGGTTGAAGGTTACCTCTGTCCAAAGCTCACAACCCCTTTATAAGCATCACAGCAATTTGACAAAAATATGCAACAAAAGGTCAATCTTCTGGCTTTTTCTATAGCTTTTAACGATTTTCAAGGTCAAGGATGAACTCTCTAAAGCTCAAAGTATGAAGTTTGATTTTTCCAGCAGACATTTATTGAAGTAGATTTAACTTTTGATTAAAAACAATTTGTTCCATCTTTTTAATCCAGTTTAATCCGTCTTGTAATAAAATATCGTCAAAGCTTCGTCAGGATCCAGAGTGTTACAAAAAAAGTACATAGATTTTATTTTGTGCCGTCAATCATAAAATGAGAGCAGACGTCTGTTTTTCTGAGTGCTGCAAATCTCATTTAAGATCCGAACTCTTCACAAAGGAAAGAAAAGCTCCTCATCTCGTCTTCAGGTAAATGTGTTGTTTTTCCCGCCGCTGGAGGTTTCAAAGCACAAGAAGCTTCTGCTAAATGGGGTCGATGGCTGTCAATCAAACCACCGGTGCCGGAGCCGGAGCTGTGAGGATGGAGCACGACTCTCGATTGACACCTGAAATTGTGGCTTTTGCGAAGATGTCATGTTTGGTCTTGGCGAGGTATCTTGAGCCGTCTGACACTTTCAATTAGGAGCAAGTGAGCGGGTGAGCGAGTGAGCGGGGGAACGTCGCGCCTCGTCTCTCTGCTCGTTAACTCGCTGTTAGTGGTGCTGTGTTTGGAAATGCAACAGCTGAGAGGATAATGGGCAGGTTCACTGTGTTGTTATGAAACACTGATATGCAGGATGGTTATATTTAAACTGCAGCTCCTTCAAAACAGCAACTGGCTGCATCTCCTTATGAAAAGTAATTATTAACTAAAGCAGGAAGTATGTAATCAAGTAACCAATTAATTGATTCTGTGTAAAATGAATTCACTACAGAGACACAACTGAACAGACAAGATGCTGATATAAAACTAAAACCTTTTTCTTGTAGTTAGATGTGTCTTTCTTTTTGAGAACACATTTAAAGCTTTTAAACAGACTGAAATTATGCTGCTCTGAAGTGTGTTTGATGTATTTCTGCTGAGATCAGCTGCCAGATTTTTCTTGAGCAGGTTCAAACTTCCTACGAGAGAGAGGGAGGTGTGACATGACAGGAGTGATGAGAGAAAAACGCAGCACAAGTTCAGGGTATTTACCAAAAAAACAATTAGTAATATAATTATTATTCAGACTTTTTTGAAGAATCACATAGTTTCCTCGCGACCTGGCAGCAAATACCCCGAGACCTGGAGGCGTTGGGTACACAGAAAGCAATTTAATCTCAGTTTGACTTTAAGTAAATGTTTTTTATCAAGGTCCTGCAAAGATTTTTACTGCACAACAGCCATATTTATTAAAGCCTGTCGGGTACATGAGTAAATGTACCATATCGGTCTGAATATAAGACAATGTTTTATTCTGAGAATTACTTTTGAAAATGTTGATCAGATCTTCTTTTTGAAAGGAGAGAGTACCTACAGAGAGTGATGCATTCTGGGTTGTTTGTAGCACTGATGTTGCTAGGCTAGTGAGTTTCTTCCAGTCTGTTAGAGTCAGTCAGGACTAAAAGTGTTTGTTAGCTCAGTTTAACCTGCAGGAGTTTCTGAAGGCTCGTGTGATGTGTTTTAAAATTGATGACAAATGAAAACATCTTTACTGCAGAAAAACAGTGAGGACGGAATCATCTGTCAAACTCTGAAAAATTACATCTGCCAAAGAAAACAATTTCAGTGCTTCGAACAGCGTGACAGCAGAGAGTGAGAGTGTGACTGAGAGACAAACTACACTGATGTGGGATTCACCCTCTGCTTTATTGGAAGTTTTTCAACTTTACGACAGAAAAGGCTTACAGGACGAGGACTCTCTTCTGCTTGGATTAATAGTATCTCAAGGAACGACTGTGAAAGTGAGTTTATCTTCAAAAACTTTTTCCCAAAAAAGAGGTGTTGGAAAGGGAGGTGTTGTCTCATCATTGGCGTCATCTTATATTTAGGACAATACAGTACTTCGATGGTTTGCTTTGGAGAACAGTCAGCAGTTCGACTGGTGTGCCGGGCTGCCAGTCAGAGTCAGTCTGACAAAGATTAGATTTTTAGCTTCTATTAAAGCACTTGTCAGCCCTAAAAAGCACAAAAGCATTTGCACAATGATTCAAGGCCTTTGAAAAAACCAGAACCGAACAGCCAGATAACACAAAAACACAATCAAACAAGAAACACATAAAAGAATTGCAGTTTGAGCAAAGGACTCTACGTTCCGACCCACCAAAAAAAGTTTGCTGCTCAGTTTGAAATTAAAAGTTACAGGAGTTCAACTCTCAACAGAAAATCTCTTCAGGATCCCAGCAGAACCAAAAAACAAGATCCTCAGTTCAACAGTCTATACAATTTCTGGCTAACATTAAAACCGAGTAACTCCTCTTGCAGTTCAAAACCAGCTACGTATTTTCTCCGGAAACACTGGAGTTACGTCCTGGACGGCCGGAAAGTCGGGTTAATGGAGTGGAAGACAATGTGGACGATAATCACTCACGAACAGACTGAGCTTCTGCAGGTGAGAGGATACGCACCATATTGGTTTGGAAACCTGGTGTGTTTATCATGTTAGGTGTGTGTGACACAGGGGCAGCGATCACCACACCATGTAGTTCAAGAGTAACTACACACTCAAATTCTGCTAGCTGTATGACAGTAAACAGTGTCATATGTGTAATTGTACATTTAATCTGTGTGTTAAACTCTGAACTGAACTGGCTGAAAATGCTAAATGAATTTCAGTGTAAGCTGACAACAAAGTCGTATCGTATCATATATTGTATCATATATCATATTGTATCATATCATATATCGTATCGTATCGTATCGTATCATATCGTAGCTCCCTCCATCCCAGCATATTTAAAAAAATGCAGAACAGGACAGCGACTGTAGTGTGTGACGTGAGGGTCAGGGGTCACCAACTGACCATCGGGCAGGACAGGACAGGACGGGACGGGACAGGACAGGACAGGACGGGACAGGACAGGACAGGACGGGACGGGACAGGATAGGACAGAATGGGACAGGACAGGACGGGACAGAACAGGACAGGACAGGACAGGACAGGACGGGACAGGACAGGACGGGACGGGACAGGACAGGACGGGACAGGATGTGACAGGACGGGACGGGACAGGACAGGACGGGACGGGACAGGACAGGACAGGACAGGACGGGACAGGACAGGACGGGACAGGACAGGACAGGACAGAATGGGACAGGACAGGACGGGACAGAACAGGACGGGACAGGACGGGACAGAACAGGACGGGACAGGACGAGACAGGACAGGACAGGACAGGACAGGACAGGACAGGACAGGACGGGACGGGACGGGACGGGACGGGACAGGACAGGACAGGACAGGACGGGACAGGACAGGACAGAATGGGACAGGACAGGACAGGACGGGACAGAACAGGACGGGACAGGACGGGACAGGACAGGACGGGACAGGACAGGACGGGACAGGACAGGACGGGACGGGACAGGACAGGACGGGACAGGATGTGACAGGATGTGACAGGATGTGACAGGATGGGACAGGACAGGATGGGACAGGACGGGACAGGACGGGACAGGATGGGACAGGACGGGACAGGACAGGACAGGACGGGACGGGACGGGACAGGACAGAATGGGACAGGACAGGACGGGACAGAACAGGACGGGACAGGACAGGACGGGACAGGACAGGACGGGACAGGACAGGACGGGACGGGACAGGACAGGACAGAATGGGACAGGACAGGACAGGACGGGACAGAACAGGACGGGACAGGACGGGACAGGACAGGACGGGACAGGACAGGACGGGACGGGACGGGACAGGACGGGACGGGACGGGACAGGACAGGACGGGACAGGATGTGACAGGATGTGACAGGATGGGACAGGACGGGACGGGACAGGATGGGACAGGATGTGACAGGATGGGACAGGACGGGACGGGACAGGATGGGACAGGACGGGACAGGACAGGACAGGACGGGACGGGACGGGACGGGACAGGACAGAATGGGACAGGACAGGACGGGACAGAACAGGACGGGACAGGATGGGACAGGACAGGACGGGACAGGACAGGACGGGACAGGACGGGACAGGACAGGACGGGACAGGACGGGACGGGACAGGATGTGACAGGATGTGACAGGACAGGATGGGACAGGACAGGACGGGACAGGACGGGACAGGACGGGACGGGTCAGGACAGGATGGGACAGGACAGGATGGGACAGGACGGGACAGGACAGGATGGGACAGGACGGGACAGGACAGGACGGGACAGGACGGGACAGGATGTGACAGGATGGGACAGGACAGGATGGGACAGGACGGGACGCGACAGGACAGGGCGGGGCAGAATGGGACAGGACGGGACAGAATGGGATGGGACAGGACGGGACGGGACAGGACGAGACAGGACGGGACAGAATGGGACGGGACAGGACAGGACAGGACAGGACAGGGCGGGACGGGTCAGGACAGAATGGGACAGGACAGGACGGGACAGAATGGGACAGGACGGGACAGGATGGGACGGGACGGGACAGGACAGGGCGGGATGGGTCAGGACAGAATGGGACAGGACAGGACGGGACAGAATGTGACAGGACTGGATGGGACAGGACGGGACAGGACGGGACAGGACGGGACAGGACTAGGACGGGACAGGACAGGACCGAACGGGACGGGACGGGACGGGATAGGACAGGACCGAACGGGATGGGACGGGACAGGACTGGATGGGACAGGACGGGATGGGACAGGACGGGACCGAACGGGACGGGACAGGACGGGACGAGACGGGACAGGACTGGATGGGACAGGACAGGATGAGACAGGACTGGATGGGACAGATGTGTGTGTGTGTGTACCTTGTAGTTTCGGCAGGTGGGGTTGAAAGCGTTGGTACCGCAGGCGAACAGCGTCTCGTCGTTTCGGGGCACCAAAACTTTGACGTAGTTGTAGCACTCATCCTGAAACACAAACACCAACAAAAAAACTAAATTAAATAAATGACGCTGTCCTTGTCCATAATGTGATAAGATCTTCAAAACGTTTTTCTGAAGCTGCGAGAGTTTCTAATTTTATCGCTGGTATCAGTAAACTCTAATTTGTCTGTCAGGGATGAAACATTTCTCTCAAACAGCAAACTGCTGGTCACAACATCTACATATTCGATTCTGCACTTAAACCATCCAGTGTGTTTAAGTAAGAAACTTTTAAACTTTTAGTTTCTTACTTGTGTGGTAGTAAGAAACTAAACGTTTAAATTGAAATTAAATCTAAAAAGGAAAGTGAAACAGAACATGTAGAGGAACTCACGCTGTTCTTCCCTCTGACTGTACACTTGCTGACGTCTTTGGATTTCCAAGTCAGCTTCTGAAACACATGAAGAGGAAGAAAACATTATAATCTCACATAAAGAGCTTTGTTGATGAGAAATATGAGGGGGGAAGAGCTTACTTCAGGTAAGTAAAATTACACCACAAATATGTTACGAAAACCAAACCAAGACCAGTACAGGTTGGGTTATTGGATGCCTTACTGACAGGAGTTCCCATAATGCTGATATAACGTTGCTGTGAGCTACAGCTTGAGCTGTGTGATTTCAGCTGACATTTGTTTACATTTTGGTGAATTGTCTCAATTTTTCAAGTGTGTCTTAAACCAACAGTCAGGAGCCCAAATGAAGAGTGAAACCTGTTTTTCTTGCTGTAATCATTCCTCCTGTTCATACTGACCATTAGAAGATCCCTTCATAATGCACTTACAATGGAAGTGATGGGGGACAAAATCCACAGTCCTCCTTCTGTGCAAACATGGATTTCAAAGTTTATCTGAAGCTAATATGAAGCTTCAGCGTCCAAATGAGTCAAATCAAGTAGATATCTTTCAACGTTACAGTCTTTTTAGTGCCAAAGTCCCTCTTTTTGTTACTATACTTCCACCACAGCTCAACAGGGAAACACTGTCCGAGGAAACACAAAGAGGGAATTTGATGCTAAAAAGACTGTAAATGTGGCAGATATCCACTTGATATGACTAACTCAGACTGCTGAAGCCTCATATAAGCTTCACATCTACTTTTAAATGACTGTGTGGACACACTGTGGATTTTGGCCTCCATCACTTCCATTAAAGCACATTTGAAGGGGATCTTTTAATATCCAGTATGAACAGGAGGAATGATTACAGCGAGGAAAACCTCTTTCACTGTTCATATGGACACCTGACTGCTGTTTAACACATGGATTTCTGTGATACTGAAGAAAACTTAAACGTGAAGATTCTCAGGCAGGTTCTGCAGTTATAGTGAGTGTCTGTTTTATCATTTCTAAGCAGATTACAGAGGTTTGTTTGCAATGTACATCAGAGATGATGAAATCCTCTGGAAGTGTAAGTCACACTGAATCAACATGTCTCAAAAACATGTCTGTGTGTTCAGATTTGACTCAAGTTGAGTTATGACTAAAAGAAGGAGGAGGAGGGTTTTGGAGTTTTGCAGCCTCACACAGACGCTGCATGTAAACACCTGATACAGGTTTCTGTTCACTGCCTGCCTAAGTTATGTCTAATTGGTCAATAAAACAAATAAACCTAAAAAATCAGTGATAAATGTATTTATGCTCCAGTCTTCTGTTACCTGTGATCAGGTGTATACTGGACACTTAGAATAATGTGAACACTGAATACATGTAAATATATTCACTGAGGAAGTCATTTATACATTCAGCCTGAGAAGTGAAACAATATTTATTCTGAAACTGTGAAAAGCCTCCGCTAAGGATAATAATAAAGATTATTTCTGCCTGAAAGAAAGAACTCAAACTACAAAACATGGAAGTCTTGTTTGTTTTGTGTGTTCAACAGGACAAATTAATGATTAATAATGTAAAACTTTTCTTTAAAATAACACCATCCCAGGCGTCACACAGAGCTGCAGAGCAGGATGCGATGTGATTGGTCGGATCACTGATAACGAGAGTAACAGCTCACATCAAAGAGCTGCTGTAGGCCGCCATCCCACAATGCACCATTACTGTCAGGAGCCACCCTGTAACCTTTTCTCTTTGATGAGGAGGAGGTGTGCGGATCAAAGGAAGCTGCCTCAGACATTACGAGCTGCTGCAGTTTTGTTCCGCCGCTCTCATATTTACTGCATCTATTGTGCAAAAAGTAAAAAGGTTCTTTTGTTGCTTCGTCAGACATCAGATTGGTTCTTATGTAAGACTAAATCACAGACCTGCTGATGTGGATTCAAAATACTGCAAATCATTCAAGACAAACTTCAAAAAAACTAATTATGATGGAAAAGCACGGTGCTGGAAAGTAACTAAGTACATTTACTCAAGTACTGTACTTAAGTACAATTTTGAGGTACTTGTACTTTACTTGAGTATTTCCATGTGATGCTACTTTATACTTCCACTCCACTACATTTCAGAGGGAAATATTGTACTTTCTACTCCACTACATTTATTTGACAGCTTTAGTTACTTTTCAGATGAAGATTTGACACAATGGATAATATAACAAGCTTTTAAAATACAACACATTGTTAAAGATGAAACCAGTGGTTTCCAACCTTTTTGGCTTTTGACGTCTTACAAAAAGCAGTGTGTAGTCGGGGTCACATTTCAGATGTCTATGAGTTGTTAACAGCTCCACCAAATAGTGATTTTTCCCTCTAAACTTCTCACATGGTTTCATTTCAATAAATGTTCAAATGATCCAATATTTCAGCAAAAATCAAAGATTAGAGAAAAAGTCCAAAAAGTGAAAACAGATTTGTGTATCATAACTTTGTTTTTTCTTCTTTCCTCTCCCATTAATCATCTCACGACCCCTCAGATTTATCTGCTGACCCTTTGGAGGGGCCCCACCCCTAGGTTGGGAACCACTGGACTAAACTAGCTAACTGTATATAAAGTAGTTGAAACTAGCTCCACCTCCAGCAGCTACAACAGTAACATGCTGCTTACACACTGATGCTTCAGTATTAATAATCTAATGATGTCATATATAATAATATATCAGTCAGAGGGACCAAACCACTACTTTTACTGCAATACTTTAACTACATCAAGCTCATAATACTTATGTACTTTTACTGCAATACTTTAACTACATCAAGCTCATAATACTTATGTACTTTTACTGCAATACTTTAACTACATCAAGCTCATAATACTTATGTACTTTTACTGCAATACTTTAACTACATCAAGCTCATAATACTTATGTACTTTTACTGCAATACTTTAACTACATCAAGTTCATAATGGAGTATTTTTACATTGTTGTATTGGTACTTTTACTGCAGTAAAGGATCTGAGTACTTCTTCCACCTCTGGAAAAGTGCTGAGACAGGTGTGATCTGTTGTACTTAAGACTTTTTATCTTCAATTATTCTGCCAAATATTTTCTCAATTAATCGTTTGGTTAATAAAACATCAGAAAGTGGTGAAAAATGTTTCTTTAGAGTTCAGGTTGACATCATCAGATGTCTTGTTTTGTCCAACTAACGATCCTAAACCCAGAAATATTCAATGAAATGTAAAGTAAGACGAGGAAAAGCATCAAATTTTCACATTTAAGAAGCTCAAACCGTCATCAAATATTTGGCATTTTTGCTTTAAACTTTACTTGAATGATTAATCGATTTTCAAAACCTGTTGAACATTAATCTTCTGTCAATAGATGAATGTAAAAGCTCGGTGCAGGTGTGTTTGTGGTTTCTGGAAGCAACAAATCCAAAAATAGAAACATTTTACTCACCAGCTGAGGGACGAACTCCTCTGAAGCCGTCGTCAGGTTGACTGCGAACACGTGATCCCTGCAGAGTTAGAAACAGAGTCAGTGCTGATCGCTGTATAACACTAATACATGTCAAACAGCTACAGCTCAACACAGCCTGAGCAAACCTACACTACCAATAACTCCTTCTGCTTCAATTTAGCATCAATACTTATTCAGGATCCTGCAAACAGAGCTGCGTTCCTGCACATGCTCAGTTCTGCCTTACACAGAACTACTCTCCAGAGACTGAAAACATGATGCTGTTATTAGTCTTTGGAGCCGTTTCTAAACAAACTAACGTGACCAAACTCTTCATGATGAAGGAACATGTGACCCAGTGCAGCGGTGTGACTCACTGACCTGTTTTTAATAGTTTTTGGACACAAAAGAGGAATAAGATATATCAGGCTTTGATACACACACAATACTAAAAATATAGAAAATCAGCAGAATGATCCTTTAAGGCTTTACTGTGAAACTACCACAGGAAGGTTAGAGGGGAAATTTGTCTGGAAAAAAAGAAAAATTGCTAAAGGAGTTTTAAAAGTATGTATGTTCCTGCTCTCAGCCTCAGATCCACACAAAAACCGCTGTACAGCTGCAACTAACGATTATTTTCATTGTCAATTAATCTCCCCATTCGTTTCCCGATGAATTGATGAGTCATTTAGTCTATAAAATGTCAGGAAATATTGAAAAATGCCTGTTATGAGTCCATGGTGACGTCTTCAAGAGTCTTGTTTTATCTGACCGACAGTTTTCTGCGTGTGACAAACAAACGCATTAAATCATCATATCTGAGAAGCTGCAACCAGCAAAAACAACATTTTTGTTTAAAATATGACTAAAAACCATTATTCGATAATCTAAATAGCTGATTTTCTGTTGATCGACTAATTGATTAGTTGACTGATCGTTGCAGCTCTGCTCTGCTGCAGTCCTCCGATCTGGACTCGAAACTGAAGCAGTGACTGTCTCCACACTCAGGAGCAGCCGCGCTGCTGAGATTCATCTTAATGCGTCAGCGACTTCACACGTGTGTGTGTGTGTGTGTGTGTGTGTGTGTGTGTGTGTGTGTGTGTGCTGACCTGGCTGCGATGTACAGCATGTGGTTGATGCGTAACATCCTCTGAAAGTCCAGGCCGAGTCTCAGCGTGTCGTTGTCCTGCAGTAAACCCTGGAAGCCTGAATACTGATACGACTCTGCAGACACACAAACACAAACTCATCTCTGTGTGTTTAACACATGTTCAGACTGATAAAGTTACTGAGGCTGACAGGAAGCTATAAGGGATTAAAAATGTCTGAAGGTGACAAAGGATCCATCATCGCCATCATCATCATCATCACCATCATGTAATGTGTCCACTCACGCTCCCAGCTGACTGTGCTGATTGGTTCCAGGTCTTTGGGGAAAGGCGTGGTCGATGCAGCCTCGGACAGAAAACAGGAAGTGAGCAGGAGCAGTGCCAGCGGCGGCCGCCATGGTGACAGCCAATCGGGTGGGGCCATTTTGTCGGGGGGTGGGGGGGGTGGGAGGAGGAGGAGGAGGTGGTGGTGGTGGTGATATCAGCAGGTCATGGTGGGCGTTGGCTGTGAGAAGACAGAGAGAGATGGGTTAGTGTGTGTGTGTGTGTGTGTGTTAGAGTGTGTGTGTGTGTGTGTGTGTGTGTGTGTGTGTTAGAGTGTGTGTGTGTGTGTGTGTGTGAGAGAGTGTGTGTGTGTGTGTGTGTGTGAGAGAGTGTGTGTGTGTTAGAGTGTGTGTGTGTGTGTTAGAGTGTGTGTGTGTGTGTGTGTGTGTGTGAGAGAGTGTGTGTGTGTGTGTGTGTGTGTGTGTGTGTGTGTGAGAGTGTGTGTGTGTGTGTGTGTGTGTGAGAGTGTGTGTGTGTGTGTGTGTGTGAGAGTGTGTGTGTGTGTGTGTGAGAGAGT
Source organism: Scomberomorus guttatus (assembly GCA_038419695.1). Classification (NCBI taxonomy): domain Eukaryota; kingdom Metazoa; phylum Chordata; class Actinopteri; order Scombriformes; family Scombridae; genus Scomberomorus; species Scomberomorus guttatus. Next base: position 377,549 of record CM076461.1, read on the forward strand.
GTGTGTGTGTGTGTGTGTGTGTGTGTGTGTGAGAGTGTGTGAGTGTGTGTGTGTGTGTGTGTGTGTGTGTGTGGGGGGCAGTTTGGCCTTGTCTCATTGAATGAGAATTGACATCAGGGCTGCTTTAGCTCTGAGCAGCAAATTAATGATTTAAGGAATAAAAGACACACACACACACACACACACACGTCGTCCTAGGTCACTTTTGGGGACATTACATAGACTTACATTCATTTCCTGGAGACTTACCCTAACCATAACCACTGACCCAAACATCAGTGTTTTACCAATAGTGGACCCGGCTTTTTCCCCCAGTTGGACAAGCCGTTCCCAATTAACTGGTTAAATTAACTGGTCTGCAATTTGTCCCAGTGACACCTCTCTTGTTTAGAGAGGTTATTTTCATATTTTCATTTTCAGTGACAAAAGGCTTCAGAAAAATGCTCCAGTTTTGATGAAGTCTCTGAATTATTAACACGCACAATGCCTGTCTATCACACACACACACACACACACACACACACACACACACACACACACACACACACACACACGTTTGCATAGCATCCTTGTTAGGACATAGCATTGACTTCCATTCATTGTGGACAGCCTAACACAAACCTTAACCTCAGAAATGATGTTTTGCCTCATTAGGAACGGTTTTGGTCCCCATAAGGACTACTGGTCCCCACAAGGTCAGTGTTCACACTGGAAAAGGTCCCAATGAGGTCACAAACACACATACACACACACACACACACACACACACACACACACACACACAGTTTGGGTCAGAGAAAGGTCATAGACTGTTTAATACAGAAAAGTCTGCAGAGACAACAGAATCATAAACAGTTTAAGGTTTGACAGGAAATGCAGATGTTATTAATCTGTATGATGCTTCTGTTGATGGAGCTCTCGCTCCTGTGTGTGTGTGTGTGTGTGTGTGTGTGTGTGTGTGTCTGCAGCTCTTAGCACCCATGATCCTCTCTGTTCACCTCCTCCAGTCACAGCTCTGTAATGGAGGCCAGCCAGTTGACAGTCGGAGGGTTTAGAGGTTTGGATTTATCGACAGCTGTCGTCTGCTTTCATTCTATATTCAGATAAACACAAATTTTGCATAAAGCTCTTCTCGATTCATTCTGGGAACTTAAATGCCTGCTACATTCAACAGGTGAGCAGTGCTGAGTTGTTTCCTTGAATATAAATGTGTGAAGTGCAGATTACAGGCAGAACTGTAAACACATTTCCAGGTTATAAAAATTGATTTTTTACTTTAAAAACACTTACTGGGACACACAGAAAGGATGGAAACATGTATTTCAACCATTTTAGCAACTATCCTCATCATACCTTGTATTTCAGAGATCTGCAGCGGATTTCTGTGAAGGTTGTTTCGGGCCAAAAAGAAGACCTTTCTTCTTTGTTTTGAACCTTTTCTTGGAGCAGCTGTTCATTGTGTTTGAGAATGACTACACGTACACTTACACAGATAACAGGAGCAATAAAACTGAAGCGGTCCGACTCCGACCTGTGTTCAGTGTTTCTGTCCACAGAACCGACTGACTGTCAGCCGGACTGCCTTCACCAGGCTGACTGACAGAAATTTACTGAACCAAAGTAGTTTTCATGTCGGCTCCATAGGAAGAAATCAACAGTGTTTGTATTTATTCATTCATCATTTAATTCACCTGCCTGCAGTAAAACCTGCAGCTCACAGGCAGACCGGGAGCCGATCAATCAATATAGACACTGTTAAAAAATTCAGAACATATACACAGCAGGAGATTTGGTGATTTAAACAGCTGTGTGTGCAGATCACACTTCACTAAACAAACAAACACTCAGAACGTAAAAAGGTCTCATCTCAGCATCAGTGTGAATTTATACATTTAATAAAATGGAAATGTTTCTTTTGTAAAGACGTATGTGGATTGGATGTAAAAAAATCTACAATTAGGTCTACATGTGCAAAACAGTTGAGCAAGAATAATTAAAGAGCTGCAACACCTGCGAAGCTTCATCATTCTGCATGTTTAAAAACATAAATGCTATCCCATAAAGCAGCACATGGACTGAACAGACGTTAGCTAACGTTAGCTCCCCGGCAGCTAGAGACAGACTGAATACAGCTTCACATCTCGTAGTCAGAGATAATATCTTGTTAACAAACACAAACAGTCCATGTGATCTTTATATCCTCTCAGAGATTTTCAGAGTCACCACAGTCCTGTAAACTGCTATAGCAGCTAGCATCTACCTTACTTCTTATCTATAAATAATTTTTTTTTCCACGTTGTAATAACTCGATTACACAAAGTCGACATTTAGTGCAAATGTACAAGTTTAAAAAGTAAAGACACAAATGCAAAGATCAGTCTCTGAATTTTAAGAATCGATATTAGAACATTTAAATAAAAATCACGATTAATCAGATTTTCTTAAAATCCATTTGATGATGATGATGATGATGAGAAAAAGCAGAAGTGTAATGTTTTGGTGGAAGAAGAGGAGAACATGTTTTTCTGTATTTTCATCATCGATGCTCAAGATGAGATTTATCTGTTTCAGTTCATTTCTACACCAAAGAGGAGCAGGAGGAGGAGGAGGAGGAGGAGGAGGAGGAGGAGGAGGACGTGTTAGAGGAGCAGAAGTAGAGCTCGTCACCTCTGGGACCTCCTCTTTCCTTTTCATTTGTCACTTCACATGACAGGAGGCAGGAGAGCGTGTTGCCTTCATGCTTCCTTCTTTTCTGCTTTGTTACCGTGTGACACAACAAAGCTCCTTCCACACATGTGCTGCAACGCTGAACGTATCCATCCAATATGATGTGAACGAAGCATCAGCTCGACACACAATAACTGTCTAAACGTCACTTTATTACTTTAATAACTAACTGTTCCAGTTATCATTCTGTTCTGTGATGAAACATCACTTCATATGAGTGAAAACTTATTAACCTAAAAACGTGCATGATTTCTATTATAATTTTTCATTATTGTAACCATGTTTGTCTAATTATACTGATAAAACAGAAGAGCAGAGAAAACGTCTGATAACGCAACATAACTGGGAGAACTTTTTAATTGTGTATAAATGTCATTTCTAGGAGACAGTGATGATAATTCAGAGGTGAAATGAGAAGTTTGTACATTTCATATTTTTCTTTCTGCTGGTTCATGTAACTGTGACTTTAAACCTGATTTCATGGTTTAATTAAATCCAGTAAATCTGTTTCTACTGAAGAACTTCAGCTTGATTCTCTGTTTCTCTCACTACACTCAGCTCAGTCGCCTCCGGCTGCGTCCTGTTTATCCCATCAGACACACAAACACATCGCCTAATAAGAGCTTGTTAAAGGAGAAACTAACAGACTCTGTTCAGACTGCAGGCGACTGAACACACACACACACACACACACACACACACACACACACACACACACACACAGATGGATATGAACAGATTTTTTAACCTTTAATCTCATCGTATCTTGTTTATTTTCTTTATCTGATTTTATTGTATTTATTCTTGTTTTATTGTAAATGTTATGATTCTTTGCTTTTATTTAAAGCATTGTGTTTTATTTTACACATGATTTGTGCTATTTAAAGAAGGTTTATTATTATTTTGTTTCAGATTCCTCCCATACTGCTGTTTTCTCCAATAATTTAATCAAATTAGAAGGAAACTTAAACATCTGCATCAACAAATTCTGGCCCTTTTGACTCATTTTAAATATGTCTGTGACATTTTATTCACCAAAAGTTCTTTAGATTTCTCTAAATCATCTTTCCTTACAGCCCAGACTCCTCTGATTGGCTGGAGGTGTGGCCCTCACCTTCACCCCCAGCCAACCAGAAAAGGACCTCGCTC